>OZ022239.1:40726193-41036193 GCA_963978895.1 Erpobdella octoculata | reverse complement strand
GTCATATTTATGTGTATTACCGTTAAGGTATAGAAAAAATCTTTCTTTTTGTTAATTTATTATAATTATTTTTGATGTGTTTATTAAACAATAAATGTAATAATATAAATTAGCGTAACTCAATTAGGTATGTAGACAGTTTTGTTGACCTACTGGACAAGTGCTGATTCTCTATCAAACAATACATTTTCATTAAATCTCTTTTTTAGAATATTTGTTGAATTTTAAAATATCAGACAAAAGATGAATTTATAAAACTATTTTTTTTCTCTATAATTAAATAAATATTTATTTATTCTGTTTGTAATTAAACCATTTTTAGTGAGACGTGATGCCGCAGACTTCTTCTAAGTCATAAAATTTCTGAAAATCATCGTTATGGGATATGAAAAAATGACTTAGTAGTAGTACGAGTACCTATACATGATTTTTAATTGAAAGTTGGTGAAAACTTGTATGTTGGTGTTTGTGTACAAGTATATTTTATAAATATTTAAGTATAAGTTTTAAGTAGATGTACAACAAGTTTAGATGGTTTCAAGTGGAGGCGCTGCTTATGAGTTTCTGAGAGGCTGTTTTTGTGAAAAAATTTTTAAATCATAAAACGCTGTCGAGAAGCTGCAAAAACACTTTAACTTTTTTTTTATATTTTGCTTATAGCTTTTTCGTTTCCAAACTTTATAAACAAATTCTAATCTAAGTTATTTTGTTTTTTATATTTTTTTCGTTTTCATATGAACAATTAAAAACGGTTCGTCAAAAGCTCTTAGTTAACGAAAAAAATTAATTGAATCGCATGAACGGGTGAAACTAGAGAAGGAAAGAATGAATGAAAGACACCTTGGAGACTACTTGATACCTTCAAGTTGTTCTTGCGGTCTCGTTTGACTTTGCAGGAGAGCTCGTTTCATCTTTTCCATCAAATGTTTATGCAAGAATGTCATCACGGAAGTGGTCGGTTTCTAATGAGAGAGAAAGATGGATGCGGCCCATATGACTCGTTCTAATCAAGATGCACGCATATCCACTAAAATTAATCCAATAACGTTTTGCTTTTTCTCATGACGAGCATAAATTATTTTCGATTAGAATTATGAATCACTTAAAGAATTATTCAAATGATATTTTAAACTATTAATTACTTCAAAATAGTATTCATGAAATTTATTTACGATAATAATTTTGAATAATTTAAAAAAAACTATTTAAATGATATTTTAAACTATTAATTACTTCAAAATAGTATTCATGAAATCAGCGGGCCTATATATATCTACCTTTGATAATGGTACGATGTTCCAAAACTCTCATAAAATAGTGTACAACAATAGCGATTTGGTTATTGCGGATTTGTTTATTTTCTATATTAGGAAGTGCTCCACATTCACATTTTAATCATATTTTATCAATCCATCAATCATTATATTGTACAAGAGAACTCGGTCATGAACTCTTTGAAGAGAAGAGTATTCAGCCCGTGGTGAAATGCATTGAATGACAAAGAAGTGGTAAGATAAGAAAGAAAAGTCCAGAAAACAGGAAAAGAGTAAAAAAAGGAGCGTTTTGCAATAGGAAAGTATATAGGAAAACAGTTTTTAATTTGAAAAATAATAAGGCAAATTTGAGAAATACACTCGTTTTCTAAGAGGTAGCCAGTGCAGAAGAACAAGAAATCTCAGTAGCAGAAGACCTACAGTTAATAATTTCAGTAAGAAGATCTAATGGGATATAAAAAAAATAAAGATAACACTTCAGAAGAAAATTTTTTAAAAAATGGTAAGTTGGTCATTATAAGAAGCAGATCTTATGTTACTAATTTTAGTAGACATGAAGTTAAGATAATCATCAAGATCTAAACACTCATTTTATGGAATTTTTTATATCTTGTTTCAAAATATCTTGTTATCGCCCACGGAGCAACAACCATATAACAATAAAAAAAACAAAAAAAAAACAAATCAGCGTTTAACCAGAAATAGTTTACGCTTCGTAACATGACCGAACGTTGACCTGTTTCCGATCAGATTGAGCTCAGATTTGATCCCCAGGAAAGACATAATTAAACTCCGATGAGGGAAGAAGGGAGCAAGCGAAAATCTCCAAGCAAGAATATTTTTCGGAGTGGCTTGTGAAAACAAAAATAAAATCATCTTAAACGAATCTCTAATCTCACTACTCACCCCAATGTGCCATAACCTGAAAATGCAATTTTAAGTGCACATACATTTTGCATTACAGCAAAAATAAATAAAAATAATTGAGTCAATAAACCATTTTTCTACTTTTAAGTTAATTAAAAATTATTAAAAAGTTGAATTTCTCATTACTTTAAATTATAAATGCTACATAATGTTGGAATTATTTTTTCAGTTACAGTACAAAGTTGAAGATGTCAGTTTATAAAAATACACTTCTAGTTAGTAGTCACGAGTACATGATAGCTTATCGAATGGTAATCTACACCATCGGTCAGTACATCATTCCCATCGCATTGCTCGTCTTCTTCAACGCTAAAATCGCTTTCTGTCTGAAGAAATCTTCCATCGTCAGAAATATGGACGAAGACATTTCAGCTACAAATATAAAAACTGGAAATGCTCGAGTTTTTCTTCTCCAACGTGAAGATGAGAATGTTATTCTCGAACCAAAA
Source organism: Erpobdella octoculata (assembly GCA_963978895.1). Classification (NCBI taxonomy): domain Eukaryota; kingdom Metazoa; phylum Annelida; class Clitellata; order Hirudinida; family Erpobdellidae; genus Erpobdella; species Erpobdella octoculata. The sequence goes on along the minus strand of OZ022239.1, from coordinate 41,033,543 downwards.
GAAGAAAATGTCGTCGATCAACCGGCTGAAACAAAACAGACTAATACAAATTTTAAACTCAGCTATAAAAGTTTGACAGAGTCTCTGCCGTCAACGTCAAACATGTCAACTTCTGCTGCACCTCGTGTTTATTCACAACAGCCAGAACAGACTTTGACTTCACTTCAGCAAAATGATCCTCAACTGAGTGGCGAATTAGACAAATACCAGCGCTTGAAAGAAAACATTGATGAGACTGCTGATGATGACAAGGAAATAAATAACGTCGACACAGCCGAACAAGTGGATGGCGTTGAGAGCGCTACAATCAGCCAGAGAGAGATATCAGAAACTCTGAGTACGGTCATCAGGAGCGATCACGTCCGCTACAAGAAAATCCAGTTCATCAACAAAAAAAAAGATAAAAAGAAAAAAACAGTTCCAGTCAAGAAGCAACCACAGACGGCTGCAGTGGTGGCTGTAACTCGCATGGTCGTAGTCGTAGTAGCTTTGTGCACAATCTGCAATCTGTTGAGTTCCATCTCACACATCTTGCACTGCGTACAGCTCCAATACCATCCTCAGATTGACATGTTCCGCCGTTATTATACGGTTATCAGTAACTTTTTTGCCACTGTCAACTACTCGTTCAACTTTGTCATCTACTGCGTCTGCAGCAAGAATTTTCGTACCATCTTGAGTTCCATGATTTCCTCTTGTTGTAATAAATAAATAATATTACTTATCGTAACAGAAGCAGTTCAGTAGTTGATTGTTTATTCGTTATTAATCTTTATATTGTTTTTCAAACATTCTACTAAAAGGTTTTCATTTGTATTGATTTATGGCAGATATCTTGCTTATTGTCTAACTGCATCATCATTATCCTACGAAACTACTACGGAATCTATTACTTAACAAACCAAACTCATATCGGGAATAAAGGTTTTGATATAAACAATTTACCAGATCAAATGCTCCATCTCAGTCATATATTTTGTGTATAAAAGAAAATGTATGTACTTTTTAAGTTTTGCTACAAGATAATTATTTGCTCTCTATGTGACATTCTCCTTTGGCAAAACAAAACAACGCTTCAATTTTGAATACAACGTTAGTAGGCGCCATTATTTTTAGTTTTTTTTGGAGCAGATAAGTTTTGGAAACGCTTCAACTCCCACATGCAGTCCGCAAATTTTCCAATTTTAGAATTAATTTATCTAATCGTTGCGCATTGTTATTTAACTCTTTGAGCTTCTTTTAACTAAAGAGAATCAAACCTACCTTTATTACCGCCATGTTGTAAACAGCTAATTACAATACGATTTAATACGAATGTGCATATAGATTACCTACTTGCAGTGGCTCTGAATTCTAACACATCACACAGAAAACGATTTCACTTGCCGGCTTTTGACATAAAAGTTATTAGAGGGCGAGTTGAACAGAACCGGGACACTTTGCTTCTTGCTTTGAAGTCAACACGCTTTGTAAACTTGTCACCTTGTACCTACCAATTTAACCTATTAATATCTTGCTGGTCCCCACAAAAAATGATTTTACTCGATTATTTCCGATAAAAAATATAAATTATTTGGTTGCCAAATAATTTAACATAAAAATATGGTTTATTTAAAACACTTTATTTGTTTTGCAAGCCTGGCAAACTTGTTCAAGTTTCACAAGTTTATTTCTTATATTGTTAGTATAAATAAATCTAATAAATTTGCAAGTGGGAGTTGAACCGTCGTATTCAAGCGTAGGAGCAGACTTTAGCATAATTATAAAAGTAGCGAAAATAAAACAAATAGTTCCAGGTTTCAGGATATTCAACGTGCATGATTCCATATTTTTATTTCTCGTCGAATGTAATATGATTGCGTGAGTTTTTCTTTCAATGGTTTCTACGCGTCACAGTTCGTTGAGCGCCAGATGGTGAACTAACAGATAACTGCTGCAAAAACGTTTTCTAATCTTATAAAGAGATTATTCAAAAAACCAGGAAGAATTTAATCTGCTCTGAAAAATCGTGGTCTTTTTTAGGTCGTAAGTCAAACTGCCAGCAACCAAAAGAAAGATTACCAAGAAACTTGCAGTTCAGGATTGACTAAATTACTTTTACTGACTGATCAACAACTACTTCATAGCAATCCTTCTTGACTAAAGCTTAATTATTTTTGAAAACTTTAACATAAATGTTGTTTTTGTTAACAGTTTTGTTTTCCGTAGGAATTATTCATTCATCTTCTAGTAGCTAGTTTTGTTGTGAAGTTTATGCTGGACATAAATAAACACACAAAATCGTTTACTCCAAAATCAAATCAATGAAAAGCTTTGAATTATTGAATGACTTTTTAGTCAATCACACATTTATTAGAAAGAAAGGAATGATTTGAACAGAAATCAATATTCTTAACAATGCCAATACAACAACCTATTCTAATATAACTAGCAGTAGAGGGCAAAAAAATCACTTCATTTCTACAATTTATTTAATTCAAAATAAAATTTGATCAAACAAAACATTGCTGCTTCATCTCAATTCTTCTCCTGAAAACATGCCCTGAAAGAAAAATTGTTTTCTCAAGTAAAATTAGTTAAAACTGTAGCACAACACAACAAAATATAATTAATTATAAACATTAGCCCAACCACAGCTAAATAAATAAAATAAAATAATTAACATAAAACCTCCCATTGAGATATAGAGCAGAATCAGTCTAAATAATAAATTTGACGCAATCTAAAATGTCAAAGCATACAATATCATAAGAGGCCATCTGCAATTAGACATTCACATTTAATTCCGTCACAACTTAAGCGACCTTCAACTTTAACTTTAAAATTTCCCTCATTTCCTCCATTAAAACAGAGTATTGTCATTATTGGATTATTATAAGTTAAAAAAAAATTCAAATTTTATTCCACGATAGCTCAAATAGTTTTCTGAAGAATTTGATATTTCAAAATAATGTCCAAGAAAAATCAATCAGGACCAACAGAAAACCAGTTAAATGTTTTATAATTCTTAATATGCCTGTATATATGTGTGTGTGTGCACTCGTCCAATCAAATAAATATATACGAATTATTTAAGAGAAATGATTATGAAAAAAAAACCATAAATTTGTTTCCACATACAAGCAATAATCAGTTGCTGCCTGAGCAAACATTTCCTCAAGATGACACAAAAATTGTGCACCACTTTCTCTTCCTCCTATTGCTATTATTCATATCACCTCCTACCACTTTCTCTTTCTCCTATCACTATTGGTGCAAACATGGGTCAAATTATTCTTACATATGACTCATGTGCTAGGAGATAATCTTCGAGGCCAAAGAATATTCCCATGGTGTACCATTTTATTTATACATACATCAATAGCTATAGCCAGGTCATATTCAGTTGACATGAATTATCTTAGAGACTATAGGAAAATCCTGCTAACATAGATATTGTATGTGCTTTAAATTTGCTTTTTCCCAAAGCCTTAGAAGACTGGTTTGGTGCCATTTTTAAACCAAATTTACTGACATTACTGATGAAATTTCACAAACAGTTGATGTGTATATATCATCATTCCCACATCTCGGTTTTACAATGGATGAGCAAAAGAACAAATACAGAGTTATTTAAAACAAGAAACAAAAATGATGAAATGGAGAATGTATTTCACTATTTATGTACAATATATATTTAAAAGAAGCCATGAATGCTTTAAGAGAAACAAATTAGATCAACACAATGTGGATGCACAACTCATATATATGAATCATCCCTGCAATAAGAATTGTTATTGGCTTGTCTACTTCAGAGAGGATTGCATTTAAACAAAGTAACAATTCATTGCTTGCTCAGCAAATCACAAGAGTGCATGCTTATATAACATATCGTGGAATAATAAAAATAATAACAATGTTTTCCTTTACACTTATGCTGATCAGCACCTAAGTACAAAGCAAAGTATATCTAAAGTTTTATCTGCAATAACTACTGAATAAGATCTACCAGTGAAGAGGATTATAAAGAAATGAAAGTTAATTTAAAAAATTAAAAACATGCTTTCAAGAAAGCTGAAAAATTTCATAGCAACATCGTATTGTAAAAATATTACCCCGGTGAATAGTAAACAAAGATGTTTGTAGTTACTACGACGATGACAATTTTTGTCACAATTGCTTCTTTAATTTATTTTTAAATAATTTTTGTTTCTTAAATTTTTTCATAGTTATTTTAGTTGAATTAAACATTAGTTGAATTTGCTTGAAGTTGGTTAATTTTGTAATGATCTCCCGAGCTTCTAAACATCTGCAGACATCCCATGGACATCCGGACAAGTGAAAGTTAATAAGAGCATGTAAAAATGATATTTCATGAAAAATATATTTAGAATAAAAAGAAATATTTTAGAGCAGCTAAAGCAATATTTGTATCATGAAACAGAATCTTGATTAAATAAATTTTTTAAAAATATACAAAGAAAAGAATTTAAATCAGCCCAGTTGATAAGAAAATAGGCATGCAAACAACTGACAATTCATATGACCCGATTTAACAGAGATTGTCTTCAGAGACAGCAAGTAGTGGGATCACTAGCACTACTAACATAAGTGACTGCATCTACTGACTCATGTTACCCTGTTACTTTCCACTGTCTCATGATCCTTGATTTCATAAAATCACAATGGCCAATAATTGCTTACTTATTATTATTCAAAAAAACAATTTTGTATGAAGAATCAACTAACCATACCGTAATGGGAATTACAATGCAATATTACTGTTATCAATTTTTTAGATAAATCTACAAATATTAGGACTCTGAAATTCGCTAAGACTTCCGCATCCCGGGATTGGATAACCTTATTACAGTCATGCTAATCCAGTGATTAGAGCTGAAATAAAATCTGACTCTTCAATTTAGCAAAACACACAAACACATAAACTGACCATTTTGTGTTTTTTCATCAAAATAACAAGTGAACCATAAAAAACTTTGTTTTTTTAAATTCTTTATAATTTTTCTTTTTTTAATTTTTTTTTGTGTGCATGAATATCTCAAATTATTTTGTTGGTCCTAACAAGTCTCTGAACCAAGTTTCAAATCGATTGGATGACGGGAAATGGGTTTGTGTTCAATCAATCAAACCAGCAGACAGAAAGGTGAAGTTAATATAAAAGATTTAAAAATCTATTTTAATTAAATAATAAACAAGCAACTCTCTCAAACCTTTGCTCGTCTCAAAATGGAATCCTTGTTTGCATCATAAGGATGCTCCTTTGAAGGAATTTCAAGAATTGCAGGTATCGTCTGGGTGTAAACATCAATCACATGACGGATCATCTCAGCAATCTGAAAATACATAGCTTGAAATCTTACAACCAAGTAAATGTAATATCAGAGTTATTTCATTTCAGCATTTTTCTAATTTTCTAAAACGATTTAGATTAGGCATAAAAACAGAATTAAAAACTTGAACATTTTTTTTATTGTGACCTAAATTAATGAAGATATAGCGTTTTGAACATCTAAAGTAGCTGCACAAGATCTTGAGCCTTAAGTCTAAGAAAGTGAGGCAAGCGAGGTAACCCCTGCACATCTGGACGTAACTCAAACGCACAGATGCAGCATTTCTCGTCAATAATGTCTTATTTCAAACGCGGATTTCATAAGTTGGGAGAGCACCTACAGCAATGTTGCATACATATTCTATTAGAAAAAAAGCTAAACTTATTGTTTAAAAAATAAAAAGTTTCTCGGATTTTAAAATTCAAAAGTTATACGTAGGCAAAGTTTTGTTGTTTTTACGACATGCTTGTTATCACCTTCGTTCACATATCAAATTAATATGCTTAACTTAATCCTATTAATATAACATTTATTCTCGTTATAGATTAGTCTCTAGTTTTTAAATTTAAAAAATTAATATTGAAACACTTTTACTTATAAAGTTATTCAATTTTTTGTGCATGCACCCTTTCCATATCTACACGGAACTCAAGCACTCAGATGCTCAGATGCGGCATTTTTCACCAATACCGTCTTATTTCAAACATGGATTTCATTAGTTGGGCAGTTACTTACAGCAATGCAGCTTACATATTTTTTAGAATAAAAAAACACCTTTTTTTAAAATAAAGTTTTTCGAGTTTCAAACTACAGAGATATAAGCAAAAGTTTGAAATGACGTACTTTGAATTATAATTCAAAGAAAATAAGCTACTTTAAACTTCTTTTATAATCACCATATTACGTAAGCATCTTTTACAATTATTTTGATGTATAGTTTACTTATTTTGCATAATAAATAAGCGAACAATACAAATTCTTGTAACACCTATTTTTCACGGGTACCCCCGCACAGCACAGTTTATTGGTGAGGTCTACTCATAGGTCTTTTGGCCTGCGCATTTAAGATATGTGCCTGCCTAATTAAGATTTCCTTAGAAGTGCTAATCTGCTGACCATAATAAAAAATAATACCTCATAACCAAATTTCTAAAGACATAATTATTTTATATCATGTTCAATTATAAACTTTACGTTTTGATTGATGAGAATGATTGCAATGTCTCCTCTGGATATAAATTTTCTAAATGATTCTTCAATCTCTGAGATGCTTGTGTCTTAAAACAAACAAAAATAAACGATATAAATCAACGTAACATATTTCTTTTTAAATAATTCATCTAAAAAATTTACTTTTATCAACAACCCGAAAGTTTGGGTCTCTTTGTTTGTTGAGTTCTCCAATCCCTCCCAACAAGAAACCAGTGCAGGTATCCTAAAGAAAGAAGACACGAGCACAGCATAAGAAATATACAGGTTTTAAATTTTTATATTAACTGACTCGACTGTTTTATACCACTCACCTCATCTCCAATTACTGCTATCAATTTTCCCCGAGGAATGCCGGCCATGGTTGTAGTAGTCAGTAGTGTGAGTAGTGGAGTAGTGTAGACTTGAGAATTTACTACTTTACTACTTCACTTTAAAGTTCTTTAAGGCCTAATGCTGAAATTGATTAAATCAAAATATTTAGTTTCCAAAATCCACTGACAAAATAAGGACTGTATAAATAACTAGATTTAGACTTCAACATTAATTATTTAGGTACGCATACGAAGAAATCTGGTAGAAACTGGCAAAACCGAACCAAACCAGTCGCTACTGTGGAAAACTCACAACACAAGAAAACAATAATAAATTATGTATAATTAACAATAAATAAATCATTAAATTAATGCACCCGAAAGAAACATGAAATCACCTGCTTCGACAAATATAAAAATAAAAACATGTGATGCTCAACAAATAAATTACTGTGGAGCTGGATGAATCAATTTACGCTAAAAATAAAGACTAAATACATATGACTAAATATGTTCTACTATTTAAAAAAAAAATTTCAATCATTTAAGTAAGTTCAAAAACTATTTTTTATCACCTTATTTCATTACTTTGTACATTTCAAGCTCAACAGATGGCTCTTTTTGGAAGTCGTAGCTCTGTGTTTATGTGGAGGTTTCCAACACATCCTCAGTTCTGACATGTGGTGAATCGTGAAAAAAATAAGTCTTTGTCGTATTTAACTATCTGAAAGCGGTTTTTTTAATATTTTTGTCTTTTAGAGTTTATGACAGTATGAACAATGATTCCTGTAACTGATCTACAGAGTGAATTTTTTAAGTTGATTGATTGTGATTATTTGATTGTGAATAATTATTATTGACTACTATTACAAAATTAATTGTGATTTCGCAACATTTTATTGTCTGTCTAATATTTATGATGATGTTACGATGATAGCATGATTCTTGCCTTGTTAAATTATATTAATCTGAAAACAATAAGTAAAACTTATAATTTTAAGATTGTATAAATCTCTAGTTTCTAGTTAGTACACATTTGGAATACTGTGTACGTACAGGCATGGAACCCTTTTTTTAAAATAGATATCTACAGAATAGAGAAAGTACAAAGACGAGCTACAATGATGATTGCTGAATTGAAAAGACTGACCTATGAACAACGTTTAAGTAGATGCAATCTGACCACGCTTAAAAAGGGAAGAACTAGTAGGGGAGACTTAATTGAAACGTACAAAATATTAAACGGATTGGTTGACCTAGATCCGGAAAGATTTTTTGAAAAATCAAAACATGAAGGTACCAGAGGGCACAACTTCAAGCTGTACAAGAAAAGGGAGGGTTCAATGAAGCAAACATTCTTCAGTGCAAGAGTGACGAATGGAAGGAATAGATTAGAGAATGAAGTCGTGAATGCTGCAACTCTTGACGAATTTAAAATTAAATTATGTAAATATGCTTTCTAAATGTATGATGGTGGATCTCACACACAATTAATTGTTCTGATTCACTTTAAATAAATGTTATGTTATGTTTAACCTCATTTACTATGTATTGAACGAGTAATTCAAATTGAATGTGGTTGTGAACAGGTTCTGAGATTTTGAATATAATTTTAGTATATAATTTTAAACTTTGTTTTTCAGAGATAGGTGTTGGATTGACTGGCTTTGGTGTGGCCTTCATATTCCTTGGAATTTTGATGTTTTTTGATCGAGGTCTACTAGCAATTGGAAATGTAAACCTTAAGCTAGTTTTTTTAATGAAAAAATCTACTGACTAGTTATAAAAAAATATATAATTATATGCATATTTTTAGATTCTTTTCATCTCTGGTTTGACGGTAGTGATTGGTGTTGAGAGAACTGCCAGATTTTTCTTTCAGAAGCACAAGTTAAAAGGAACCTGCTTCTTTTTCGGTGGTGTAGCTGTCGTTCTGTTTGGATGGGCATTTTTAGGCATCATCTTTGAACTCTATGGTTTCATTTTGCTTTTTAGGTAACCAAACTCAGTGATGGTACTATATAGAGTTAGATCTTTTTTTTTCAATTAAACTATTTATTTACGTTCTAGCGGCTTTCTCCCGGTTGTAGTGAATTTTCTAAGAAGACTTCCAGTCATTGGTCTTGTATTAAGTCTACCTGGCATCAATTATGTAAGTGGTGCAGACAGAATTGAATGATGATTATTTGTAATTTGATTAAAACATTTATGCCACAGATAGTTGTTTTCTATAGTTTGTGTCTAATCAGATTTTTTATTTAATTAAATATTTGATGTTTTTGTTCTTGATTTTGTATTTATCTCCTGGAGTGTGTTATGAACTAAGCACCTACTATGCTACATGGTGCTCAGATGTCACATTTCAAATTTAACTTGTATTATACAAGTTGTATATGACCATTTAGCTTAAAGATATATATTGCCATTTATTTGATACCTTTTCCATAATTAATTACAATTTTTTGATTATTGAAATAAAATAATATTAAGTTTTAAATTGCAGCTGGTTAATAAGGTTGGGGAACCTCAAGGAATGGTATGATTATGATGATGATGACAATTCCTTGTGCAATTTTGACAGTTCACTTTTCATTCACTTATATAAATATACATTATTTGCTCGATTGTTAAACCATGGTGCTTGTGCTGCAAAAACACTTTGTAGAAGTTTTTATTTATTTTTTCCTGATTAAAATAGAAAATAATTTGTGGTTTTCTTCAGTAATTGTCTTAAAATTTCAAGTTCGTACATTTTAACTGGGTTTAGTTTAAGCTATAAAAAAATTAATAATTAAATCATCGTTTGTTTAGTTTGCTGCAAACTTCATGTTCTTATTTTTTTTAAAGTTTATTTGTGATAGTTCCAGTGGATTTGCTTGCTCTATTTTACCTTGATTTGGATGTGAATCTCCCAACGTATTGAAATTTGTTGAACTCAAAAAGCATATTTTTTGTAAACAAAGTGATTTGTTAATTAACAAATGAATATGGAATTAATTATAAATAGATAATTAAACTTTGTGTTCACAACAGCAGTGTAGGACAGAATGTTCTACCAACGTGGGACGTGTTGGTTTAACCATTAAGCGGCTTCTGCTGCATACGGCGCTATATAAATTATCGTAAAAATCATACGATAGACACCGGCTTTGAGAGTCGGAGGACTTGGGTTCGATTCCCGGTCCGGGCACGTGTAATCTCCTTGAGCAAGAAACTAACTCAGTAATTTGCATGTGCTCACGTTAACTCAGCATTTCATCCTTAAGTGGTCGATGTCGATAAATGAGTACCAACTTCGGTTGGGGGGCTGCCAGCGGCGCCGTGAAACACCGCATACGCCGTTAGTCTTATCTGTAAGTTGCCAACATTGTAAAGCGGCTTCTGCTGTATACGGCGCTATATAAATTGTCGTATAAAAAAAAACAGATACGATAGTTGTTTCAGATGTGTTGCCAACGGATACGAGAGTTCCAGATGTTTTGTCAACAGATACGATTGTTGTTTCAGATGTTTTGCCAACAAGTATGATAGCTGTTTCGGATATTCTGCCAACAAATACGATTGTTGTTTCAGATGTTTTTCAAGGATAAATAGCTAACGTCTCGATTTTTCATTGCTTATCAACACAGTGTTACCAGTGGCGAATCCAGGGAAGCCCGGGTCCCCCATATAAGTTTTACCAAAAATGTTGAAGTTTAATTTTTGCAACTATCTTTTGTCTGTAGCTTTAGGCTTTATCTTTATTAAACTCACCTCTCGACTATCAATAGTTCTGGTATTTGGCAGATATTTGAAGACTTCGGATCTTTTTTTAAACCAATTTAATACAAATAATATCTCAAATATTTAGATCTCCACCGGTAGGTCCAACAAAAAAAGTTGAAACGACACTCTCCTTTTTTTAAACAAGCTCAGAAAACTTAACAGCAGGGTCTTGCTGCATTAATGATTCGTGATAGAAATGACAGTTGAAACAGAAATGAAAATGTTGCCAGATTTCTTTATGCCACAGATTTAACGAATCCCTCAACTGTTGACTGGCTTTTTTGAACGTGTGGGTCTAACTGTAGAATCTACATACATAATTTCCTATGTCTGTATGTATGTATGTATGTGTGTGTGTATGTATGTTAGCAATCTCGCATAACGCGGCGGCCGCGGTGGTCAGCAGTTGCTAAAATTCATGGAAACCTAGATATAGTATGGAATTGCCTTCCACAAAAGTTCACAACCGCAGCTACACCGAATATTTAAGAAAGGCTCTCAAGACACATGTTTGTGGCCTAGACGTTTGTTGACTCACGCCACATTAAATAGTGTCAAACTGATTTAATTTCGTGACAGCAAATTTTCACAGCAGTAATTATTTGCAATATGATTGAAAGCTGAAAAACAGGCTTTTTGGACGTGTGGGTCTAACCGTAAATTATTGCTGATAACCGAGGTATTACAGCAAAACCGCTATAATGGCCAAATTCCTTCATGCAGCGGATTTAAAAAATATCCCAACTGTTGACCGGCTTTTTGGACGTCTTGGTCTAACCGTATATTACATTATTGCTGATAACCGAGGTATTACAGCATAAGTCAAATAACAGTCATTTAAAAAAGTTATGATTTAAAATAGTTCAAGATTTTTTGTTGTTTTAAAGTATTTAATTTAACATTACACAACTCCCAAAACGCTTTAATGAGATGGCTAGTTGGCTAGCTAGCGTACTGTTGCAGTGCTTACAATCATACTTTAAAAGCTTATTAACATATAAAATTGCAGTTTGACTGCTAATGAATTCATCATACAAATCTTAAGAGGTGGGCACTATTTCAAAAAAAAGTATTTAAAATACGTATTTTCCAAATAAAATACGTATTTTATTTGGTATTTAAATATTGATGATGCAGTATTTGGTATTTTGGTAATTAAAATACTTTTTTATAGAATATTTGTATTTTAAAAAACACATAACAAAATAGTTTTAAAAAAATACTTTTATGTTTCAATTTTGCTATCATGAACTCTCAACCGACATGTCCATACCCATCAAAATGGAATTCATTGTACCACAGTGTCTCTAGCTTGTTAAAAGCCAAAGAAAAGCTAAAAGATTTGTGAGTCGCCCTCATTATAGCGGTTTTTAAAGACTACGAAATTAAGTTTTTACATGAATTTGTCGAGTGCATGAAGCCTATAGCCGATAGCCTGGATCACTTGCAAGGCGAGCAGAATTGTTATATGGGTCATTTGTTGCCAACATTGTTACGCATTCAAGACAAACTTATGTCCTTATGCAATAAAAGTATGGCATATTGTGCACTATTGTAAGGGACTAAAAGGAGCCATGGCTAAGCGATTCCGGTCTTATTTGAATCTTGACATTGGTGTTAGCGACTACATCTATGCAGCTGTATCTCATCCTTTTTTTTTACAAACTTTTTATAAACTTTTATTTAGGTTACAATCTGTGTTTGTGTGTGGCTTTCTCTGTACGCAAATCTTACAAGTAAAATTTAACTAGCTTTTTGACTAGCTAAGAAGCTGAAACTTTCAGCATATCTTTATATTGGATGACAATACATAATTCAATTAAAAAAACGTAATTTGAACATCATTCGTATACATACAAACATACACACAGACACACATCGAGTGTATTTGAAATCAAAGTTTATGTTAAAAAACTCGTGTTTTCATTTACTTGTTTAAATTAAGATGGCTTCCAGCGGACAGTCTGGAAAGAATAAATAGTCGGTTTCTAAACAAGAACTTGCCGGTGTAATTAACACCAAGGAAAGTAGAACATCTGATTTAGTCGTGCTAGAAAGTAATGATTTTGTTTTCTTTGAAAGTGTAGAAACTTCATCAAATGAAGTTGTCACAGATGTTGAAGTTTTTCAATATCTTGATGACAAGTCTACTTCATTTGATATTTTAAAAAAATATCCTAAAGTGAAGCGAATTTTTTTTGTTTTTTTTTTTGGATACAACACTGGGATACCATCTTTTGCGCCGTTGAGCGGCTGTTGTCATATGCAGAGATGGTGCTCAACAAAAAAAGAGCATGTATGACGAATATTTTCAGCAGCAGTTACTGTTAAAGTCAAACAAAGAACTTGTTTTGTGATTTGTTTGTGGAAAAAACTTTTTCACAAACTTTTATTTAGGTTACAATCTTTGTTTGTATGTGTATGTGTTTGTGTATGTGTATGTGTGTATGTGTGTGCGTGCGTGTGCGGCTTTCTCTGTACGCAAATCTTGCAAGTAAAATTTAACCAGCTTTTTGACTATCTTGAAAGCTTAAACTTTCAGCATAGCTTTATATTGGATGACAATATATGATTCAATTGAAAAAAACTTATTTTGAACATCCTCCGTATTTTTAAGTTGAGTGTATTTGAAATAAAAGTTTGTGTTAAAAAACTTGTTTTTTCCTTTACTTGTTTATTTTCTCAGATTTAGTGTGTCGAATAAATTGTATTTTTATTTTAAACAAAAGAATTTTAGAATGCGTATTTTTATTTTAGTATTTTGAAGCTCTCGAAAAAGTGTTTGGTATTTTGGTATTTTAATTACTTTTCTAGAGTATTTTAGTATTTGGTATTTAAAATACCTTGAGGTCAGTATTTTGCCCACTTCTGCAAATTTTTAAATCAATGTCTTAAATGTTTTCCTCTTCTTGTTCAACCACAACTGGGACGCCTTGGACATTTGAACTTGTTGGCTTATTAACATCACAACTGACATACTCTTCAAAATTGACTCCCGTCAGGATTGGTCTGCCATATTATCATCAAACTCTAGAACCACTGTAGAATTTGTGACATCACATGGACCGAAACCGCATTTACCAAAGCACTTTGTAATTGTGTCTTCTTAGACACGGAGCCATGAAACTCGAAGCCAAATTATGGTGTCGAGTAATGTAATTGATTTTGCCACCTGTTGAGTTGTTGCAGTTTGGTCATTGTCCAGTTTACTTATTAAATGAGTAAAAACATCTTCTGGCAATTCAACTTCACATTTTGAATAACGCCGGCATTACACTAGTCAGACTGCCATGTGGAAAGCGGTGAAAAATATGGTCCACACACATGCAGGTTTTAACGTTCCAGCGCTGAAACTGAGTGAAAATGAAACCGCTTATTCTGACAAAGACAAAGCGAATGCGTTAGCAACTACCATCGCAAAAAACTCATCAGACAAAAATCTTGACCTAAGATTTATTCAAAGGAAAAAAGGCTCTGAAAAGAGAAATTACTTTTACCATCAGATCTGGCATTTCTTGCGAAAACGACCCATATGAGTTAAACACAGAAATTTCCTTAAAAGAATTTACGGAAGCTCTGATGCAGAGTGCAAACGGCAAATCTCCAGGTCCAGACAATCTCTGTTATGAGATGCTAAGACAAATTGACGAGATAGGTCTCAATAAACTCTTGGATCTTATAAACTTTTCTTGGTCAAAAGGAGAGGTAGCAAAACTATGGAAGCAATCCATAATTGTTCCGCTACTAAAACCGAGAAAAAATTCTGCAGACACATATGTACACAGATGCATCTAAGATAGACAATATAGCAGCTGTGGGAATTTATATCCCGGAAAAGAATATGAAAATGGCTAAGAGAGTCACGAATGACGTTAGTATTTATTATACGGAGGAGTTAACGGTCCACATAAAATAGCCTTATTTACGGATTCATATAGCTCTATGCTCACAAATCTGCTCTTGTGGAATCAGTCCTAACACTAGCATCCAACCTCTCAAAAGAAGGGAAGACAATTACCCTGATTTGGGTACCTAGCCACGTGGGCATACGTGGAAATGAAATAGCAGATTGTCTTGCCAAAGAAGCTACCAAACATCCCGAAATAGAGTTTGAGGCTATGCCAGAGATATTTGACATAAAAAGAACAATACGTAGAGAGCTTTTGAACAAATGGCAGACCAGATGGGACTCTGCTCAAGAAAGTCGACACTACTGGTCTCTCGAAAAAAGAGTCTCCAATAAAATTAAATTTAAGACAACAAACAGAAAAAAGGAAGTCATCATTTCCTGATTCCGACTTGGAAAGTGTCGGCTGAAACAAAATTCGAAGAGAATGAATCTTCATGAGACAGGTTTGTGCAAAACATGCGGAACAGAGGAAACAATCGAGCACTGGTTGCTGCACTGCAAAGAAACGACACAACTAGGAATGGAACTTGGGAACTTTTTTAAAAGGGTCCAAAAACCAACTACACTCCAAACCATACTGAACTCGGAAATATGCCACGACATCATCTATAAATGGATACAAAATAATCCTAAAAAACTGTAAATATAGAGAAAAAATAGTTTAGTGTAAATAAGTATTTTTTCATTTTGATTTTGTTTTCGCGTCTTAAAACACATGGTGTAAAAGACTATAAACTATAATATAAAAAAAGCCGGCATTACATGGTTGTAATTTGAATTTGGTGTTCTTAGGAAGAAATTGATCACAACTTGCTTAAAACAGAAAAAGTAATCTACTCTAAGTTTCTCACTGATTACACTCCTAAAGCAGGTTCACAAGCAACCGCGGCCGATGTTGTCTCAATACTTTACAACAATGACCTTCATGTCGTTCTACCAGTTTTTAATCAGGTTGCTAATATTTTGGCCGCAATTCCAAAAATTCCGAACGTTCCTTCAGCGCGCTCAAACGCATTAAAACATATTTACGTAGTACAATGGGCCAAACACGTCTAAACATTGTGGCAATTTTACATATTAAATTAAAATATTCTAATATGTCTGTCGGTACAAATACTGACCAAATTATTGATATTTTTCCTTCCAGGAAATCCAGAAAACAATATTTCTTGCAATGTTTTAATACAAAAGTTTTGTTACTAGTAAAGTTTTTTTTTAAATATACAAACAAAATAGAATTGATAAAAAATGATTTATTATAACGCCCTATTTTTATATCTAGAATTCCATGTTTATACAAATAATGCCACAGAAACAAGGTCGTTGGTCGCGTTAGGGAGTTTGTCGCATAAGAAAAACAGATTAGTATGGAAGAGTAAGTGAATTTAAATCCGTGCAAAATTTTTAGTTTGTATATAAGCACTAAAGTCGTATAACAGGGGTCGTATAAGCAAGGTCCTACTGTAGTACTGAATGGTCACCCTTTAGTACTAAATGGCCACTGGTCATATTCTCTTCAGAAACGTTGCAATCTTTGCAATCATTTGAA
Source organism: Erpobdella octoculata (assembly GCA_963978895.1). Classification (NCBI taxonomy): domain Eukaryota; kingdom Metazoa; phylum Annelida; class Clitellata; order Hirudinida; family Erpobdellidae; genus Erpobdella; species Erpobdella octoculata. The sequence continues at coordinate 41,017,466 of OZ022239.1, read as the reverse complement.
AAAATGTTTGTAGCTTATATAAAAGTCTTCATTATTGTTAATTAAACATATTTATGGCCGCAATTTGTGATTTAATTAACAAATTGTAGCTTACATACCGGGTTTGCTTGATTATAAGTTAGAGGTAAACTTTATGTGTTCATTTATTTGTTTATTTTCTACAAAATTAGATTTTATAATTTTATAAAAATTGTATCAAAATCTGCAGTATTTAAGCCATATATCTTTAGTTATAAATTTTATTTGTTTTGTGTCTTTGTCCTTATACAACAGCTTTATTGAAATCGGTTATCAGTTTTACCTTATAACTTTGTTGATATAGCAAGTTTTAAAATAAAAGATATATTTAAAAACACACAGTCTTTTATTTTATTGCATTGAAGACAAAACTATAATATAATCATTATTTTTGTCTATATATAGATTAGTTTATTCACCGTTGCTGTTGTCGACCGGGAAATTCTCAGAAAAGTCTTTTTTTCCTAAATAGAAGCCGTCATTTATGATCTGCCTGGAAATTCTGCTTACTTAAGAATAAATATAGCTTTACCAATTATTGTACATATTTGTATGTAGACTTTTTAATTTCTATATATTTGTTTCTATAGAAAAATTATGGCCATTCAGTACGACCGCATAGTGGCCATTCAGTTCAGCACGACCGAATAATGGCCATTCAGTACAACCTGGGTTGCGTGAGCATTTTAAATCAAGTGTAGTCATTTTTATAATGCTAGACACCCAAAATAAAGGTTAAAGTATTAACCAAACATATATTTATTTACTAAAAATGTTTATAAAATATTAAAACCTTAACTATTTTATAAGAATTGAGTATTTTTGACTTGACTCAAATTTACTTTTCTTTCCTGAAAACATAAATAGCTGCACAATTTTAAAAAATATGCGCAAAGCACACAATTTTAACACAAAACAAATAAAACATAAACCCTCATTTTAAAAATAACTTTAATACTTTTTTCTTAATAAATACTTCATTGGCCGTTGAGTACAGTGGCCATTCAGTACAGTTCTCCCCTAAATAAAAGTTTTAATTTCAATTTCTTCTGTTTAGTTTTATTGAATAAAAGAAATTCAGGATATCTTACAACGGACTGCATAGTTTTGAGCTCGAGGTCCTGGATTCAACTCCCGGGTAAGCAAAATCTAACATCGCGTAACTTCCTTGAGCAAGGAGTTAACTCTGAATTCAGTTGATCTGATTGCTCAGGTCAACTCAGCCTTTCACCCTCCTGTGATAGTCAAATAAGTTCAGGTGGCTCAACTGCGGATAAATACGCGTAAATCGGTTTTGGCACTGAATACGGCTGCCTTCATCGTAGTGGTCTTGAAATCGATTTGCGGTATAACACCAATATAATCTGATCGGAATCTTTATCTTTTATCTTTATTAGAAACTGTCTGCTTATGGAATATAATAAGCAGGGCAAATATTGCCGGAGGTTGGGGGGTTTGACCCTCCTAAACACATTGCCGACCCCCCCTAAAAAAATCAAAAGATTACACTAGGAGGGTCGGGTTTTGACCCCGCCTGACCCCCTCCCCAGTTTATCCTCGTGCTTGTATTTTTAGATAATGCAATTTATTTTTCATTTATACGTTAATGGTTTTGAACAAGCGGAAAAGTCCAACTCCTGGTTATTGACACGTTAAGATTAGCTAAATGTAGAAAGAGATCGTTGTGAATTGTGACTGTTGACTCTGTTGAGGTGTTTGTAAATCATACCAAATAGTATTCTGTAATCTGTAGGCCTATATTTTTGTTGTATTTACCTGAGAGTATAAAGAAAACATATTTCTGGCATTTTGTTTGAAATAGTAACACTCTTTAAACAATATGATTTTTTTATCTTAGACTTTTTCAGCTAAAGAATTATATTTTAACTTAAACAATTTCTTGTCTATAGTTATTAATTAATGTCAATGAGGGCTTTGTAACAATTTTTACAAGGATAGTAGAACATATTTTTTTAATTTTGTTGAACATAACATAAACTAAAATAAAGTGGTTAAATATGCGCACAATATATATATATATATATATATATATATATATATATATATATATCTATATAAAAGGCAACGTATGTTCATTAATAACGCCAAAACCAATGAAGGGATTTGCACGAAATTTTACATAATAAACATTTACCACCTAACAAATAATCTCATTTATTTAAAAAAATTGTTTTGAATGTTTTTAGAAAATTAATTTTTAGAAATATTTTATCTATGCAATTTTAGAAAATTAATTTTTAGAAATATTTTATCTATGCAATTATATCGCGGCTTAACGAGCTTAGGGTTGCTTTCGACTTCTGTTCCGTCGTTGTTGGTTGTCGCGATTTCTCAAAATCAAAAGTAAGTATTATTTTACTTATATCAATTATATCAATATATCAAAAGTAATATATAATATACTATATACTATACTATTATTTTTTTAATTACTGTATATCGTTCAAATGTTTTTGAATGTTTTAGAAAATTAATTTTTTTAAATATTTTCGCTATTGTATCAGAGCTATGTTTTGTTTACATTCGCTGTTTATCGTCTCGGTTTCTCGAAATCAAAGTAATTTAAAAACTTAGGCTACTATTCTTATATTATTTACTTAGGCTACTATTTTTATATTATTTAATTGTTAATTATTGTTGTGTATATATTAAATTGTAAATTGTTTCGGTCGTTGTGTGTCAGGCTATCATTATCGCTCTACCAGTCTAACCACTCTAACCAATCTAACCACTCTAACCTCTAACAGATATTATTTTGTGCTACTTTTAGTCTAACAGATATTATTTTGTGCTTACAGACAAGAAAATTGAAAAATTTATTGTGAGTGAGTATATCAATATAACTATTAATGTATTTTAAGTATAATAGTATAACTATTAATGCACCTTATGGAAAAACAAAAAACATTGTGTATCAGAAAGCTTTGCAATAAAATGACTGTATGTGTTTGTTGTATTTCTTTTAATTAAAAATCAAAAGTATCTGCATAAATGTTTCAATAGATGCAAAGATGCCCGGGCAAACGAGCGGTTAAGGAAACGGGAGCCAGAGAGAAAAACGATAAAAAAACCTTTAAATTCCCCGGGCAACGCCGGGTAACCCAGCTAGTATATATATATAGCCTGTTGAATATATTAATTTTTCTGATGTGGTTTATCAGCTCCTTTTGCATTTCTTTGCCAATGTGCATTAAAATCATTCGACTTACTCCTAATTATTTAATATATATATATATATATATATATATATATATATATATATATATATATATATATATATATATATATATATTGTTGTCAAATCGTCAAATCGTATTACAGGTCCAGAAGAATGGTTTTCTAGTTTATTGGGTGATAATAAATAAAGCTTGGTTAATGTTACTTATGTCTTCTAATATAATCAATGTTAATAAAAATACTTGTCTGGATATCAATAAATGGGAAAAGTGAATTCAGTACCACAGATATAACACTACCCCCTTCTTAATCCTGTTCGTCTCGAACAGCATAGTCGCTTTTGGGAAATGCGACTTGGCCACAAACACAAAATACCTTGATCTTTACTCGTGGCCTTGACCGCAATTCGCAAACAACATGATCAAGTCTCTTGACCGTTCGACGCAGTTTCTTCCAGTCTTTCTTTGGCTCATTAACAGAGTCTTTCTCTGGCTCATCGTCGCCATTTTGCACGGTTCATCACAGCTTTTTTTGCATGCCTCGTCCTGAACATCTTTGCACTGTTTATCGGAACTGTCTGCTTTTTCTTCTTCCTTCACATCTTTTAGATCTTTTTCAAAAAACTCTTCAAAAGGTTTTTCAAAAACACGTTCCATAAATCCAATAAATCCCTTCATCAAACTGTTATTTGATTTTAAAATGACTCTTAGTCTATCTGATCTAGAATCCTCTGTGGATTCATCTGATTTAGAATCCTCGGTACCGTTCTCTGTTCTTTGCTCATTTTTTTCAGAGTTTTTGCTGGCTGCATTGCTATTGTTGTTTTGAAGAAGTTCATCGCCGTCATCTTTGTTTTCTTCCAAGCTACAATTAAACGTTTTCTTTGCACATTCCAACTCGGCTCTTTCATCGGTGTCAACTTTCGTATCGTCCAGCGGATTTTTTCAAATCATCGCCATTGTCTCTCAAATCAGTGTCTTCTTTTTTGTCAAGTTAGCCTTGACGTATTTCTCCATTGGAGTTTTGTCAGTTTTTAAATCCTCGGTCGCTTCATCCGAGTCAGATTCGTCACTAAAATCTGACCCTGAATATTCGGTGCCGTCGTCTGTTATGGAGGCTTCCGTTTGAGAACCTTTGCTGTATGGGTAAAAGCCATTGCTGTTATTGCCATTGTTATAATCATCATCGTCACTTTCATCCTCATCATTTTGCATTTCGTTTTCAACATTCTTTTCATCTTCCTTAGATTTGTTGTCGACGTCCAAACCGACTGTATCATTGTCACCATCTTTGCCAGGCTCGTCATCACCATCTTTGCATGGTTTATCTTGAACATTTTTGCAAGGTTCCTTATCATGACCGTCTTTGACAAGCTCATCATCATGACCCACCTGACCTGTGCAGTCTGTACGGCCGTCATCCGTCACATGCTCTGAGACACAGCTGGTGGACTCCAGTTCAAATTGGGTTTCGTCGCAGCAACCCACATCACCAGCAACCCGCTGGTCCAGAACCGTGTCCACCACTGCCTCAGCCAACCCTGCGACCAAACTCTCAACAGTTGTACCGGCTGCTGCTACTTTGTTTTCGTGGCCAAGAATCCTTCCTTCTCCTGTCTTCCCCTGTGCTGCCATGTTTTCTCTCGCATGTTTTCTCTTGCTTGTTGATCTTCTTCCTCCAGCAATTTTTTTAAATTTTCTCCGCTTAACCCCAGCTTCCTCGTCAATATCGAATAAATATTCATCGTCGTCAGGCCCATTGCTTTCATTCACTAACGCGGCTAAGAGGCGTTCCCTAAATTCGTCCTTTTTACCCGTATCGTTCAGGCCACGTTTCTCCAGCTCGTCTTTCAATTCACTTGCCCAAAGCTCATCCGATGCATTCAAAACCATTCTTCTAATCTCACATCAAGACACCAGTGTAGTAAAATCGTCAAATCGTATTACAGGTCCAGAAGAATGGTTTTCTAGTTTATTGCCTTCTAATATAATCAATGTTAATAAAAATACTTTTCGGGATATCAATAAAAGGGAAAGGTGAATTCAGTACCATAGATATAACAATATATATACTGGGTTCAAGTGGTGAAAGCCGGTACTCAAAAAGTAAAACAGCCAGCTGCTCAGCTGGTTGTTGTTAATGCTTCAATAAATGAATTGAAGGATCGCGAAAAAAGAAAAAAGAGTGTGATTGTTTACGGTATCCCTGAGTCACCAAGCTCAGCCCAGGCTACTAAAAAAGCTGGGGATGAAGAATCCGTTAAACAAATCTTGAATGTAATCGGTAAGTCTGAGGTAAAACCTGTACATTTCAAACGACTAAGATCTAAAGACACAAGCAGACCAGGTCCAATTTTGGTAGAATTATCTTATGTTAGTCTTAGGAATCCGATTCTCATGGCTGCCAAAAGTCTGAAAAACAGTGACCATAAATCCGTCTATATCAGTCCGGATTTAACAGAAGCGGAAAGACAACTGGATTATCAGCTTAGACTTGAAAGAAACAAATTAAATGCAAATTTAGCTAAGGATTCGCCCTTTCGGTACTGCATCCGGGGTAATCAATTGCAAAAATTCAAGAAAAGTTTTTAATAAAGAAGTTTTTGCTGGCCTGTCTGTTGCTTTTCATAATGTGTGTTCGATCAAGGAGAAATCGTTTCGAATCTGTGATCTGATTGCGTCTCAGTCTATTGACATTTTTGTTGCAGCAGAGACTTGGCATGAATCTGGCATTTTGTTGGGCCGTGTTACTCCGGCTTGTTACAAGTGTCGGGCACGTCCTGCTGACCATACAAGAAAATCTCGGGCTTTGATAAATCATGGTGGAATTGCAGTTATTTATAAGGATGGCTTGTCTATGACTGAAATTGATCTTCGAACACCAGTTGCGTCATTCGAATTTTTTTGTTGGAATAACTCTAGCAATCAGACTGGAGTTGTATTGTTATCAGTATATCGTCCTGGATCAAAGCCTGCAACCAAGAAGTTCCTTGATGAGTTCAGTTTCCTTTTGGAAATATTGTCAACATACCGTAAACCAATTGTTATTACTGGAAACCTAAACATTCACGTTGAAAGACAAAATGATATAATTGCAATGAAACTGCAAGAATTGCTTACTTCTTTCAATTGCTTACTTCTTTCAATTTGATTATTCATGAGACAATTCCAACGCATCGGTTTGGAGGGCAGCTTGATCTCGTGATTTCACGTGATGATATGGTAGAACTTCAAGTTTCTGTGCAAGAAACTGGCTTATCTGATCATCTAATGCTATTGTTTCGACTTCCACTCTAAAAACCAACTAAGCCTGAAAAACGTAACTATACAGAGCGGCGTTGTACGACTTGTGAACAACACAAAGAGCGACAAGCACGGGCACAAAAATAATGGCAGTAACATAAAGTAAGACAAGGCTATTGTATACGGTCGGACGGCAATTAGCGCCGTCGCCGCTTATTAATATTATCATTGTAAGTGAGATGCTCAAAAGTAGTATTCGAACCACTGAGCCCCGCACCATCCTTGCATCCAGCTGAACGTCATGAAGTTCAACTGGCACGCAAGCGTCAAGTTGCCCGAAGGTCAAAGTATTGTCTTCATCGCCGAGCAAGCCATGAGACAACGATAGAAGATTACTTTTGAATTTAAAATATTATAACCTCTTTATTTTTTTTCTAGGTGGCAATATATGATAGATCATGTTTAGAAAATGTTCAGAAAAACATTGTATTGAATTCGCGGACAGACAAAAGAACAAACAAACAGACAACAAAGTGAACTAATAAAAACGTTGTAAAAAGATCGCTAACGGCATCAATTTATTGCCGTCGTTAACGAAACGAAAATAAAAACGGAATTAATTCCATAAAACGACAACGAAAATAAAACGAAATAAAAACGACAACTGAAACTGAAATAAACAAAATACAATTAAATAATTTAAAAAATATTTTTTTAGCTACGACTTGCTGCTCAAATTTTTAAGCTATGTATATATTTTCTTTGGTGACTGTGATTATTTATCTCTGCTTCCTACAACGCGTTGTTGTGTGTTTGGAGTATTATCGTTATGATTCTGTCACAGACAAGCATTTGTCTCTGCATAGTAAATAATGCTAAAGACCAGAATCAAGCTGTTGAATGTGGAAAAGTGATAAAGGGGGAAAATCCTACAAACCTCAAAACTCACCTTAATAGTTTTCATAAAGAAGCTTTTAAAGATGTTGTAGAAAAAGAGAAGAACATAAAAGTAAAGCAATTAACAATTCTAGCAGGGAAAATATCGCTAAGAAAAAAATTGCATCAAGTTTTTTTTAATACATTAAGCATTTCTGACAACGACAACTGAAAAATAAATAAATGTCAAAACGAAATAGAAACTGGAAGGAAAATAATGATAAAACTCCAATAGAAACTGAAATAGAAATAAGCTTTTTAAAACGAAATAGAAACTAAACTTAATTAAATTCAAAACTAATACTGCACTACTATAGTTGGAGAGATATAAACTTTTGCTTTCATCGCTTCCAGTAGGCAAACTTGAGTACAGTTACTTAAGTGATATTATACATCACTTAAGAAAATTTTAACATAATTTTTTTTTTTTAAATGTTCGCATAATTTTTTTTTAAAGAAAATTTTTGCATAATTTTTTTTACAAAAGCAGGTGTTAAGTACACAGGTATGATATAATGATTTGTAGGAATAAAACGTTTTGTTTTGTTGGAAACGAACTTAGTTATAAATAATTGAAAATTTGTTGGAGATTGCTATAATTAAGAGTTACATTTAGCTGTTTTTGTTCATATAACAAAAAGTTAACAATTGTTTTTGGCTCCCCCATGTCTGTTTTCATCAGAGCCTATTTCCATATATAATATATGCCTATTTCAGGAATGGATCTAATGCTGCAACGTTACAACATCAATAGCACCAACCGTAATCCAGTCCTAAACATGAATTGTGTTATTGAAGCATGACAGATCTGATTCAATATTGATTCCAATATTGCAGAGTGAAGTAACGCCTGCAGTAGTGGTGCTTCCGAGGAAGACGATGATGATGCCTTTTAAGTCATGTGGCGGTTTTCATCACTAATTTTTTTATATAATAAACGAATAACGATACGATACGAGACAAAATAATTGCATATTTGTTTTTTTTTCATAGATCGGATCGACTGATAAAAAAGACAAAAAAGTTATCGCGATTCTGACATGGAAAGTTATACACAAATTTTGAAACTGATGCTAGTAACATTTGAAAATGTGTGTTGTTTTTATTTATCTTAAATGAAATCCAGATGTTCTAGTAAATCTAAAATAATACGCCTAAAAACATAAAGATTCAGGTAGATAGCTTTAGAATTTTTATTGAAATTCATCTATTTTTGGAAATCAGAAGACATAAAATACATTAGTTGTAAACTATAAATAAAACCACATTTCTTTGGTAATTGTTTAAATAGATTTACTTTTTGTATCCTCTAAAAAATTTTTGGTATTTTTGTTCTATTTCTAATCGGTTTTTGTACATACTGCAAACAAACCAGCTTCTGTTCTTTACCATCTAGTTTTTGTTTCCATCCTGCATTCGCTTTCCACTTACTACTGCAATAACTCCACCAACAAATCTGCAGATGTTGTTTTTGTTTAAAAGCAAACGCATTATTCAGGTCGGTTTGCGTCCCCGTTTTTAGCGATGCAGACAAAAATTCACCTCATAAAAAAATAATGTTTTCACGGTGCATTTAATATTTTGTACCAAATGAGTAGAAAGCGATTGTATTTCGTATTGGGATAATATATAATTTTTATCATGTTTTTTATTTTTTTCAATTATTTATTATTATTAACTCTTTTTTAATCAAACTTATCTTCATCGTCTACTCCTCCCGCGATAAAAATTGCAAAGCATTCCAATTCCATGAACAGTTAATGGATTTCAATGAACCGCACTCAAGGCTCACTTCAATGTTTTCGAGACAATCTTTACATCACTTCATCTGAGGGTGCCTCGGCGTGGGTTCCACACAGACCCGCTTGTTAAACTTATTTTGCAACTGACCAATTGTTATAAAATCGTCTTCTACAGTAAAATCTAAAAAAACAAAAACATTGCAATCATTATATATATCTTCATAGACGAACAACAAAAATGGTAGCATGGTTATACTTATGAGGTTACTAGAAGTAGCCCGTCAAAAATGACGAGTTTTTTTTTGTATCAAACTGTCAGATATTAAAAAAAGAACGTTTTCTTTCTCTACTATTATTAAATGTGGTTATTAGACAATGTGGATGATCTACCTGCTTAACAATATAAAAAAAACGTGTAAGGATTTAGATCGAACCTGGTACAAGCAAATTAAAATCACTACATTTTATGTCATCATTCGTAAGACAGCTTCAATATCTTTTGAACAAAAAATCCAGCTTAATGTTTGATGTAATTGGTTAACCTTTTGCATATCAAGCTTATAGGTAAAAACGTTGTAGATCTGTTCATATTTTTATATTTTTTTCATATTTGTTTGGCCCTTCCGCCAATGAAGTCTAGATCCGCAACTGTATATATACATATACATGTTGGACCTGCTCGGGCGTAAAATTCCCATTTTCCCGGAGTGGGGGGGACAAGGGCAAGACTCGAGCAATTTTTCTGGTAAATGAATCTATTAAAAATCGCTGACCACGAGGCTTTAAATTAAATCTAAAAAAAGCAATATATTTTTCTAAAAGTGCTATTAATGTTATTTTTAATGAAGTCATCGATTAAAATGTTAATATCAATTTCTTTTGCAATTTCTTGATGACTGCTCATTAAAGTAACAGCATTTAACTTTGTATTGTCTGCTTCATTGTAATTTGGCTTTTTTCTTCGGCTTGCACTTGAACAGGGAATTAATATAGATGTACACACCCATAAATTAATAAAAATACAATATTCTAAATTTTCCGGGGGGGGTCAGACACATTTCTCGGAGGGGCAAACTTTTTTCCCCGGGGGGCAAGATTTGGTGCGGGGGCAGCTACGCCTATGGATATCTTGATATATATATCTGGATCCACGACCTAATAAAAAATACGTATTTAGGCCTACTGTGTTATTAATGGTTACGTCATGATAATGAATTAATTGTTGTAACAAACAATAGTAGCGTTAGAAGTTATGTCACACTAATAGAAATCTTGACAACTATCGCTTAACTAGTCGTACCGTCTAGGCCTATTTTATTAGGTTGTGGATTCAGTAGTTATATCAAGATATCCTTGACCTAGTTTATGAACTTCTGACCGCCGCGTCATGCGAAATTGCTAACATACATATAGAAATCGGAAATTATGTATGTTGATAGTAAGTAAACATGCATGTGAAACCTAATGCTAGACAATAATACTAAGTACTAACCAAATAATTAACAAGTTTTTTAAAACTAAACAATGCAAGCTTTCAAAAAATAAAGAAAAAAAGTGAATGCCTATAAAGAGAGCGCTTGGCAGACGCCTTCTCTTCATACCGAAATGTAAAAGGTTCACAAACTTTTGTTTATTATTATTATTACGGCAGCTAAGCTTTGTGAAATTCTCTACTTGTTTGAAGCACATCTGGATCATTCAGAAGAAAAGTACATTATTACAGCTGGTCAGTTTAAATATACAATATATCGAAACATACATTATTACAGCTGGTCAGTCTAAATACGTGGACGTTCAGCTTATGTGTGCACAATCACAATTTGCTATCAGAGTTGCATTCTACGTCATAGAGAAGAGAATTTCCCTTGTTTGATATTCATATTGAAGTTCCACGTCTGGGATCGCTTAATGTCAACATATTCTGTTTATCATGGTTTGCGTCCGAGGGTGTGTTGTATTGATCGAGGAGAAAGCTGCTTCGTTCTGCTTACGGGCGATTGCAGCACTTCCACTTACAGCTTTTCTTCCCTGACATTTTTTACGTAGGCTTCTTTCGAAACATTCATAAATCTTAAAAGAAACATTTTTTACGTTCTGACACAGTTGCACTGGTTCTACTACTACTACTCGGTAATACGAGACGTGACTTGCTAGAGAGCTCTGGATGGTTTTGATTTTTTCTCTAGATGTGTGATGAATGAAAGACCTGATTTATTCATCTCCATTGCTGATGCTGTGCACACTAACACAGACTGACAGCGCAGATGAACATCAGAGAAGGGTAAGAACGCCTCAAACGAAGCCAGCAGCAACAACACCATCAGCATTTTTGCTGTTGGGTAGTCGTGATGGCGGTGGTTATTTTCTCGCCATGCTCCATCGCAACCCATCTCGCTCACAACGGAGGATTTTTAGCAAGGAGAGCTCCTGGCTTGATTGCAACACTAACGGTTCCCTTTCAACCCTCTCTTTCATTCTCTCTTTCTCTCTTTATCTCTTTTTTTTTAAATTCACGTACACACAGACAAAAACAAGTTTTAACCTGTCTTAAGTTGTATAAAATTTAAAACATTCATGCTAACGTGTTGTATTCTCTCGTTATTAAACAAGATTTTTTAATTAAGATGCATTAATCTCATCCTTATCGTTATCTACATCGAAATTGTTTTTTATTTATCACAAAAAAAGCAAAATTAAACATCAGCCACAAGAGTATTCTGTTATAATTGAAAATTGGTTTTAAAAAGTCAAACAAAAACTAAAGAAAACAACAAAAAAATTAATACGAAAAGTGCGAGCCGCGTAGAAAACGGGAAGAAAAAGAGAGATGTTGGGAAGGAAGAACGAGGTTAATACAGAAAATAAGAGGAGTGGATGCAAGATGAAGAAAACTAGAGAAGATGCTAAAGTGAGGGAGCCTGCAGAAACGGTACATAACTTAACCTTTCGCCTGTTCTCCTGTCATTGGTTCGTGCTCGAGCATCCCGGATCGATCTCAGGAAATTTTCCACCAAAGTTTCAGTAAAGAAAAAAAAGAAAGAATTTCTTTCTGTACTCGATACTTCAAACACTTTAACGTCATCAGATATCTGAATACGATGGGCAAATTCAAGAGGGTTCTTGTTTTGGAAGTCGAGGAGGCAAAGGACAAAAATGCTGAAACTCCAGGTGGAAAGTACAGAAGAGACTCGCCATGGTTGGTCGAGGCATTCAAGAAAAAGGGTTGGTCTTTCATTCAGCTGTGATAGTTTTCATATTACTTTAAAAGTTTTCAAAGATTCTATTATCTAGAGTTTTTGCTTTAAAATACGGTTACCGCTTTATATTTGTAACAAGTCTCATCGCGTAATGTTTTGAGATGAAGACTGCTGTTTAGCGTCAAAACCACGTTGAACGCTACTAAGTAGCTAGACTTACTTACTAAACGAAGCACTGATGTTAATTAGCAACAAGTTTTTCTTCATACAAGGAGATAAAAAATCTCACGTATATTTAAAATGCATAATAAACAGGTGTTGAATCTGAGATTCTCTTCATCACCAACAAGGACACTGCTGCAACCCTTAAAGCCAAATACCCCGACACTGCTTTTCTGGGGCGTGTCAACCCTATGGACTACCCGTGTTTGTCCCTGAATGACTATGTCAAGATGTTGAACGAACTGAAGAAGGATGGTCTTTTGCTTGGCCCTGAAGCAGAGCACATGGACAGACTTGGAAGCAAGTACATCCTCTACGAATTGAAAGACACCGGCATGGGGGTCCACGGCACCATCTTGCACCTTTATGACGAAATGAAAAAGAACCAGGGAGAAATCGATAAGATCATTCCCAAGGGAGGACCCCCACGTGTACTGAAGATGATGCGTGGATCCACCGGTCTCGGAGTCTGGAAGCTCGAGAACCAGGGTGACCACATCTTGATGACAGACGCCTACTCTCAGACAACCAAAGAAATTGCACGTGACGCAGTCATCCCTGAATTTTTGGCCGTTTGCCAGGAAGATGCCATCAGCATGCCCTTCCTTCCACTTATTAAGGACGGAGAGTTCCGTTTCCTTTTGTCCAAACATCAGGTGAATAAACCAAAGAATTGTTTTTTTTTCATTATTATTATTAAATATCAATTAATATCTGCGAAATTTAACTTGAATCACGAGGAAAAAGAGCCCAACAAAATAATGCCGTAAAATCTTCAACAGATCATTGAGGTGGTCCACAAGAAACCAGTCGATGAGTCCGCTTTCACTGCCACCCTGCGATCCGGTGCCATCTACACCACTCTCGATTTGAACCAGCACAAAGCTCTCGTGGATGCCGTGGTCGCGTGGACCTACGAACTCATGAAGACTTGCAAACTCGACGATGTTCCCTACTGGTGGTCAGTGGATTGCATCGAGGAAGAAGCCAAAGGAGGTATCAAGCCAGGCGAGATTCCAAGCTCCACAGCCGGACGTCGTCTCGTCCTGTCTGAAATCAACTGCAGCTGTCTCGGTCTCGTGGCAGACACTACCGCCGAAGCCAAGGCCAAGGGTCTCAAGTTTGCCGATATGATTGCCAACATCTGCTTGCAGTAAACGAAGATCGTGTTTGAGTTTTCAATGTTTTTTCAACAATCTTACTAGCAATAGCAACCAGTCTAGATAGGAACATTAATTTATTGGAGAAAAGTTTAACACAATAATATTATTTTTTAAATTTGAGGTGTCCATGGAGAATATTCAATACATAAAAAAATAGATTTTTTTATTTTGTTTTAATTACAGTCTTAACCAAATTAATCAATCCTATGATTAAAACATCAATGTCAAAAGACATCTTTTAATGGATGTTGAAGCAAGTGCAGTAAACAATTACTATAAATTACACATAGTTTTAAATGTACACAACATAAATATTATTTGACAGAACAGAACCTTATTAAATAAAAACCATTTACAAGTGATGAAAAATATACTGAGCTGTAGGCACAAAACAAACACACACACATGTTAACATATAATAAGCATTAGAAAATAAATTGACTTTAAAAATTAAAAAAAAAAGAGAAAGCATTGAAATATAAAATCATTTCCTTCAATATCATCAAATAATTAATGAAGATGCTGTAAAATTTTCATTTAAATCCAAATTAAATAATCTCATAATCATAAAAAATCACAAATTAAATCACATCATTAAAACTAGAATCTCCAGAGATGAAAAAATATAAAATTAAAAATAAATAAATATGGTTATATTAAAAAAAAATCCTGGAATGCTGATAATTTTTTTTATGCCAAAGATGTATATCTGAACTGGTTATCGATATATGAAACTCTGGGTACGGCTCCAGGTTCCTGTTGACCAGCTGGAGCGTTGGTGGTGGTGGTAGTGGTAGAGTACCGTTGTAAATGTAAGGTATTGGAGAGCACAAGTACTGCTTCGTCCTCATCCTCTCCTCCGTACGTCACGGAATGCTGGTCCTCCAGCCGCGTCAATTCAACTTCAGCTTCAACATGAGATGGAATTAGGGGTAAAAATTAGCACACACAAAATTAATTAAAAAATTTTTTATTTTTGCGGCAATTGCAAACATTTAAAGAACTTGAATGACTTTTTGTTGTTACAGATAGGAGAAAACAATTCTAGAGATCATAATCATAACCGTTGTTTATAATCTCATGTAGCCCAAACGTATGAATGAACAATTAATATTTAAAAAAAAAATAATACTAAATCTATTGAATTTGCTATAAATATGACTGAAATGAAAACGTTGAGAAACACAACAAAAGCTGGAAAAAAACCAGTATTTATAACTAATCAGTCAAATTGGCCATCGTCACAATAAAGTTAACCGATAAACAGGGTATAAAGTTGTAATATTGTTATTTATAACAATTAACAAATAAATAAATAAAATACACCAGTTGTTATTTGATTCTTGAAAATGAAATCAAATGAAACCAGCAAATTATTAAAAAAATTCTAATCAATAATAACAATATAACAGAAGTATCCACAACGAACTAGGAAAATGTTTACTGTTTTTCCACATTAAACATAAATATTTTTTACTGCAACTTAAGTAACAATAATAATTAAATAACTTTTTAATAAATACTTAATTAAATAAAACATGTAAATATTTTACTAACCAACACATTAATAAAAAATTGTATAACTTTGGTATCACCTGAGAGAACAGATGCGAAGTGAAAGTAACAATTTGTCTCTTACAAATAAAAAGAAACCATTCATGGATTCAAACATCTGCATATCATGCAAGGAATCAGTCAGCCAATACTTACAATAAAACAAACCAAATTACATCTTATCTGTTCGTATACCATATTTTTACTCATATAGCATGCACTCTGATGTGCCTGGAAAGGTTTTAAAAAAGACGTAGCTCTATAAATTGTGAAATGTTAATATGTAAAAGGTATTTTCAATAATATATCAAATACATTTCACCAATCCAATTTTGTTTATCTATAAAGTTAGATCTTTTTTCAACCCCTCTCCAGGCTTTCCTAGGTGCACTTTATATGCATAAAAATATGGCAGACAGCATTTACAGCTGTTAGCCCCGTTAACCGAAGAGTTTTGTACAAAGAGCACTTATTAGGCTTTAAGGAAGCACATGCACACACATATGTGATTAAGCAATATCAGAAATAAGACCTCCACAAACAAATCTGTACCGACCAATAAAAGATATAATAATAATAATAAATATAATAAAAGTCATAGCAAATATAAGCATTTCTATAAATAGAAAATCTAAAACAATCGAAATACAAGCTTTTCAAATATAAATAACTTATTTTCTAAAGGACTAAAACTAAAGATAACAAATGTCTAAATTGAAACATTCATCTGGTAGGTAGGTAAGCACAGTTATTAAGAAAGAAATCACTTCGACCACAGACAGACAAGCATGCAAGACTCTCTTAGTGGTTTTAGAGTACAAGGCTGAGATGCAGAGAAAATCAATATAATTTAATAAATAAATTGAAAGTATTTCTTCTATAATTTGCAATGACCTTATTTTATATCATTAAAGTACAATAGAAAATTCTGTTGAACTTATTTTATATCATTAAGTACAATAAAAAAATCTTTTGACTAACAACTTGTTTGACTTACTTACATTTCATGTGAACAAATTGCATTTATAAAGTAAATTTATCAACAACAACAAAAAACCAGGGAGCAACAAATTTCTAAGCCTTTTTCATTTACCATCACCCACCGAAAACCAAACCTAATCTCTAGCATTGCAACAAATCAAATCCACCACAAAAATTTGGCATCAAAAACTGATTAGACAAACATTGGCATCAACAACCTGCACCAGCAATGAAATTTTGAAAACAACGGAAAGCATTGAGGATCACCACAACCAACTGAAAAACAATAAATTATAATAACGCAATTAAATAACGCAATTAAATAACATGCAAGGAAAACATGCACTGGTTGTTAAAAATCACCACTGGTCTACAAATGGTCAATATCTTTCCTATCTGTAAAAATCATCAATGTTTTTTTTACATTCTAATTTTACAAATTAAAAAAATATAATAAAAGAAGATGAAAATAAATCATTAGTAAAAAGAGAAGCAAATTTTTGTGAGACAGCTGAAATAAAGTAAAAGAAAAGAAAAAATAAATAATGAGAATATTAGCATAAACGTATAGCAGTTGAGTTCCTACGATTATATTATATCGACACAATCAAAGTCACTCGGCGATGTCAAAAAACTCACTTATTTCATCGAGTTTCCAAACGACTTTCTTCCTCGGTAGAAGAAAAGGTATGCAAAAAGCAATGCAGAGATGCCAGAAACTGTGAGTGTAAGGATAGTTGGAGTCGCTTTCGACGAAGGCAAACACGATCAGTCCGAGACCGGCCATTGCAAGACCTGGAAGTGCCCACAAGTAGTCTCTCTTGTCGGGGTACAAGACTTTCAGTTTGTAACATTTCATACCCTAGAAATTGTATAAAATAAAAATACTTCGTCAGTTATAATAACATTTCAATGCTCAATTAAGAACGGCTGTAAAATAATAGAAAACCAACCCATGCTACAACAACAATGGCACATCCAGTTGCAATCGGCAGAAGATTGCTGATCAGTCCGATAGTGTTGGCAGTAATCAAGATGGCGATGACGACAATCCCGCAAATATCCACGGTCAGAATGTGACCGGATCGAATGCGCGACATTGCAAGCAGGGTCACCCAGAAGGAGAGGAGAGAGAGATAGAAGTCGGAGAACTGGTAGACCCGATAGCTGATGAAGCAGAGCCTGTACATTGACCAGTGACTCATGTCACAGGCATGATAGAACTAACAATAAATTATATTTATATTAATAAAAATTAATTAAATTTTGAAAGAAAAACTTAATTTGAATTAAATTAATTAAA
Source organism: Erpobdella octoculata (assembly GCA_963978895.1). Taxonomy (NCBI): domain Eukaryota; kingdom Metazoa; phylum Annelida; class Clitellata; order Hirudinida; family Erpobdellidae; genus Erpobdella; species Erpobdella octoculata. The sequence goes on along the minus strand of OZ022239.1, from coordinate 40,999,910 downwards.
AAAGCTAAATACAAAAACAAGGCTTAAAAACTTTAAAAATATAATGAGAAACATCATCATTATCACTATTATAACTATTTATGTCTCTTTTATACCAAGTACCAGGCCAAGGTTGGAGGCTTTACCAATATTGAGCACCCTGTCATATCTGCTGGCAACTTACCTACTACTAATTCTGACTAAGCAGCAAATAAATTCAATATAATGACATATAAATTTAAACAATAATCTATAATATAAGATTCACATTAGACCTATTCTATAGAAAAAAACAAAAATATAGACATTATTATCAACAATTTAATTTGCGATTGACATGCTGTGAATTGATAAAAAAATAAAACCAACTGAAAAAAAAATTTCTCAACTTGTGAACAACTACTAAAATATACTAATATTATCACAATATCTACCAAACATGAAATATGACAAAAAACAAAAGCTCACAGTTGAGGCAACCATATTGAAAGTATAGATGAGGCATTCGATGTAGCGCCACCTCTTGAAAGATATAATTATGGCAGGTATGAATGCAAGGTTGCTGAGACATAGCATGAGAGTGTACAAGAGCTGGAGGGCTGAAGAAACCATGCGAGATTCGTCGGCACATGTGAAACCCTGGGCTCCTTATGGCGCATTAGAAAATTATTTCATTGAAAATTTCTGGTATAATAGATTAACCCGTTTTAGACCATCGTACGTTTTACGAACACACTTATATTTGGCGTTGCATAAAATTCAGCTGTAATTTTTTTCCTGTTAAAAGTTTTGTTTTATGTTAAGAAAGCTTCAATACACTGTATAAAATTTTTTAAATAATTTTTTTATTTGTATTAAGTAGTTTAATCTGGGTTAGAATATGAGCATTTTCAAGGTTTTCGACCGATATTACTTTAAAAATTTATTATGCTAATTTCATGAGAGTTATCATAACAAAAGTTTGAAATATCGAAAGAGGATGTACTCAAAAGTAAACAGCAACGTTAATTAAATTTTATTGTGTTTACACTAACCCACAATCTGAACATGTATGAGTCATGCTCGTTCTACGATCGTTGGGCGTATGGAGTACTTTATGCGAACGAGTCGAAACTAGTTTATTCAGCTTATAGTTTTGCAGTGGTTGACTTGGTGATAGTGTTTTTTGCTAATTTCATTCTTGGAATAAGATGTTTGTAAAGTTTAAAAATGAAAGACGTCAAACAGAACGTTTTTTCACGTTGAAAGAAGCTATGTAACTGATTCTTGATGATGATGATAGCATTGAGGTTGACATACTTGTCATTCTTCCGCCCGGCGCATCATAACACGTGACTGATGAATAAGCAAATGAAGAAGAAATGTTATTCTTTGTAATATATCCGGGAAGGTAGAAGTTGATTATAGATTATACTAATGATGGGATGGGATTAGACTGTGTCGGTTCTTTTGGTGAAGAAATTTAGGTCGCAAATACGGTCAGTTCAATGCCGCGGCAAACAAGACGCTAAAAACGATTGAAATGCACTTGGACCAAAAAGAGTCATTTGAATAGCCACTTTTAAAACAGTCTATATATAACGAGTTTGAAACACCACAATGGTGCTTTGCTTGAAAACCCCCATATAGGCTGTTTAGGTTGTTTTATACCGATGAAATGAATTCATGCACGGTTGAAAAAACAAAACGATAGGAAAGATTCAGCAACTGGCCATGGTCACGAACTGGAAAAGGTGAAACAGTAGGTCGCTACAAGCTGGAAAATTGTGGCAAAACACTGTACATGTGGGCCAAGTGTGGCAAACGACTTCATCAGAATTGTTTTGGTGCTTTCCGCACACTCCGGTTCTGAAACGACTATCATGAACTGCTTGACTGATATATTGAATGTTAAATTTTTGGATTTTATTGAACTGTGTTACTAATAAAATCAGAAATGTGTTTTTAGCTTTTCTGTTTATAGCCTAAAATTTATATTATAATTGTTTGCGTTGAGAAAAAAAACAAATTGACTTTTAAACATTTTGTCGTTTTCAGTAGTCTATACGACCACCGTTCGAAAAACGAGCATAGATAATTTTCAAAGTTTTCTTTCAAATAAAAAATAATAAAAAATAAATCTGTTAAAACATAAGCAAGTAACTTAGAAATAACAAAAAAAATAATAGAAATCTAATTAATAAAGTTTTGGACCTAAACGGGTTAATAGATTTGTCACAAATGCTAAAGAAAGAGAAAATGCTTATAAACGACATCATTAATGAAAATAAAAGAAAACTTGTAGTTAACAATTTGTTACAATAATTATTATATCAGGATTCGAGATCATTAAATATTTTCATAATATTTTAAAGATGACTAAACATTTAAATTGCTGAAAAAAACTGTACATATTAGACATTTTGTTTCATTTTATAGACAAAACATATTAAATTTTTTTTAATGTTTTACGATAATGCTAATAAATAAAATCAAGATAGGACTGAAACATTAAGTTATATAAGAGTGCTTGAAAATAAGCTGATAAGTTCAAGTTCCTTCTTGAGACAAAAAACTGCTGCTCGTAAAACACACACAGAGGGAGGGAAACAAAACTGAAAAAACAAAAATGGCAAAGAGAGAGAGGGAGAAAGCGAGAGAGAGAGAAATACATAAACAGATAAAGAAATATGTAGAGATATAGATAGACAGAGGAAGAAATACATAAAGATATAAATAAACAGTGAAAAAAATATATAGAAATGAAGATAAACAGATAAATAAATACATAGAGATATAGATAAATGGACAAATAAATACATAGAGCTATAGATAAACAGATAAAAAAAATACCAACCTGCAACACAGTAACAGAAAGACATGGTAAAAGCTCCTTTCATAACAGACCTACAACTTCCTCCATTGCTACACTTTTTCTCTTCACAACCATCAAGACTTATTTTCACCATAAGTCCAAGAGATGGAGAGTTATCCGTGCTATTTATAACAATCGATCAATTATTCAATCCATCAAAATCAATAATTCAATTCATCCAAATCAATAATACAATCCATTAATCAGACAATTCTTAAAACCATACTGCTAAATCATTCAATACATCAATCAAATATATCAATCAAGCAATTAATCCATCTCAATTCATCATTCAATTTAGATTTGATTCAGCTAATAAAAGGAAACTTAAGTGATAGTTACTGAGTTTTTAGGAGCAACTAAATAATTTGAAGAATTTTTTAACACGAGTTAACTTTTCAGAGTATAAAAACAGACTCAACACAAAGCGAACCAAACAACCTTATTTTTAATAACAACTTATAACACCTGAAATAGACAAACATAAAATCATACAATTGATAAAAATTGTTTATAAACTTATTCTGTACATGATTTCCATCACGCACACACCGATACACAAAAACAATGAATTATTATAAATTAATATTCACAAAAAAAGAGAGAAAGATAGAAGGAGGAAGAGGGAAGAGGGAAGAGGGAGAGAAGAAAAAGAAGATGGAAAGATAGAGAAGGCGAGAAAGAGTGGAGAACGGTTAGAGCAGAAGAAGATAAGGAGAAGGAGAGAAAGAAAGAAAGAAAGAAAGAGAGAAAAAGTGAGAGGGAGAAACGAGAGAAAAATCTCCAAAAACCCCAAACAACGCGGGATAACCCTGCTGGTATTATATATAATTAATTTATTGAGTTAAATAATTAACTAATATATATATATATATATATATATATATATATATATATATATATATATATATATATATATACATATATAAAGCAATGTGTGTGTGTTTGTTTATCACATCCGAACTGCAGAAGTAATTTGAACGAAATTTGGCATGGAGGTAGTCTTTAATGAGGAAAACGTTTTTGAAGAATTTAACAAAATCGGTTTATTTTATGTTCTATCATAAAACAAGTAAAGATAAAAAATAAATTTAAAAAAAAGCTTTTATTTATCTGAGTCAACGAACTAAAATTTTTGAATCTTAAACAACCGTTACGCTCAATCTTGTACTTTTTATTTAATTTTTTATTATTAATTTTTTTATTACAACAACACTAACTTTCATATAAACACGATTTTGATTCATTTTAATTGATTTAAGGTAGGCAGGCGCACAGTTAAAAATCGCATGAAGACATACGAGTTTGAGTTGAGCCGTTTATATCTCGATTATTCAGGCGTTATATAGTCTTTGGTTACATCAGGAGAATCGTAAAAAGTGCGTGCATTCAACGAGGCCAATAAATACATTTGGCCACGCCTACTAACCTAGATTTGATAACCACAGACAAACTAACAAACCAACAAACAAAGAGACGAGTGAAGTTAAATAAAAGCATTTAAAAAACCCAGGAATTGCCGGCAGCCCTGCTAGCATAATATAAAGTTAACTTATTGAATAAATTATATATAATATATAATAATTTTTATTGAATAAATTGATAAATTATTATAATATATAATTAATTTATTGAGCTGCTCACTCAAAGACTTTATAAGGAATCCCACTTCCGGAGTGAGAAATGTTTTGCTTGGACATGTCTTGGTAGCCAATGAAATACCTTCCTGGTTCGGGGTATGGAAAGTTTATAGTAGACTGCGTGTGAGTGGAGTTGAGCCTCACAATGTCTTTTGGGTCTCTGCAGGTCAACTGGTGGTCAGCAGATATGGTTGGGTAGCCTCTCTGTATGCAGACAGCTATGTCTTGTGTTTGATTGCTCTATCAAATAAACATATTAGGTATAATATTATTTCAATCCGTGCTGGTACAAAATTTATAAAATAATTTAATAAATAAATACAATGTAGTTTTGGACATATACAACCATATATGTCTGGATGTATGTATGAATGAATAACATTTTTGTATGTTAGAAATTCACTTTGCATTATGCTGTGAGGTGGCTCTGCAATCTTCACTAATTATTAGGGATGTCACGGGTAGTACTTTTTGGAGTTTTCGGGTTCGGGTTTGTGAAACTAGAGTTTTCGGGTTCGAGTTCGGGTTCGGGTTTGTGAAACTAGAGTTTTCGGGTTCGGGTTCGGGTTTGTAAAACTTGAGTTTTCGGGTTCGGGTTCGGGTTTGTGAAACTCAGGTTTTCGGGTTCGGGTTCGGGTTTTTAGTTTTCCAAAAACTGGGTTCGGGTTCGGGTACTGGTTTATGATTTCAAATTCCTGGATTGATTTTAAATTTACCTAGTGTATATACATATACAAACGAGAGCGATCAATTCATCCATTGGACATTACACGTTTTGAATAAACTCTAACAAGTTATTTTTTTAGCTTTCCAAATAATGTGATTTCTTTGGCCGAAGGAGGCTTAATTATTTTAGTTCGTTCGTGGCTCGGTCCGGCCAGATAATCAGGCGGATTAGTGGTCTAGTTTACACACTCACCAATAAAATGACCTATTTGTGTTATTTGTTACGCAAAGGTGATAATACAAAACTTGCATGGCTTGCGATTAGCATAATACGTTACCTCTTAAATTATTTTACTTTATTAATTTTTTCGCGGCTCGGTCCGGTCGGGCAATCAGGCGGATTAGTGTCCTAGCTTACACATTTGCCAATAAAATAACTGTGGCGCATAGATCATTTATAGACTTAGCCAGTTAAAGTTTAGGATTATGCAATATTATCTTTATAACAAAGGGTCTTTGTTATATCAAAAAAACTTTGAGTATATGAATGAATAAATATAAGGTTATATAACTGAAGTAAAAAGTTTAGAGTCATGGCTATCCGCGATTTCTTCGACCGAAGGAGGCTTAATTATTTTAGTTCGTTCGTTCGCGGCTCGGTCCGGCCTGATTATAATCAAATGGATTAGTGGTTTAGTTTACACAATCACTAATAAAATGACGTATTTGTGTTATTTGTTACGCAAAGGTGATAATACAAAACTTCTACGCTCGCGATTAGTATAATATGTTACGTCAACAAAACTTGTAATTTATTAATCTCTAAGACACAGCTTTTATCAAGATTTATTTGTTCACAACTCCGAGTTCGGGTATTAGGCTTATAAATTTTCGGGTTCGAGTTCGGGTTCGGGTATCAAGTTTTCACATTTTCGGGTTCGAGTTCGGGTTCGGGTATCAAGTTTTCTCATTTTCGGGTTCGGGTTCGGGTATCAAGTTTTCACATTTTCGGGTTCGGGTACCAAATTTTCACACTTTCGGGTTCGAGTTCGGGTATCAGAAAAAGACCGGGTAGTACCGAACTCGGGTTCGGGTTCGGGTACCCGTGACATCCCTACTAATTATATTTTCCATCATTTTTTACAGGTTATCACTAGTCAAATAATTATAAATACTGAAATAACCTATGAAAATTTAATCAATGAAACAAATCAACAAATATATAAATATATATCTTTATTCATATAACATCACTGATCAAAATTTAAAAAATAACTACATGAACTACTTATTGAAATTAATCTATAAAAATAAACCCACTGCGTATCAAATCAAATTAAACCACTACACTCACCTCAGAGGATTCATTTATATGATGCTAAACACCATGAAAAATATAACAAAATTTATTTATATATATATATATATATATATATATATATATATATATATATAAATGGGAGAGAGAGCAGTAAAGGGAGAGGAAGCGGGAGAGCAGGAGGCATATGGGAGCGGGAAAGCAAGTGGGGAAGGGAGAGCGAGAGAAAAACGATAGAAAAACCCGGGCAATGCCGGGTAAATACCGCTAGTATTTATATAAATTTAAATTGATTAAACTATACTATAACAAATAAACTAAATAATTTTATTGACACCAACCTGAAAATAAGCCATTTCGATGGGAATTATCGCTAGATTGATGGTAAGAGTGCCACCAATGTCCTTGATACTATCAATTAAGAATGTCGTCATGGATACAAATGAGCGAGGAATGACCAGGGTTTCGGGCTCTCCAAAGTTCAATCCGAAAGTCGAGGTGAAAACAAAGTCTGGCATGGAGGTCGTTATAAGGTCAGAGTTCATGTAGCATGTGGGTGCAGTTGTGAGATTTTTCAGACTGCCAGTTGTGCATTCTGTGCAAAAAAAGTAGATTACAGTATTTAACTAACACCTTTTGTACTACAGAAAACTTCAGCTAATTCGGCTACGGTTCAACTAAATTTACGTTTATTTCTGCCAAGGTTCAATTGCCTATATATAATACTTATACCATATCAATCTTTTAATCAATCTTTTAATAAATGTTTAAACTGAAATTTGGTTAATTTCTGTGGCAACAGATGATATAGCTAGATTAACTGATGCATGCTAACTATAATTAGTAATTTAGTTATTTCAAATTAGGATATTATTGTCACAATTACAAAATAATATTTAACTGCGTGTAACTGAAAATAAGTAATAATAATAATATTAATGCCAGAAATTTTATTAAATCAGCAGCCATTACAACAAGATTAGTTGCAACAAATATTTTATTCAAAGGACACCTAATATTCACAAACACATATGAACTACAAAATATCAAACCAGGTTCTTTTCATCTATGAGCAGCAAAAATAATTACTTAATGACTAATCGAAAATTAGCTTCTCGCAACAATCTCTCAGCTATAATTATAATCTATCATTCAGAAATTTTATGCAAGTTCAAACTTACACTTGAATACGAGTCTAAGATCATATTATATCGTATTCATTACATAAATATTTCAAACTGGTCAAAGTAAAACCATAACTCAACCTACCAAACAACGTTATGGTTATGTCGACAGTAACATTTTCCTCTGATGTAAATAAACTGATGAACTGCCACCTGTCCACTTCGGGCGAGAAAACACTGAAGTCCTGTCCGCAAGAAACAGCGGAAGAATTGCAAAAAAAATTTCGGGGAAACGAATCCTGAGCATCGTGCGGCAGGGCTGCACTGCGAGCGGATACGGTGATGTTGCATCGTGCTGAGCAGTCCTCGAGTCTGATGATGTATTTGTAGATCTTCCTGTCCGACAGAAATCTATTGAAATAAAAATTTTCGTTGTTATTATTATTATAAAACCATCAATGTGTTTTAATAATTTCCGATGTCTGCATGTATGTTAGCTATTTTGCATAACGCATATAGCCTGTTAATGACGGTTTTTTTAAATATCATTATATATTATTTTGCAATCACAGTGCCACCTTTTCTGATCTTCAGAACTGACAGTGTACAATTGCGTAATAACTACTAATAACCTTTATTAAACATCTGCACACAATAATTTCATCAACATCTGCCATTTAAATATTTATTTTTCAAAATTTTATTTTAATCTATTGACTTTGTTTTATAAGACAGTTTTAGGAAAACAACTCTCTAAATCAGCAGAAATAGGCAGGTATCAAATAGATAGGTTCCTATCAAGTTGGTATTATTATGCTCAATTTTATATTGATATAATTTTGCTGTGAATCACTCTATTACATCAAAATAAGAAAAGAAAAATTATTTAATTGACCTATAATAGCTAGAGCCATTTCTAAGGCTGAGTTTGAACTTCCTTCCAGGCACAAGCACTTCAACGTCTTCTTTCAAGTATGTTACATTAGCGACCAGAGCATATTCACATCCCAAGCTTGAAAGCTAACTCAAAATGTAATATTATTACTTTTTTAAAGTAAATATTAATCATTATTTTATGCTGTAAAACAAAAATTTGAAAATCCCAACAATGAAACAACGAATTCCAAATAAATGTTACATGGTATTTCAGAGTAGAGGTGTGCACGGTAGTGGGTGCAGCGGGAATACCGCGGATTTTGCGGTAATTCCGCGGATTTTGCGGTAATTCCGCGGAAATGAGGACGAATGATGCGGGGATACCGCGGTAATGGGGATGACGTTGCGGGGTTACCGCGGGGATGGAAACAAACGTTGCGGGAATACCGCGGGAATGGGGACAAGTTTTTGCGGTAAATGTGTAAAATCCAATCAAATCCTAAATGAAAATTGCACGATGGTTTAAGCACTCATATCGACTTTTATTTATTCATGGACTTAAATAAATAAATAAATAAATTGTATTGAGTCATATTACATATAACATATACATTTTAATATTACATATTACATATAATTCTATATATCAACACTTAAGTTATAGTTGGGTTGAAATGATGTACAGAAAAATACAGGATGTACAGGATTGATTAAAAAATGGAATAAAAAGTGCGGGGATGGATGGGGATGAAAAACTGAAAGACTGCAGGGATGGTTGGGGATGGGGATGAAACACTGCGGGGATGGTTGAGGATGGGGACGATACTGGCGGGGATAGATGGGGATGATACTGGCGGGGATGGTTGGGGATGGGGAAAAAAAGTCGTCCCCGCGCACACCTCTATTTCAGAGTCATTTGTCACATAACTAATTCATCTAATAAATAATTATTTCCCTCATTAATTCCTTCCCTCATTAATTGTTATCCTCATTAATTGTTTCCTCATCATAGTATCAATAATTCTACAACAACAACAATCATATAGACAACCAAGTAACCTTTTTAACAACTTGGTTGTTGTTCGACTCCATGAACCCCCCGAGAAACCACTGTCCATAAACCGGCCGGTCGAGAATGATTATGCTGGTTTTTGTCATGTTCACTTTTACTAATTCTGTTCTGTTTGTTCTGTATGTGGGTGGAAATGTGTGCTCACCATCGAATGAGTCAATCGGAAAAGAGCCATATTGTGTAAATCTGAAATAAATAAAATACAAACTGAATCGATCATTTAAATAAATATTTAGCAGTTTATATTAGCTATTATGGCTTAATATGTAGATAATTTTATATCTCTGTGATGTAATTTAAATTATGAGTAACATAAATCTACAACGTACTGAAAAAGATTTTTACAAATACATCAACTTACAGTTGAATTTCACTCTCTTCGCATGACGATTTAGATTTGTTCAAGGCCAAACTCCATTCGAGATAGCGGGTGTCGACTGGAACAATGATGTGAAAGGTTTGCAGACTGGCAAAACTACGATATGAATATATATCGAGGTTCTTGAAATAGACATCTTCTTTTGTAAATCCTATTCAATTGTAAATACAATAAATAATCCATGCAGCCCTTTGAAACCATGAATAAGATGTGGCATGATTGAAACTTGATTACAACTGCAGCTTAGCAAATTAAATAATCAAATATTACTATAAAAAAAATCATCATTTAATTATTTTTAATACTATAAATAAAGCCAACCTTAGTAGAATTAAATCAAATTACGCTAGATGGGTAAGTAAAACAAGATGACAGAGCAGTCAGCCATGAAACAAAAACTATTTATCTAATAATTATAAAAAAATATTTCACATAATACAGTTACAACCAGCTGCAGAAGCTCTTATGAAATCCTGCCATGTTAATGTTATATCATTGTTCTATGGTTTTATCACTTTAACCCATTAATGGTCACTACTATATGAAAATACTAAAAATGGCATAACAGTCAATGGGTTATACAGGCCTAAGATATAAGCACACACATACATAAATATTATATATATATATATATATATATATATATATATATATATATATATATATATATATATATATATATATATATATATATATATATATATATATATATATATATTATATATATATATATATATATATATATATATATATATAACTATTCTTATTAAAAAGTGTAAGCCTTTTTTTATTTTAATACATTATTTAAAATCAGAAATAAAGTATTATTAAAGATGACGTATTGTTTGAAGCAGACCATTTGAAAAATTGATAAAAATAAAGCCCAATTAATTAAACATTAAAAACATACCGTAGACATTAGTGCATAAAATTGTAACTATCAATATTAAACTTGATATAAACGGCTTCATTGTAACGAATATTGTCATGTGTTGTTAGCTCAACTTGAGCTTGTTACTACACTACAAGTAATAGCCTTGTAGCGTACCGGTGAACAACATGTTTACACTTCACCGCGTTGACAGCCAGTCGATAACTTATCAAAAAGAGTAAAATTGCGTTGGACAAATGTTATATTTAAATTACTTATGCTACATTAAGTATTTAATTTTAACTTTAAAATGTCAATTTTAGTTATTTTTAGGTTAAAATAGCATAACCAAAGCATAACTCAGGTTTGCTGCAGGGACGTCATTTCGGGAGTGGGAGGGGGCGAGGCCTGTCACTCTTGACTTTGAAGTGGGCTCCTTGTGGCGTTGAAGTGGGTTTCTCCTGGCGTTAAAGTGAGCTTTTCCTGGCTTTGAAGTTGGCCCTATAAGGTTAAAAAAAGATCCCCATAAGGTGCTTCTGGCTTTCAGTTTAATGATGATGATCATGTAATGTCGGCGGGGGCATGATTTTCATTCTTTCGTTTTCTGTTAGATGACTTTTTTGTTGAGAATAGTTTGGAATCATTAAGCCAGCTCTTTTACCTCGACCAGGCGGCTCACTGCTGAATTGCCTATTTCAATGCGGCTGTGCCGTATCCAACTTCAGCCAAATAGTTGTTGGAAGATGCATCACATGCAATGCTAGTATTGTGAGGTGTTTCTAAATATTTACCAGCTGTGTCGACTACTACGGGGAGAGCATGAGTTTCTACACTCTCAAGCGGGTTCTGCGACTTAATCGTTTAATTGGTCATATAAGCTTTCGAGAAAAATCTGATTATAATAAATCTGAATACCTCAATAGAGAAGTTGGCACTAAATTCGCTTCCTACTTTCCTCTGACATAATGACCCTATGGGATTTTTTTATGGTGGTGTTTTTGTGTGAATTATAATTGTCATAAAGTGTTGTGCCTTTGTTTTATTTACATACTTCGGGAAGTTCTTGAGCTGATTTGAAAAATCGTAGATTAGGATTGTTCCAATCGCTAAGCCTGTTTTTTGCGTGAATCACATTTGGTAGAGGGTCAGTTTGCTGAAAAGTGCAATTTAATGTGGACAAAACGTTTATTCAGTGACCCAGGGCCGTGTTTATATCATGCTGCGCCTGCAACAGTGCCAATCGGGCCCCTTCCTCAGAAAAAATACTACAAAGAAAAATGTGTATACTCTTAAACGCTGTCAGTGTTACATTTTTATTGTTCAAAACAGCTTTTGGCAGAACTTTTTCAGATTGTATTATATCGATTGTGCAAAATCATTTTCAATTGACATCATAGCCAAAATCGAAAAAATGTGTGTTGCTCTTTCTTGTAAAAGAAAACTTAAAAGAGTGATATGCAGTTTTCAAATAATGTGCTTTGTTTAGCAAAATAATTAATTATACAACTCCCCTGTGAACATTCATACCTGGGATCTATATGGGTCCCAAATGGGCATCTTAGTGGGTCCCAGATGAGCTGCCCATATAAGACCCGTGTCAAGACGACACACCAAATCAAGTGGATCCTACATAGGGCTATAAATAAAGATTTAAAATGGGCGTTATGTACCTGGGCCGGAAATCAAACCCGGGTCCTACGACTCTCAAAGCCGGTGTCTATACCACTACACTCTACACCAACCAAAGTATAAGAAAATGTAATTTGTCAGTCAAATATCGTCAACTGATGCAAATCTTAACAAAAGTGGATAATAACATTTTTGTCGAAAATTATGTTTATTTAAAAGATAAATAAAAGAATTAGTAACTTTTATTGATGAAATTAATAAAACATATAAATTGAAACAAATTGGCTCAGTCCACTTATAACCCAGACATAATTTAAAGTAGCCCATCAATCCCGTGTGGGACCCATATAGCTCCCATATAGACGTTTTGCTATTGCAAAAGCCCATTTAGCTTATATAGGACCCATATACATCCCATATAGGTTAACCCTAGCCCCTAGCCCATTGCAGGAACCCCACATAGGACCCATATAGAATGTTCACAGGGTCTTCAATTCCATGACATTTTTATCGAGGTCTCAGCAATTCTTGTACAGATGCACAATAAAGATAGTCCAGCTTTTTTGCCAATTTTTCAGAGAACGAGATCGCTTATCAAGAAAATATTTTTCAAAACCTGTTTTTTTCAGCTATTTCTGCTGGGATGACAGTGTTGTCAGAATTATTATCTTCCAATAACCTTGCAGAATTTTTAATTGCGTAATTTTTATTTTACTATTTATCGTGTCAAAATGGCTGCTGTCAAAGATTTCAAAGTTCTGCTAGACTTATTGATTCAAACGAGTTATAAGGCTGAATCACAATAGACAAAGTTAGCTTGCCTTAGTTGATGTAATGGCATTGTTTTTCCATAGTGTATCAAGTTTTTTTATGGTGATATTGCAGAGGTTTCTTAGCGCAGTTACAATTTTTCTATCTGGTAATGTAACAGACTGAGACTTCCAGGCGCGGCGCTGGGCGGGGGGGTCCAGGGGTCCGGACCCCCCCAGCTCCGACAGGTGCTACCCATGAGATTTTTGCAAATCCAAAGACTTTTTTTTACTAGGGGGGGGGGTATTTGAATGTTATTAGGTTAATCAGACTGTAGACTAAAAATAGTCGAAAAATTTTTCGCCTGCGGCGGGCTTTCTTCCTTTTTTCAAACTATGTTTTTGCTGCATGGAGTTTAACTATATTATAGTAGTTTTTCTTAAACATTCTGTATAGTTTGATGATGATTCAATGTTTATTGATGATAGTTCACTGTTTTTCGTTTACAGTTAAGTACTTGATGGTATTATTGAATAATAATTTTATTAGCTTCGTTTGTTTTTTGAACTCTTAATTCGTGTTAGTTGAATAAATTTTAATTTTTTTAAAAACTATAATAACAACAACTTACATTTTTCCATTTATATTTGAACTTTGCTTTGCCAGTAACAAACCTAGATAAACTAGAAAAAACACGACTAAATTGTGTTCTGCTAGTGTAAATACTTCAGCATTTATTTCTTACATAGTTCTATTTCAGTTTTTAACAAAATGGATAAAGGACTATGAACCATATATATATATATATATATATATATATATATATATATATATATATATATATATATATATATATATATATATATATATATATATATATATATATATATATATATATATATATATATATATATATATATATATATATATATATATATATATATATATACTTCAACTTGTCCTTGGACATTTTGGACCCCCCCAGAACAAAATTCCTGGCGCCGCCCCTGGAGACTTCCCAGAAATCAGGATACTAAATGCTTATAGTTTTCTATCTTCCTGCAGAAACCAAAAATATTTTATAAATTGACAGTACCTACTCCAAAAAAGAAAATCAATAAGTCCATAACCACAAGATTGAGCGAAGAACTTGCATATGTGACAAAGGGACAATTGAATTCACTTGTTAAAGTTTTGTTTATGCATTTTTCCTATTCTTTTCTGGGCCGCCAAGAGAGGGAAACGGCGAATAATCTTGGAGCCCGTACTTTTCTAAATGGTTCAGGAGGAAAAGTTGAGAAAACTTTTTGACTGCGCCCCCCCGGTCATCAACTATTTTATTTTAAATTAATTACCATTTGCCTTGCCCCGACAACCTTAGATAATCAAGTCCCATTCCACTAGGTTTAAGCTTCAAAAAAGAATTTGGTTTTTTTTGTCATCGACGCAAGCAACCAATTTTGCATAAAAATGAAAAGTACCTTCGAGCACACCACCCGCACCAAATCCTTATCGAAAACTAGATAAAACTACTCTTTCCCCCGGTCATCAGCTTTTTAAGAAGAAAAAGTATACAAAGCTTTGGGAAAAGTTTTAAAAAAGTAGTTTGAGAGAAATAGCTGAGCATTAAATTAGAAAGATACATTTTTGAAATGTGTGGATTTTTTAAACATTTTGCCCTTCCATGGTTTTGCAAATGACCTGTCTGCTGTCTGGGTGCTTTTTTATTTATGAAAGTAGAATAGCAAGATATTTTACCACAAATTAAGTCACCATAAGTTTGGGGCCCTTCAAAGCTTGGGTCCACCGAGAGCCCCGAGCGGGGGTTTGAGTGTGGTTACCACGGCACTGCCTTGTGGACTTTTTATGAAATCACTTGGTAGCGGCCACCAACGACTACCAGTATAAAACAACCGTTAAACTTTACAGCATAAATTTATTGTAAAGCCACCTTGTGAGTCAAGTCTTCAAATGTTCAAAAAAACTTACAAAAAGTCTAGATAGCCTTTAAAGGCCTTAGAAGCAACAACCTAATTATTGAAGACCAAGCACCACCAACAGAAGCCTTTTAATAGTTTGTTGCTGTCGTTCAATAGTACTTCAGCACAGAATTATTGTTTATTATTGTGCTTTAAACTTTTTTGATAAAATTTCGATTAATTGTTTTTCAAATGCCAACAGTCGAAACAAGTTTTTAATTGAAATAATTTATTGATTTACAAAATAGCTCAGAAGACAATTATCAAATGAAATTCAGAGCAGTGAATCACGCATAAAAGCCTAATAGATTAATAATTTCTTTTCAACTGCTAAAAATTCATCACAATTTTCACGTCACTTGAAAAAAACATCCACATTGAAAATAGGAATGTTACAAAAGGATATCATTACCACGAGAATTACCATTCACAAAAATGTCAGGGACGCTTACCGCCGTACTTTAAACAAACTTAGGACAATATTTTGCACACCTCAAACTGGTGCTTGTGTAAATAGCGTTTCTGGGCAAACGCTCTCTGACATCGCTGGCAAACGAATTTTTTACCGACAACAGTGTGGATGAGAGTATGTGATCGGAGATTGGACTTGTCAGCAAATGCTTTGTTGCATCCCGGATGGTGGCACTTGTACGGACGCTCCCCCGTATGCGTCCGCATGTGACCCTTCAAAAGCCATGATCGAGAAAAATGCTTGTGGCAAACGCCACATCTGAATTTAAGGATATGAAAAAAATCTATTTAGTGTAAGTATGCAAAGATTTTCGTAATACCCATGAAACTTTAGATATAAACTGGCTCTGGAATATGAAGTGGCTTTCAAGCTATTTTTTCTGTGTTTCCCGTCATGAAAGTTACAAGACTCTTCTTGTAACAATAGTTACTTTCAAAGACATCCTTGTATGATGCTGTTAGGAAAATTCCAGTCGGATTCGAACCATTGTGTCTGTACTATTATTAATATGAATACCTTGTTTTTAAATTATATAACTGTGAACCTCATTAACTAATTAAATTTATTTATCGGAGCAATAAACAATCCTGTAAACCTGTTTTTAGCTTGATTATGAGTGGAAACGACATGATCATAGAATGCCGCGAAGCTACTGAAGAGTTTGCAACAGGATCTACATCTATGAATCTGGGTCCCAGAGTTGTCGTACACAAATTCGTGGCAGCTTCGGACCAGTTTTTGTGAATCTGATTCTCTGTGGCCAAAGTCATTGTTCGGAAGTGAAATTCCATTGGCAGGCTGTCCAATAGAAAGAAGATTCTTCTTTGTAGAAAGAGGAGAAGGAAGTCTTTTCAGAAGCGGCTGAGGTTGTTCAGTCTCAGTAGACACCATGTTTGAAAGTACACTCTTTGTAAACCAGTTGGCGTTGTTTACATTCAAGTCATTCGTTTGTTGCTCGCTTTTCAAGTTGTTTGAAGGAGTTGATCCATTCTGCATCCAGCACAATGGAACGACTGAGCCATTGCTTATTCTAAAAAGAGACCAGCATTTCTTATTGTTGGATTGGAGAGTTGGAGTAGGAGTAATAATGGGTGAATTTATTGAACAGGTTTTATCCAGGATTGCTGGTGAAGGTGGGTGACTGTTTTGGTGGTTGTAGCTGGATTGGTGGTACAGAAGTGGATTGTGCATTATTACAGGTTTTGGAACTGTTAAAATGGGTGTACTCTTTATGTTGGTACTATCTGTAGCCTTCAAGATAATTAATTTGCTGCTTTTGTTGATGCAATTTAAATTTTCAAAATTAACACTGGTTGTCTTTGGTGATATTTCACAATTCTGTTTGTCTGATGATGGTGGTTGGCCAGGACCTCTAAAGTCTACAGTTTGATAGCTTTCTTTTTTCTGTGTTTTCATGAGTATGAAGTCTTTACTGAATTTCAAGAGATTATGACCCTACAATTAAAAAAACATCATAAGAAATGCTATCACTTTGCAGGGGACTGACCTAGTTTCATTTTCCTACTTACATCTGAATATGGGCAGTTAAGAAAAGATAAACACATTTCTTTCCACTTCGTTTCTTCTTCAAAAACATAATTATGATCTGATGATAGCGAAAGTGTAGTTTGGTCAGACTCATCAGGTAGCTTGCACAACACCCCTTGTTTTTCTGAATCCCGTTGTATTTCGGAAGCTCTATTTTTTAAACTATAAAAAATAACTTTGCACCTATTTAAAAATCACAAATATGCCACACTAACCCTTTTTCCAAAAGTGGCAACGTATTTGAATGCGTTCGGCTAATCGTTTGATTTCTCATCATCAGCTTGTATCTCGTAACAAATGAAATATTGTCCACCAGCTCGCATTTTGCGTTATCAAACTTCTCCGATGGCGCGACTTTGTTGCTTCTAACAAACGGACTTTTGGAAAGCGTCTTCCTTCGCTTGCACATGACCCAATTGCTGCCCAACTTGAACCGATTCAAACGAAATCTGGGCGTGAATGGTCGAGGAAGGTTATGATGATGTTTAGAATTTGGACGTCGTGTATGACCGGACCTAGTCCAACTCATTGTTTTAGGAGAACCTAAAGTTTTAACCAAGATATACTCGTTATTTAAAAGCTAACAATAGCAGCAATAATCAAAATACTCAGTCTTAGCAGAAACTAGTGACCTTCATTATCGTAGCGCGGGAGAGACTCCTTTCTGTAGTTTCGAACGCTAAAGACGAATACGTGAGGCATTTTGCCACGTTTCTAAAAATGCTAACGCGATTATAACGCTGGTGATCAAGATAATATAGGACGAAACTTTACTAATTTTCCAGCAGCCTTGCCACTCGGCGGTTGTGACGTTGCGTGCGGGTAACTGTTCGTTGCCATGAGCGTTTGAACGAATGACGTAAAGTACAAACAAAAACACTGATTATTAAGATTTCTTGAGTTTACTCCCAAAAATTATTGAAAATAGTATTTTTGTGATTTACATCGAAATCAAATAAAAAAGGCGTGCCTTATCGCGAAATCAGAAGGGAATACTCAACAACGCGAATCTCAGATTTTAACGACGGAAATAGAAACGTTCATCTCCCTACCGATTGAGCATTTTTAATCAATAACGACTGGAATTCTTTCTAGGGATACAACAAAATCACTACAACTCCTCAGTTAAATGCATAGAGATTAGAATATACCTGAACAGTGTTCCAAATAGTGCACAATACATTTGCATAAGTAGAAAAAATTTTCAAGATCATAAGAATAGAAATGAGTAAAAAAAACTTAAAAATAGATCATTCACTTTTAGAAAAAAATGTTAATGCAAAATAGATTCTGGAATGAAAATAAGAAAATACAAACATTTATAGACAAAATAAATAATGTAAAAAAACAGTAATCAATAAACACATTAGACTTCTTTGGTACTTCTTCGAGAGGTTACTTGACACTAACCTTTGACCCACTGCCTGACTGAACCTTCAGATGACAAACAAATTAATAAATAAGAAAAATGCTACTAGGAAAACTTTCTTCAAATGAAAAATTTTAACCTTGTCTTTGATAACATGCTCATTTAAGTCCTGTTTTTGTGAGAACATCATGGTGGCGTGAGCAGGACTGAATATTTTTTCGATTGGTCCTGCATAGGCTGAGAGGCGACCTTTTGTCATGGGCTTAACCTTTTCCCCAATCCTTAATAAGAATTCAAGTAAATAACTCGATATAAATTGTTTCATATCAAGAAAAATAAATTTGTTTCCATTGTAGAAAAAAATTAAAAGAACAGTTAATCAATAAACAAACCAGTAAATATAAACAAATTTGACGGTTTGGATGGAATCATAAACATCAGATGTTCTATACAATGCAAATTGCACTTTAGTGTCATCAAGCCCCTCTTTCAATTCATTCAAGTCTCCTGATCCTGATGCCAGAACCTGCCAATCAAATTATTGAAATTAATTTGTTTAATAAACAATTGGAATTTAAAAAATCAACAACTTTGAAGAAATGATTCAAATGTTTTCAGGAGAATGTATTCAAGTTTGCAGAGAAGAAATGATTCAAATATTTTCAAGAAAATATATTCAAGTTTGCAGGGTTTTATTTATACAGCTCTAAATAAATTTCCTTTTCCTACAGATGAGATGTGACAAAATGATCCCAACTGCACTATAAAATAGTATTACATAATATCAGTGGCCAGTGATGGTTATTCATGCTAGCATCCCTTCAAAGAAAAGTCTTCCTCTGAGTCCATATCATCAATTAGTTTTGCAGAAAATGTTGCCAGTGATTCAGCTGCTAAAACTCAAACTTGCATGCGGCCATACTGTAGATCAACAGCGTGTACTCCAGTATTCGCAATTGCTTGAACTCGCAAAATATCAGAAATCTGCATCATGCAACATAGGAGAAAACTTACGCAACTTTAAGTCAGCATAAACCAAACCAAAAAGTCGACAAAAGATTAAGCTAACAAACAAATTTATGTTTTCTAATAAAAGATCACAACCTCTAAAGAGCGTTTGATGTCTCCGTTCTCAAACCCAGCAAGCACCCAAGTTGTTGGAGCAGCATCACTTCTTACAGCTGATATTGCTTCTACTAACTCAGGTTTCACCTGTAAATTTGTAACAACGAATCAAAACTCATTTCTTAACACGTCAAATAAATTTAAAACAAATAATCACAGCTTCAATTTAAATGTATTTAATACTATTTAATCATTCTTAATATTTATCTAATCAAATAAACATGCTTAATTGCAGGCAGAAAAATCATTATAGTTTCAAATGTGTCAAAACAGTTATTCCATTTAGTAAACATAGCTTCATGCATGATGTAAATGAAACTTGTCTACAAAATTGGATCAACAACGAACCTCAACCACTACCCCTGCAGGTGCTACTGATCTAGGTTCTACTCTAGATTGAGGTTTCATTGAGTGTGCAGTAAAACCACGTTCCTGTCTTCCTTCTGTGGATCCCTGGATCACTTTGTTAGAAGTTCCACTTGATTCCTCCAACTAAAATCATAATATAAATTATGGATAGTTTATAATAACTTATTAGAATAACTCATGTCTAATAGTTCCACAGGCTCTGATAAAATCCCACACAAAATGTTCAAAGAATTGATAAATATATGTATGCTCCATACTTTTTTGATTATATTATCTTCAGTCAAGTCTTCTAATGAGCTTGTTTCTATCAGAAGATGGTAAGGAGTGAAGTATTCTTCAACACTACCACTGACAACTCCAAATCTACCCTTTTTGGCAAATGGAACATGCTCACCAATCCTGGGTTAAGAGATATTAGAGATGTTAATATGCTAGTTTTTTTTAATAAATTGAATTGAAATTTAAAAAAAATTACAATTAATACCAATGGATGTAGACAAATTTCACAGTATTTGACATGTCAAACGTCGTACTAAGACGCAACAGACAGTACACAACTTCATCATCTTTTAAGAATTCCCACAAATCTTCAAACGACGCAGTAGACTGGCTGACTGCAACGACGTCCACCAACTGAGGATTCTGCTCGACATGTCCAACTACTAGCCAAGATTTCCTGTAAACATCACCGTGGTCAGACCGCACATCCGCAAATGCTTGACGAAGGCGATCTCTGTCGACCACTTCGGCTCTTGTTCCCATGTGCGCGATTCACGAGACTCAATGAAAAATGAAAATCCGGCTCCTCTATAATAGTAGGCTAGTATAGCAAAGCAAAGCAGAAGTCGAAGATGTACGTCACCGGCCGAATTTAATATTCTTCTGACTAAATATAGAGTCGTATAATTTTAGTCCGCTAATCGTATATTAATTAGTAGATAGTTATTTAGTTATGCGCTCATTCGCAGCTGAAAGCATAGAAAAGCATGTAGAATGTAGATTATGTAGAAGACACGCCTACTATACAACAGTAGTTTGTAGTGTAGTCCTTATTCTAGGCTACTAATACTAAACCAGTTCTTCTTTTGCATTTATCCATATATTGTAAATTATAGCCTTTGTAGCCACAAACGAATGTTGTCGAAATGAAATGCATAGGCTATAGATTATTAACCATTTGCGGTATAATACTGTAAAAAACGAAGCCTACCCACATTTAACCGTTAAAAATCAAGTTTGAGATTTATTATTCCTACGATAAATATAAAAGAAATTTCAATATAGGGTACTGTTAATAAAAATGTTGACATCAGCTCTGCACGACGATTTCCTTGAGACCAGAGTTGAATAAGACTTATTTCGCAAGATCAAGTCTAGAGACCGGGACTTTTGCTCCAAGGACATAGATCAAGACGATTTTTTTCCGAGACCAAGTTCAGGACTAAACTTTTTACAAGACACTAGATCAAGACTTTTCTCAAGACTTTGTTGTTTTCAATTAAAATCAAAGAAATCAGAGGCGGCGATTGGGGGGCTGGGGGGACGACGGCCTCCCAAGATTTTGTCCACCAAAAAAATCTGTATTAGCTCACTCATGCTTGAGAATTTACTATTTAGAATCGGTAGTTGATAAACGTTGTATTTTCTATACATTTTGAATTATATCTACTTAGTTATATCATATACTAGCAGTGCCCGTAGCGGCTTCGCTCGCATGAAATTAGAGAATTTGAACCGTGCATCCATAGGTGTCGGCTCGCCCGTCGACAACTTGGCCCAGCCCGTTTCAAAACCAAAATTCCTGGCCCGGCACGGCCTGTCTAATTTGGGCCCGGCCCGTTTTTACAGGCCTAGAAATTCTATATACTTGATGAAAAACTTCGGCCCGTCCCACGTTGACTTCAGGTTTGGCCCGGCCCGTCTGAAGACCCTAAAACTACAAAAATGACTATATGCTTAGTGAAAAACCTCGGCCCGTACCACCTTGATTTAAGGTTTAGCCTGGCCCGTAAGAAGACCCTAAAATAACGACTTGGCACGACCGGTGATAAACTGGACTCAGCTACTTTAAACCGGCACAAAACCTCAAAATACAAAGTTTTACATCTGTAATGCTTGCAGTTGTTGAGTAGCAGTTATTTTAAAATCAAATAACCCTTATTTTGACCCCACATTTTAAGTCATGGAAACCAAAGTTTTAAAAAATGGTGAAACACTTATATCGTTATTTTTGAGGCACTGGTGGCAGAGCGGTAGAGCGTTCGCCTGTCGATCGTTAGGAAATTAGAGAGTTTGAACCGTGCATCCATAGTAGAGATCATTTTTTTAGGTCTCGGCTCGGCCCGTCGACAAATTAGCCCAGCCCGTTTTAAAAACCCAAACTCCTAATCCAGCACAGCCCGTCTGAATTAGGCCCGGCCCATTTTTACAGGCCTAGAAGTTCTATATACTTGATGAAAAACTTCGGCCCGTCCCACCTTGACCTCAGGTTTGGCCCGGCCAAACTGAAGACCCTAAAATCACTAAAATATCTATATACTTGGTGAAAAACCTCGGCCCGTCCCACTTTGATTTAAGGTTTGGCCTGGCCCGTGTGAAGACTCTAAAATAACGGCTTGGCCCGGCCGATGATAAACTGGACTTAGCTACTTTTAACCGGCACAAAACTTCAAAATACTAATTTTTACATTTGTAGCACTTACACTTTGTAAGTAGCAAATAACCCTTATTTCCACCCCACATTTGAGGTCCTGGAAACCAAATTTTCAAAAAATGCTAAAACACGTATTTCATTATTTTTGGAGTAGAAACTAAATACTAATTTTTACTTCTGTAGCATTAACAGTTTTTGAGTAGCAGCTATTTTAAAAACCAAATAACCCAAAAAATGATGAAACACGTATATCTTTTTTTCTGAGTAGATACTAAGTATTAATTTTTACATCTGTGGCAATTACAGTTGTTGAGTAGCAGTTACTTTAAAAACCAAATAACCCTATTTTCCACCCCACATTTGAAGTCCTGGAAACCAAATTTTCAAAAAATTGTGAAACCCGTATATCATTATTTTTAGAGTAGAAACTAAATACTAATTTTTACTTTTGTAGCATCAACAGTTTTTGAGTAAAAGCTACTTTAAAAACCAAATAACCCAATTTTCCAACCCACATTTGAGGTCCGGGAAACCAAATTTGTAAAAAAATGGTGAAACACGTATATCTTTATTTTTAGAAAAAAAACTAAATAATAATTTTTACATCTGTGGTATTTACTGTTTTTGAGTAGCAGTTTCTATAAAAGACAATTAGCCCTATTTTCCACCCCACATTTGAAGTCCTGAAAACCAAATTTTCAAAAAATGCTAAAACACGTATTTCATTATTTTTGGAGTAGAAACTAAGTACTAATTTTTACTCCTGTAGCATTAACAGTTTTTGAGTAGAAGCTACTTTAAAAACCAAATAACCCAATTTTCCAACCCACATTTGAGGTCCGGGAAACCGAATTTTCAAAAATTGGTGAAACACGTATCTTTTTATTTTTCAAAAAGAATCTATATACCAAATTTCAAAATCTCCTCATTTTTGGTTTTCGAGATATACATTGTTTTAGAAAAAAGTTTGTTTTCCAGTTTTTTCCCCTCAGGAGCAAAATTTTAAAAAATCCTTTCTTAGCGGATGTTTACGCTATAAAAGTAATATAAGTTCCAACTTTCACGTTCCTAGGATGAGGCGTTTGAGCTGGGCGTTGATTATCAGTCAGTCAGGACATGTTCTTTTATATATATAGATTTCTGCTAATATTTTTCAATTTTGTCCATCCGATCAAGCCCGTATGAATTTTAGCCTCGTGTGTCTGCAGGGGCACAACTAGGGAGGGGCGCGCACTCATTCTCAATCTATTTAATGCCTATATATATTTATATGTTTATACATATCATAAACTTATTTTTTAACATTTGCTTTAAGTGGTTTGAGACTGAGTATGACTAGTCTTTCTTTTCTATCATTAATAAATTATTAAAGATACAAAAAAAACTGCAGACTGAAAATAGTCAAAATAAAGGTCTTGAAAATTTTAATGTTGCAGGTCCAGCAGACTTTTATTTGGTAAGGGCAGTTGTAAAAGAATAATTGTGGATTGTGGAGACAAGCTATATCAAAGTAGAAACAAAAATGTGTATGGCCTTTTTTGCCTAAATGGCTCAATATAGAAGCCCCATACAAATTTTAAAATGATTGTAAGAACTATTTTAAGTATCAATGAACATAGTATTTGAAAATAATAATTTTCAGCTTAAATAGCTTATGGCCTACAGTCCATAGATATTACAATATGTTTATCTATATATATAAAAATGAATGTTTGTATCTATATATGTTAATGGCGTTTATGCATTGCTACACCATTCATCCGATCGTAATGAAATTTTCACACAACCTTGAGAGTCAATGGGAGTCAAAAATAAAAAAAAAATTTTTGAAATCCGTCACAAAATAAGCGGAGTGGAGCGGGTGAGCGAGCGGGAACTATATATATATGTATGTGCGTATGTATGTGTGTATGTATGTATGTGTATGTGCATGTATGTGTGTCTGTGTGTGTGTTTATGTATGTACTAGCGGAGATACCCGGCGTTGCCCAGGTTTTTTAGAGGTTTTTCTAATGTTTGTCTCTTTCTCTCCCATTTCCTTTCCCACCTGCTTTCCCACTCCTGTTCGCTTTCCCGTTTTCGGTCGTTTTCCCGCTGCCGGTCGCTTTCCCGCTCCCGGTCGCTTTCCCGCTCCCGGTCGTTTTCCCGTTCCCGGTCGCTGTCCCGTTTGTTAGAAAAAAATACTTAAACGCAGTGTATAATCGGAACTAATCGACAATAGTTGATTCCACTTTATTGACAAAAGACAACAACGGAAAAGAAAGAGATAAAACTAAAAGTGAACATGAAGTGAACATAGAGCATTAATTATAAATCGTTGTAACAAAGAGTTCATTAAAACCAAATTAATTTAACACTCCCCCTCAACGATTTAATCTTTAGAACCTGTTTCTCATTAAGTTAAACCAATAGCACAACATAAATGTCTAAGTTTAACAGCTTCCACTGGTTTCGTTAACATATCTGCAGGCATTTCATTTGCAACACTAGCCGTTTCAATTAGTCTCTCTGGTCGTTTCTTTATTCTAGTTGACCTTCTCAATTCCATCTGATCTTCAGTTTGTTCACCACTGTCTCCCGATTGATCTGTATTTGTCTTCAGCTCGATCTCAACCTCAATGGGCTGTTCCTGTTGACTGCTTTCTTGACTGTCGGCTGATATTGTAATCCAATGTGGGTCACCTTCAATGAATTTCACATCCCTGCTGATGCTGATTTTCTCAGTCACTGTGTCTAACAAACGATAACCTTTTGTGCCTTCTGCATAACCAACGAAAATTCGTTTTTCTGACTTTTTATCAAGCTTCTGTCTTTTCTCGGCTGCAACAACTGAGTAGGCTTGACATCCGAATTGCTTTATGTGGGTCACACTGGGCTTCACACCTTCCCACCTTTCATGTGGTGTCTTCATCTCACCTGCTGTCGGTAGAATGTTCTGCAGATAGTTTGCTGTGTTGATCGCTTCGCCCCAATATTTGTTTGGTAGCTTCGAGTCGATTAACATGCTTCTGGTCATTTCAACTAAATAGCGGTTCTTCCTTTCTGCTACTCCATTCTGCTGTGGTGTATACGGAACAGTAAATTGAGATGTTATACCTTCGCTCTTGAAGAATTTCTTTAATGTTTCATTGACATATTCACCACCACGATCTGATCTTATCACTTTAGGTGTGCTTTTGAATTTTGTCTGGACAAGCTTTACATATTCTTTAATTTTATCTGTTACTTCAAACTTATTTTTTAACAAGTACAAAACAGTGTATTTGCTGAAGTCATCGATCATTGTCATAAAATACCTGTTTCCGCTTGGTGTGATTGTCTGCATCGGTCCACAAACATCTGTGTGAATCAACTCTAGTGGCTTACTTGATCTGGATTCTGATTTCTTGGGTAGTGGTTGTTTCGTTAACTTTGCTTGAATACAGCATTCACAGACTTTCTTTATCTGGCATGGCTTGATCTGGAAGTTATCTAGTTGCTGTTCCAATAACTTTATGGCATTGGGGTCTCGATGCCCTAATCTGTTGTGCCAAACATGTATGCATCCATCATTAACATTAGACATCAATGCATACTCCAATGAATCTAATTCATACAGCCCGTTCCGAATTGAAGCCTGCGCCAGCAGTTCATTATTCCGCATAATCCTGCATACATTCTTTTCAAAAATGACCCTGAACTGCCCATCAGTTAATTTACTAACAGAAATCAAGTTACCTGTCAACTGCGGTACATACAGTACACCTATGATTTTTATGACCTTTTCCTGACATTTGAGGTAGCCGGTTCCGATACCTGAAGTTGTAAGCCTTTGACCATTTGCTAGGACAACTTGTCCCTTCTGTTGTTCATCAAGGTTAACAAAGAAATTTCTATTGTTACACATATGAGAACTTGCACCTGAATCAACATACCATGTAGTTCCTGAATTGCTTTCACCAGCCTTGAAACAAGCATACTGGTCATAAGTGCTTGCTATTTCTACACATTGTTGAATTGTTTGAGCTTTATGGTCTGAGTTCTTTCTTTTCCACTCTAAGTATTTTCTGCATTCTTTCTTTATGTGGTTTGGTTTCTTACAGAAAAAACATACTGTGGAAGTCTTCTCGTAACTGTTGGCTTTTACCTTCTTATCTGTAGACCTTGTACCTGGATGATTTACCTTTAGAGCTTGCTGTTCCTGACCATCGTAAGTTGCTGAGTTTTCACTTCTTCTTTTGTATTCTTCGATCAGTTTGTTCTTGACCAATTCAACAGTTAAGTCGGCTTCGGGTCTTGTTTCTAATGCTGTTATCAGTGTGCTATAGCTGTCTGGCAAACTACTGAGAAAGAAAGCAACATTTAACTGTTCTCCAATAGTTTCCCCCAAGGACGATAACTGGTCAATTATGTCTTCCATCTTAGCAAGATGTGACTCCATATCCCCACCTTCATGTAATCTGATCCCACAAAGCCTCTTTAACAAACTTACCTTATTTGATAAGGTTGACTTTTCGTGGTAATTTCTTAATGCCTCCCACGTTTCCTTTGCTGTTGTCAATTTTCTGATGAGGTTCAACTGGTTGTCCTCCAGGAGTAGACCTATTGTTGCTCTGGCTTTGCTGTCCTTTTTCCGCCATTCCGATGATGAATCTTGATCTTGAAAAATAACTTCCCAGAGATCTTCTTTAACGAGCAACAATTCAACTTTAAACTTCCATGTCTGGTAGTTACTGCCGTTCAACTTTGCGATTCTTAACGTTGCATCCGCCATCAGTTCAACAATTGTATTACTCGATGTAGCGTGGTTAACCTTTATCGCTCACAACGAATGTTCTTTATAAAATCTTGAACCGAACGTTAAATGTTCCGAAAAAACTTGATTTATTCACTTGTTCCTAAAATTGGGTTCTGGGCCCATAACCTGTTAGAAACAATACTTAAACGCAGTGTATAATCGGAACTAATCGACAATAGTTGATTCGACTTTATTGACAAAAGACAACAACGGAAAAGAAAGAGATAAAACTAAAAGTGAACATGAAGTGAACATAGAGCATTAATTATAAATCGTTGTAACAAAGAGTTCATTAAAACCAAATTAATTTAACACCGTTCCCGCTCACGTTTGCTCTCCCATTCCCGCTTGCTTTTCCGTTCCCGCTCGCTGTCCGTTCCGCGTCGCTTTCCCGTTTCTATAATAGACAAACTAACCCACAAACATTCATATATATATATAGTCTTAGCAAATCTATTTTACGTTTTATAGGCTAACAGAAGTTATGAAAGAATGTAAAAGAGAAAATGAGCGTGAACGGGAACGGGAGAGCCAGGCGCGGCGCTGGGCGGGGGGGTCCAGGGGTCCGGACCCCCCCAGCTCCGACAGGTGCCACCCATGAGATTTTTGCAAATCCAAAGACTTTTTTTTACTAGGGGGGGTATTTGAACCTCAATGGGTTAATCAGACTGCAGACTAAAAATATTCGAAAAAATTTTTCGCCTGCGGCGGGCTTTCTTCCTTTTTCAAATTATGTTATTACGGCGTGGAGTTTAACTATATCATAGTACTTTTTCTTAAACATTCTTTATAGTTTGATGATTATTCAATGTTTATTGATGATAGTTCACTGTTTTTCGTTTACAGTTAAGTACTTTATGGTATTATTGAATAATAATTTTATTAGCTTCGTTTGTTTTCTGAACTCTTCTTTCGTGTTAGTTGAATAAATTTTAATTTTTGAAAAAAACTAGTAATAACAACAACTTACATTTTTCCATTTATATTTGAACTTTGCTTTGCCAGTAACAAACCTAGATAAACTAGAAAAAACATGACTAAATTGTGATCTAGTGTAAATACTTCAGTATTTATTTCTTACATAGTTCTATTTCAGTTTTGAACAAAATGGGTGAAGGACTATGAACCATATATATATATATATATATATATATATATATATATATATATATATATATATATATATATATATATATATATATATATATATATATATATATATATATATATATATATATATATATATATATATATATATATATATATATATATATATATATATATATATATATATATATATATATATATATATATATATATATATATATATATATATATATATATATATATATATATATATACTTCAACTTGTCCTTGGACATTTTGGACCCCCCCAGAACAAAATTCCTGGCGCCGCCCCTGGGGAGAGCAACCGTGACCGGGAATGGGAGAGCAAGCATGACCGGGAACGGGAGAGCAAGCGTGAGCGGGAACGGGAAAGCGACCGGGAACGGGAAAGCGACCGGGAACGGGAAAGCGACCGGGAACGGGAAATCGACCGGGAACGGGAAAGCGACCGGGAACGGGAATGCGACCGAGAACGGTAAAGCGACCGGGAACGGGAAAGCGACCGGGAACGGGAAATCGACCGGGAACGGGAAAGCGACCGGGAACGGGAAAGCGACCGAGAACGGTAAAGCGACCGGGAACGCGGAAAGCGACTGGAATCGGGAGAGCAAGCTTGGAAGGAAACGCGAGCAAGAGAGAAAATCGATAACAAAACTTCTGAGCGGGAAAGCGACCGGGAGCTGGAAAACGACCGAGAGCGGAAAAGCGACCGGGAACGCTACGAAAACGGGAAAGTGGAGAAGGGAACGGGAGCGAGAGAGACAAACATTAGAAAAACCTCTAAAAACCCCGGGCAACGCCGGGTAACCCCGCTAGTTAGAAATAAAAATGATTAATCACAAAATTATGTATAGTTGTTTCTAAATAGAAGTGCTAAGGTTAATTTGACCAAAATAAAAATTTTAAAACAAAAATATTCGCAAGCTTCAAGAGCATAATGAATGCAAATACGGATAGATATTTTAGATATCTATGGTTGTATGTGACCATATAGGGCGTGTTTTTTTATTCACCGGGTTATCAACCACACTCACCAAAGCTTTTTTAAATTCATCAAATATCTCAGTTACGAGTTTTTTTATTCACTTAGATGAGCCACTGGTTTAAACCACATTCACCGTGGTTTAGTTCAGTGGCTCATCTAAGTGAATAAAAAAACTCGTAACTGAGATATTTGATGAATTTAAAAAAGCTTTGGTGAGTGTGGTTGATAACCCGGTGAATAAAAAAACACGCCCATATAGAATTCTATATATATATATGTATGTGACCTAGTCATTTAAAACTATCCAATCAGATGATAGTATTTGTCTCTCTGTCTTATACTGTCGGACATTGGAAAAATGCGGCCGGCCTTAAACCAGGGTAACTTAGTTGATCACTTGAAAAGCTGCCAAACGCCGTAAACTTGAGTTTACAAAATATTGTTCCATTCGGGGCAACTCTCCCGGCTCCTCTAATTTTGGTGGAGTGTTTACCTGTCCACATGTGGCATGCTTTCTTATATTTAAAAAACAAAAATAAAAACAAATTCTAATAAAATTTAAAAACAATTAAATTTATTTATAAACAATCATTATTTAAAACTTAAAATTGTTTACTTTTGATTTCAAATTACACGTGATGGAAATAAAAGAATGTAAACAATTAAATGGCGGATTTGAGTATGGCGCCAAATACTCTTCGTAATTTGTATGGTATAATATATTATTTGTATATTTATTTATAGTATTTTATATTTAAATAAGTTGGAGCTGTTATTTCAAAATTGTATGTAGTTGGCGTCTTACACAGGAGTGCGTTGGACGTTCGTTCGTTGGTTTGCTATCCAACGCCAAAAAGACTGACCTAGCGTCTATTTTGAATATTGAAAAGCATATTCAAAGTTTTAGTTTTGTTTAGCGTTTGACTTATAACATTAACAAAAAACTTTATTTGGATTATTTCGTTATGTGTGATTCAGGTTAGTGTTCGATGCATTATTATTTTATTATTGACAATTAGATTTAATTGTATTTAAATTCTAATTCAATTATGAATCATGGAACTGAAGTTAAATTAAAAATTCTTGTCTTGCTTTTTTTAAAACTAGTAACTAATGGGTTATTTATATGCTGGTAGACATTTAGACTTCCAAAGCAAGGTGAATGAAGTTAGCATAGCAACAATGTACATTTTGGACAGAACTCTTGTGACGATTTGCTCCAATATTATTACAAGCACATTGTTATTAATATTATTATTAGCATATTAACTCTAACCTAACCCTCTGCCATGTCAATATCAATTTCGTCGCTTATTAACATGGCACGTGCTTTGTTAATAGAATTAACGGTCCGCCTTCAAACGTTAAGACCAGATTGCTAAACATTGTTGTCATGCTTAGAAAAAAATTAGCTAGAAAAGTAAAGAGGTTTGGAGTCTAACCTTTCATAGTTGCGGAGTTTATTAAAAAATGTTTTTGTTTCGTAAATTTGTATGAATAACAGAAAAATAATTTTAATATATTTGGATGCAGCATATAATTATCTATCAGAATATGTTATCAAATTCCATTGGAGAAAATGTTTATATTAATAGCGGAACAAATAATCATGAAGTTTGTTCAAAAATGTACGTCGTAGTGTGATGACGAATGTTTCTATTGCATTTTTTGTGTATTTGTAAAAATCAAATTAATATATTTTGATTTGATGTAAAATTTTCTATAAAAAATTTCTCAAACTTTATCGCAGAAAATGTGAAAATGTCAGACATTTATTTCTGCAACTGTTTTTTTTTAGATTGGTTGCTAACTTCCCAATATCGTTGTGCGTTTTCATTGCTAACTTCCTGGACTCAGACTTCTATATATAATTTTTTATTAAAATTTTATCTTGTTTAAGAGCGAGTGGTAAAAGGAACGGACACTTTTGTTTGGAATGGAATTTTTTAATCTGTATCTGGCTTATAGTAGCTTGCACACAAAGAACGGACAGACACGAGAAGTGGACACTCTTCCTCGAGAGTGTCTATTCCTCATTTGTTCCATTTTAAGGAACAGTCTTTATTGTGGGATTGTTTTTTTACTACCAAATCACTTGAATGATGACAATAAAACTTATATATTTTGAAACCTTTCTGTTTATCATATTTTTTTTTAAATAAAAAAGTATATGCACAAGTTAATTAATGAAGTTAAAGCCAAAATTTGATAATTTTGATATGCTTTAGTAAAAAGTAAAAATATTAATTGTTTTAATCGATTCAATCTTAGATTCTGATGAGAGCATCTCATCTGAGAGAAGCTCTCACAGGCAGCCTGGGAGGTCGAGCAAGTTAAAGCAGGTAGCAGGCAAACATGAAGTACCTGCTGAGGTCAGGAATTTTTTATTTTTATGATTTTATAAACTTTATATTAGTTTTTTTAAGACAAGTTTTACATATAAATGTGGTCAATATTAAAGGCCAGACTGCAAATGCATTCTTCTGATACTTTTCCTTGTTACTTGATTTAGCTGTTTAGAAAGGACTTGATCAGCGCTATGAAGCTTTCGGATGCCGAGTGCCTGCTACCCGAGGAATACATTGTCATCACGGATCAGTGGAGACAAGATTGGGAAAGAGGAGTTCAAGTACCTGTTAATCCGGATGTTGTCGTACCGTCTGATGTTGTGTAAGACAGACGGATGCTTTTATTATATTTTTATTATTGGACTAGAGAGATAGCTTCTCAAAAATGACTTAATTAAAATAAAGTTTTGCGATTGCAGCACCACATAACAGCGTTACGCAATGTTGTAACATACATACGTACATAGATACATACGTGCATTGGAAATTATGTATGCTGGTGCGGGTTTTTCGTGTTGCAGAGTTTTATCAGCTTTGTTGTTATTTTCTCTTTTTTGAAATAGCAGCTGTGATTTGGCAATTCTTTATAATCTGTATTATAGATGTATCTTTTTTGGTGTTTGTTGCTTTGGGTATGTAAAGTTATTTCACACTAAAGTACATCAAAATGATTCCTAGCACAAAAGCAGAAATATTGTATTTCTGCAAGTTAAATCATTACATAGTAATGAAGATCATGTCTTCTTGCTACTGTGTGTTCCATCGCTTGTATTAGCTGAAGCTGCCTCTGCAAGAAATGTTCTAATATATTTTTTAATGAATTTCAAAGTAAAAAATCCTTTATCATTATATCATGTTGATGTTTTTTCGACCAATTTATACTTATGGGCTTTCGACCAACTTATACTTATGGGCTTTCGACCAACTTATACTTATAGGCTTTCGACCATGTTATACTTATAGGCTTTTTCCACCAAACTAGTTGTAATATGCTTCACCCTAGACAGCCATTGTCCATTTTGAGGGTTTTAATGTATTTAATATATTTCATGGCCACTTGTAATAATAATGTATCTCAGTGAAATTCAAAGCATAACAGCCACACTCTTAATAATCTCTTTAAATGTTCAACTAATAATCTTGGCCATTTGAACTTTTGTAGGTTTGTATTTCTGTCAATTCAATCAGCTTCAATTGTTATCATATTTAAGTTTAACTAACACTTTCATTCGAAGAAGGGTTGTATGCATTTTGTGTGTGTATATTTAAGTTATTTAAATTAATTATTTAAATCTATTATTTAAATCTGTTTTTTAAATCTATTATTTCAGCCTTTTGAAAGAAAATGAAAATATGAACGGGTCTTATGCATTTAAAATGTTAGTTTTTTTTAAATTGTTTAAAATGTTATTACTTTTCTTCCAGTAAATATTAGAACCATAACATAAAAAAAACTAATTGTCAACATTGAAACATGAACACTTCGGTTTAATGTCAATTTTGTTTTAATAAGTTAAGTAATTTTGAGTAGGATTATAGAGGAGTAGGAAAAATAGAGGAAAGTAATGCTTTAATATGATGACTGTCTCTATCCTTGATTGTTTTTTCTATGGTTGGTTTCAAATTTGTTATCTCCAGTCCGTACAGTAGACTGGTTAATCATGAGACAGTGCAGTTATTTTCTTGTGTTTTGTTGAAATAATTGATTCTTATATGATTATATATTAAAGATTTTCAGAAAAGGGTTTTTTGTGGAGCTTGAAGTTAATACTTCACTCTAGGGTTCTTTCTATGAGATAATGTGAGAAAAATCAGGTATACAAATGTAAACAATAGCATTTTGATTTTTAAAAAGGCCGAAAAAATTACTGCATGAGACGGCAGATGAGGCTTACAAGCAGTCTGCACACGAATTGCACGAGACGTACAAACTGGCAGAGGAAGTGTGCAGGTACGATCTCGATCAGGTGGATGAATCCTGGCTCAAGTTGTACAACGAAACCAGAGAATTATGTGGTCGGTTGATGTTTAAGGATTTTCTTTTAATTTATGTTTTTCATGACAATTAACTCTTTATGTGTTCATTCATAAGAATTTACTTTAATTATTGATTGATCATTATCATCATTGTTTTAATGCAACTATCTATTCATAATGTGGCAGTTGGTAACATATATTCATTTATATATAATACTAGCGGGGGGCACCCGGGGTTTTTAGAGGTTTTTCTAATGTTTGTCTCTCTCGCTCCCGTTTCCTTCTCCGCTTTCCCATTCCCGTCACGTTCCCGGTCGCTTTCCCGCTCTCGGTCGTTTTCCAGCCCCGGTCGCTTTCCCGCTCCCGGTTGCTTTCCCGTTCTCGGTCGCTTTCCCTTTCCCGCTTTATCTTTTGCTCTCAGTTAGCTTCCCATTTTTGCTCATTTATGTATGTATATGTATGTATATATATATATATATATATATATATATATATATATATATATATATATATATATATATATATATATATATATATGTATATAGTTCCCGCTCACTCACCCGCTCTGCTCATTTTGTGACGGATTTCAATTTTTTTCTCTATATTTGATTCCCCTTGACTCTCAAGGTTGTGTGAAAATTTCATTACGATCGGATGAATGGTGTAGCAATGCATAAAGAACATACATACAAACATTCATTTATATATATATATATATATATATATAGATTTGCATGGTTTATTTATAGGTTTATCCATGTTTAAAGTTTAATTGACGAGTTATGCTGTATTTTTCCACCTGGATACCTATAGGATTGGAAGAACTTTCAGGCTGGTGGATGGAGAAGACGATAGAAGAACTGGAAAACAGGTGTTATGCTGGATTGAAAGCTGCTGAAGCAGAAGGAATGGAATACGATGAAGATACCGTCTGTGATGTCTGCAGAATGGTTGGTTCGAGTTCCCGTTAATTAATTTACGTTATTTCGGCTAGCTTGCAAGTTTCTTTGCAAAGTTGTATCTAATATATTGAAATGAATCTATATGTATGTGTGTATCTATCAGCATCAAGTTTAAACACCTGAGCTCATTTTATTGAAATTTGTTCAGGGGTGGTTTGTGTCCAATTTGTAAAACAGAATATCCCAACTGATTGGCGTTTTATGGTAAAAAAAACTGTTAAAGCAAGATATCCCAGCTATTAGTTATATATGAACAAATAATGATTTTGTCATGTTATTAAACTTTTTTGTTGTTGAATTTTCTTTATAGCCAGAAGTTGAAGAAGGAAACGAGATGGTTTTTTGTGATGGTTGTGATGTTGGAGTTCATCAGGTTTGTTGATTAAAATCATAATGGATTAATAATTAAATAATATTTATTTATTTGATTAAATGTTCGTTGGGAAATTGTCATGCATTGTGCCTGGGCTTTTTGCTAGGTATAATAACAATTAGGGCATAACCGGATTTTGACCAGGAAAATCGGATTTCGCCGATTAGGGCAAAATTCCGATTAATCTGAGTCAACAATATTTAGTCAATCAATTCTGATATACAATTTTTTGTAAACATGCGAGGCATTTATTTATTTATTTAAATGGTTGGTTGAGTCTTTGTTTAATTGAAAATATAATCTTCTGTCCTGAGCACTCACCAAAATCGGGAATGCCTGGCATATTAGGTCGCATACAATGCCGAGCATAGTCATGCATATGAACCATATGGTATCTTGTGGGTGGAGTTTTAATAAATCAGTAATTGAGATTGGCTAAAGTGTGCCTGGTAATTGAATGAGTTTTTAAAAATTTAATTAATTGTTCCCCTTTTAGGCCTGCTATGGAATTCTGAAGATACCAAAAGGAAGCTGGGTGTGCAGGACGTGTGCAGTTGGACTGAAGCCTAGGTGTGCCCTCTGCACCACGATTGGAGGAGCAATGAAAAACACAAAGTATGTTATGTTTTAATTTAATGCAAATCTGTCTTTTAAAATGACAATTTTGGTAAATTTAATAAAGTAAATTTTTATATATTCAGTTCAGGTTTGATTTGATGTTTTTTTTAAAACGTGGATAAACAATTTTTTAATTAAAAAGTAAAAACTTTTTATAAAATTTATTAGAATGCTTTGTCATGAGGAGCGAGTCTGTATTTCAAATTTCAGCTCAATTGGATGACTGGAAGTTGGTTAATTTTCACTCTCAAGATTTGCAAGATATTAAACAAGCAAGACTGGCAGTAAAGTTAATATAAGGGATTAAAAATGATGAAGTTCAGCTCATTTATGGGACCACTTCTGAACTAAGGCTCATCCTGTGGTGTCTGGGATAGCTCGTACACATTGCACCACTCAATTACATCCTGCACCCTAACTTGGCTTGAAATTTGGCAAGCCTTATTATTTCCCGTTGTGGAGCTATAACTCATTCCAGTAATATTAAGTAATAGGTCTGTCCTAATGAAACGATCAAAGTTTTTATTGAATTTTCCATACAGGGATGGAACTCAGTGGGCTCACTTATCCTGTGCCATCTGGGTTCCCGAAGTAATTATAGAATGTTCCGAAAAGATGGAGCCGGTTGACAATATCGATCTCATTCCAGTTAGTATTGTTGTATTATTTCTTGATCGGATCAGTTAGACTGTCATCTGTATTTGAAGTAATTTGTTTTGTAATATTCCAAAGTTGGTAGGAAATTTCTATAAAGAGAAAAAAATATTTTTGACTTTGCTCAAATAAATTTACTTTCAATTGTTTTATGTATTTTGCATTTGCTTTAGATAATCATCATATATCTACTTAGACTTGAAATATGTTAAATATTCATAAAAAATTAAAAGTAATAAATAATGCATATCATTTGGCTTTATGGTACTATTTTTGTGGAACCATAAGAAGTGAGCTTGAAGATATTTTTTGTTTTTTAATTATTGTTACAAATAATTTATATTAATTTTAATTTATAATTGTAGTAAGCACATTTTTGTTTTACACTTAAGATGACCAGATGGAACTTGATATGCTGTGTGTGTCGTGAAAGGTCGGGCGCCTGCATCCAGTGCTCCGTCAAGAAATGCAAGACGGCCTTTCACGTTACCTGTGCTTTTCAGAAAAATTACGACATGAAAATGAGTTACGAAGATGGCTCTACTGAACTTCAATTCAAGGTTATTAATTAGCTTCACCTGTCTGTTTTCTGTTGTCTGCCAGTGTAAAATCTAGTTCTAACGAATTTCTTGACTAGCTAGAGATCTGAAAAATTTAGTATAAATGTAAAATGGACAACTGCACGTTATTTATTAATTACAATGATTCTTTGAAATGGCATGTTTTCATAAAAAATATTTTTAGAAGTAATTAATTTTTTTTCAAAGTAGGGATTAATTAATACTTGGAAGTAAATAAATAAAATTTTATAATTACATGTTTTTTACAAACTTTTATTTAGGTTACAATCTCTGTTTGTGTGTCTGTGTCTTTCTCTGTATGCAAATCTTGCAAGTAAAATTTAACTAGCTTTTTGACTAGCTAGGAAGCTGAAGCTTTCAGCATAGCTTTATATTGGATGACAATACATGATTCAATTAAAAAAAATACTTAATTTGAACATCTTTTGTATTTCAAAATAGAGTCTCTTTGAAATAAAAGTTTGTGTTGAAAAACTTGTTTTTTTCTTTACTTGTTTTCATTTTTAATCGCTGGCCACCTCAATAATATTTCAGGCCTTCTGCGATGAACATTCTCAAAGAGAGCCGAGACTTTCTACTGGAACGCCGAAGAAATCAAATTTCGATGCTACAGAAGAAGAAAAGAAGTCAGCTGAAAAGTCCAGGTGCGTGTGCACGTGCAGTTATTACTTTAATGTGGTGCTGTGTAATCAAGTCTTATGATATTAAGCTTAATAAACTATTCAGAATATTTGTTACTTATTTCATATATTAACTTTTAAATAAATTACAGAATGCAGAAAATAAGAGATGAATTTTATAAGTACGTAACTCCGAAAGAGGTGGCAGATGTGCTTGGACTTGACAAGGAAACAGTTTCATTTATATTTGAATACTGGAAACTTAAAAGAAAGGTCGCTTATTTTTCTGAATAAATCATTTTAACGTTTTGATATTTTCTTGTCTGGTGGCAGTAAATTAAAGTTTCGTCGACAAGTGTATTCAATTTTTTCATTTTCACATGCTCCTTTATTGTAGTGTAACTTTGGCCAAGCTCTCCTGACTGCTAAGGTTGAAGAAGGAGCCATATTGATGAGGCAGAGAGAGGACAGTCTTGTGGCAAGATTGAGAATGTTTATACATCTCAGACAAGATCTTGAGCGGGTAGATGAATAATTTTTTTAAAATTTATATTGTACTTAATATTTTTCATTTAAAAATTTTTTTATTTATATTTTTAACTGAATAGTTTTTTTCTGGTTATTTCTAATGCATATTTGTTTCTTCAGGTTCGTAACCTTTGTTACATGGTTTTGAAAAGAGAGCGCACGAGATCTCAGCTGCACCAAGTGAAGAAGGACATGTTTCTCAAACAAGTGGAAGCTCTCAAGAGCAAACCAGGAAGCAGAGAAGAGGAAATCATCCGACGACTTCACAAACAGCGCCGGTCGATCTACGAACGTCCTCTCGAAGTCGAAAGAGTCTCGAAAAAGTACGAGTCGCGTCTTAACAAGGAGTCGAAAAACGACAGCGACGAAGACGAAACTTATCGTTGCAACTACATCACTGTAGCTTCTCCGCTGAAAGATCAGGAACCTGTTTTGAAAAGCAGCAAGTCAGGGCAGAAGTCAAAGGTCAAGGCTAGCGTGTCTCTGCCAATGATTGCCACCCCCAGCAACCCTAAGACTCAGCCATCACCTGCCAGCAAAAGCAAAAAACGAGCAATCAGCATTGATCCGGCAGAAAATCCATATGCGCGGCCGACGTATAAGAGCTTCTCGTGGATCCTCGGAACTCGGAAGAGAAGAAAAATTGATGAAAAAGAGAATGATGAAGGTGGAGTTATCCTGCCAACATCTAGTGTTTCTGATACCCTGTGCAGTCCGTCTTCAACCGGAGGTAATGTTCACAGGGGAGATTCCAGTTTAAAAGCAGACCTGTTAAAAATGACTTGTGATGGTGCAACTGAAGTCGTCAATGTTGCTGGTAGTGGAACAAATGAAGAAGGCATTCAAGATGGAATGCTGCCATCTCACTCCGTCTCTAATCAAGGACTCGATGCAAAGCTTTTTCAGTCTCATGAAAAGCTCAGAAATAAGTTCAAGCCGAAACCTAAAAACGTCACTCCTGCAACTAAGAAACCACCTAGTGGATTGAAACGAGGAAGGCCCAGGCTTAAAAGTCTCGACAAAAGCAAGTTAGGTGACGGGGCTGCTTGTGCGTCACAATCATGCAATGAAATTGCAACTGAAATTGAAAGTTTAGTTCTGCCCAATTCTTCGACAGCCACTGCCATTGAAAGTGAAACTTTCTTATCCACCCTAGATGATGACAAAACTACATCGTTTAAATCCTCGTCCCCAGGTTCGGACAAATGCAATAATCTTACAAACCAGCCAGCTGAAATCCCGGAAAAAAAGGAACAACCAAAGGTGTTTAAAGGTTTTTTAAGCATTGGAAGACACCCGAATCCTGTGAATGGAAATTTTTTCAATAATTGTTACCCGCTCGATAGTTTGTGTATGGATTTTGTTTCTTCTAAAACTTCTGTTGGAGAACTCGCGGTTTCCTCTCCAAGGAAAAATGACCCTGCATCTTCTTTGCACGATGTCAAAAAGAAAACACACCAGGCATCAGTGAAGAGTTATTTTGACAATAATACCTCGCCGAGTTCAGCACAATCGGGGAAATTGGGAAGTCCGCCAGCAAAGCAGCCACTTAGCGAAAAGTTGAACTTGTCTATCTGTG
The DNA here is from genome assembly GCA_963978895.1 of Erpobdella octoculata. NCBI lineage: Eukaryota > Metazoa > Annelida > Clitellata > Hirudinida > Erpobdellidae > Erpobdella > Erpobdella octoculata. Next base: position 40,960,107 of record OZ022239.1, on the reverse strand, counting down.
ATGATGCAGCTAACAACATTTCCACGGTCTCTTCTCCGCCTTCCCCTGTCAGTCGAAGTTTATCAAAAATGAAATTGCTCCGGTCTAATAAAAATCCAGCTTCCGGATTGCAATCTGATTTTGATACTTCTACTGATCCCATCCTGTTAGCCACATCTTCTGAAGCATACCAAAGTCCGCCGAATGCTAAAAAGATTCAGCAGGAATTAATTTTATCGCCTGAAATATTGGTTAATCGAAAAGATATCGAGGAAGTAAAATCAGCATCAAAAAAAATAATTAACAATAAATTACAAACCCCTCCTCCATCTGCTCAATTGAATTCATCTTTTCGAGAGATCAGCGACTCTGACGCCGAAGATTTTGTCTCACCGGTTCGTTTCAAAAAGCCTCCCGTAAAAAATGGAGTAATGAAGAAAAACAAACGGACAGCTAACCACACGAAAAGAATTCTCAATAAGAAAATCGAAATTCCCGTTCTTAAATCCATTCAAGGGACACTTGATAAATATCTTAAATTTAAAAGTGAAATTACGCCTTGCCAAACCTCGGGTGATGATGACAAATCGCTCAACGAAAAAGTCAACAAAAACCTCAGTTTGGAAGGCAGTGTGGCAAATGGTGTTTTCAATAAGGCGGGTGATGTTACTTTTAATAAGCAAAATTCGGTCATATCAAATGAAAAGCTAGGTGAAATGACAGCTCGAATAATTTTGAAATTGGATCGACTGGTAGACGAAAAACTCTCTCAATCGCTCAGTAGCAAGAAATGTCTCTTCACCGACTCTGCAAGGTCAAGGACAAATGTGTTAGAAGATCAAAATATGCCGACGGCGGAGAGTAAACACGATGAAATCTTAGTACCGAAATTATCGCTTGTCGACGACACGAATAAAAAATCTGCTAAGAAGAAGAAGATGAGAAGGGAAGATTCGAGAGAAAAGTATCTAACAAGACAATCATCGTCTGGAAAAAACTAGCTTCTGTTGTGCCTTCATCATTTTCTCACTTTTTATTGTACAGTTGTAATATGGAATTTCATCACAACTGACTAAAGCAACCTAGTTTCTGGTTCTAACATGAGGCTGAAATCTGACAGTTGCTTGTAAAGTTTTAGGCATTGCATTCTTTCTGTTTTTTTCTGGTAAAAATTTTATTTATTAATCTAATTTTCCTTTTGGGAATGTAAAAATGTAAAAATTTCGAATGATTTTGGTAATTTAGTTGTTCACTATTTAAAATTTCAATTTTTAGTAATTCAAATGTTTAAAGTCGATGACTAAATTTTTGTTTTTGGTTAGTCATCTTTGTCTCGTGTGCATCAAAAAACAAGGCATCTCTTCAGGATATTTTGCTGTCTAAGCTTTGAGAAAGTAATGAACGCCTACTCCTCTAATGTCATTTTTTTTTTCTAAGATCAATACCTCCATGGTGTACGAAGCAGAAACAAATCCAGGCACGTGAATTGTTAAAATAAAAATACTGTAACATGAGAATACGTAACAAAAAACAGAGACTCATTGGTGACGTTTGTCTCACGTGTTGCTATGCTCATGTTACGAGAGATTAGCATAATAGCGTGGAGTTCATATTTTCTGGGAGGGTGCAAACAAAAACGTTTATGATTTTGTGGTCAAACAGCGGATCTCAGCATATCGGTCTGCCCATTCTTTTGTAAGAAACTGAACCAAGCTGTAGCAATATCAAGTAAATACAAAATAATAATAAACGATTTTAAACAGCGCTTGAAAAAATCGACATCGTGATTTTTTTATTTTATAAGTGCGCTGGCGGGGTACCAGGCGTTGCCAGGAATTTTTAGAGGTTTTTCTAATGTTTGTCTCTATCGCTCCCGTTTCCTTCCACGCTTGCTCTTTTTTTTATACGACAATTTATAGAGCGCTGTATACAGCAGAAGCCTCTTTAAGGGCTCTTTACAATGTTGGCAACTTGCAGATAAGAGTAACGGCGTATGTGGTGTTTTTCGGCGCCGCTGGCAGCCCCGCATACTACTCGATAGCTCCACAAGTGCACGAAGGACTTTAACCCCCAACCGAAGTTGGTACTCATTCATCGACCACTTAAGGATGAAACGCTGAGTTGACGTGAGCACATGCAAATTAGTGAGTTAGTTTCTTGCTCAAGGAAATTACCTACGTGCCCGGACCGGGAATCAAACCCAGGTCTTCCGACTCTACCACTAGACCAACACGTCCCGCTCCCGGTCACGTTCCCACTTGCTTTCCCGTTCTCGGTCGCTTTCCCGATCCCGGACGCTTTCATGCTTCCGGTTACTTTTTCGCTCTCAGTTACTTTTCCGTTTCCGCTTGCTTCCCCGTTTCTACTCATTTTACCGTTTCCGCTCGCTTTCCCGCTCCGCTCATTTTGTGACCGATTCAAATTTTTTTCCACAAAAACCTTCTCCAAGCTTGTGTGAAAATTGCATTACAATCGGATGAATTGGTGTAGCAATGCATATGGACATACATAATCTCATTTAAATATATACATATCAATATATATAGATTTGCAAAAATAGATATTATTTATACGTTTTTTTTCAATAGCTGACTATAAATTAAAATGTCGCAAAAGTCATCTTCATCTCTTACATCAGACCTGATTAATGTTACGACGACATCAATACAATGCCACCTCACTTATATATCATCTCCCAGCCTCACTCACTTATACTCAGTCTGGAACGCTGATCACGTGGATTAACAAGCAGATGAGGGGGACCCGCCTCCCTAAAGCTTGCCTATGTTGATGTTGAATCAATCAAAAAATATTTTTATAGCGCTATTTCCGTAGTGTTCAATAGCGCTCGGTCGTGAACTTATTAAACAGATATGTTTTAAGTCCACGACGGAAAGCTGTGAGAGAAGTAGAGTTAGTAAGAGAAGAAGGAAGAGAGTTCCAGAGATAGGGACCAGAGTAGGAGAAAGAGCGTTTAGCAAAAGAATGCTTAATAGTGAAGACACGAAAGTGACTAAGAGAAGAAGAACGAAGACCAGACTTAGGAGGGATATGTATTAAATTAGTTAAGTAGAGAGGAGAAAGACAATTTTTTATTTTATACATTATTAAACAGATTTTAAAAATCACCCTATACGCGCGTGCCCGTATTTCAAGACATATTTGAGTTAACAGTTATTTTGCAAAATAAATATTTAATAAGTTATCAAAAATATATGTTATATATCAATGTTCACCACGGTTTAGAGTTAGAGCAGGGGTTCTTCAACGGATTATTAAACAAGTAAAGGAAAAAACAAGTTTTTCAACACACTTTTATTACAAGCTTTTATTTAGGTTACATCTGTTTAAGTGTGTGTGTGTTTTTTTTCTGTAGGTACACAAATCTTGCAAGTAAAATTTAACCAGCTTTTTGACTAGCTAGGAGGCTGAAACTTTCAGCATAGCTTAATATTGGATGACAATACATGAGTCAATTAAAAAAAGTTTGTGTTGAAAAACTCGTTTTTCCTTTACTTGTTTCAATACTTTCAGTTTAGAAATACGAAAGAGATTCAAATTAAGTTTTAGGTAAAAACCACTTAATTTATTATTTGTAAATACCACTAAATTTATTATAAAAAATTATGTTGAAATCAATTGAATCATGTTTTGTCATCCAATAGGTATAAAGCTATAATGGCTGATTCAGTTTCCTATCAAGTAAAAAAGCTGGTTACATTTTACTTGCAAGATTTGCGTACAGAGAAACACACCCACAAACAGAGAATAGAAGTTAAATAAAAGTGTGTAAAAACGCGTAGCGGAGAAATTTAATGAATTAAAAGAAAGATTTCGTAAGTGTGATTGATAACCTGGTGAATAAAAAACGCCCGTGCGGTTATTATTTTTTAATAATTTTAATAGTAAACATTTCAAAAAATAAAATTAACAAATTAATAAATAAATCAAATAAAACAATCTAACGAAAATTAAAACAGCAAAACAGCTCATGAACACTAATTGTGAATTAATTTGAATTATAATTTTTTAAAATTAAAAAATGTTTAATTTTATTTTAAAATTGATGTGTTTTTAATTATTTTAAAACAAATATAACTTACTACTTTAAATTTTGAGCAGTCCTATTACAGATACAACATAGTATATCTATGAAGATACACACTTTTTTGTTTGAAGCTATTTTTTCGATATATGTGTAAGTGTATTTTTGATTTTGTGATTTTTATTACTCCTTTGTTTTTATTCTTAATTATGAGTTTATTTGTTTTTTGTGGATATTGTTGGTAGACTTTATTATACGATTCTGTTCTCTGAAATATTGTTGCGATTTGAATTGAATTATTGAATTGAAGGAATTCTGTTCATATCTATCGCTTTTCAACAGTATAATATATATTTTGCAATGAAACAGTTAAGGCATTAAGTTGATTAATAATGAATGTTTTGTCTCAGAAAAATATGATAACAAATAAGGACTGATTGCAGATTGACTGCTTGAAATTCAACTGTCTTATTCAAGCCTTGAATAAGACAGTTTTTATATTGATGCTGCATTGTAACATTATTATTGTTTCAACTGAGACTTGAATCAAGCCACTTGATTTAAAGATTTTTTATTTTTTAAGATGACATTATCAGTTTGATATGAATCATGAGTGGAATGCAAGAGGGAAATACTAAGAGTGAGTTTTTGACCAGGCCCATTTCTCAATTGGACCTCGGTGGAGCAAATCTCTCCAAACCACCAGTAAGTAAAAGAAGTGCTTTCAAATTACCAGAATGTTTGTAAGCGTATCAAAAGATGTAATATAGGTCTTATATAGTATATAGGGTGGTTAGCTAACAATGATATAAACAGCTTGATGGTCACCATACATTCAGCTATTGGCTTTTTACAGTGTTAGATTTTTTCTACATCAATGCTACTATGCAGATCATCTAATAACTACTAATTACAATCTCATGTTTACGGCTTCAGCATAGGCTCATTTTGCATGTAGACATTTTACTGTTGAAAATTTTAATATCAAGTCTATGACATTTTTCTTCAATTTATTATTTATTATTTTTGCTCCAAAACATATAAAAATTATTTTGTTATCTTGTGAATTATAGCATTTATTAAGTTTTATGTTTTTTTGTTTACCTGAGTCAATTTATGCAGAGATGTTTATTATTTTGTGAATGTTTAATTTTTCATAAAATGGTTTCATTTGTTATATTTATTGCCTGGAATAATTTAATTTTTGTTTAGAGCAAGCTGCTAATTTTAAAGTACATATCAATAATGCTTTGATTTGTTAATTGTTGCTATTTATTGTTATATTGTTTTTTTTATATTTGCTTGACAGATAATGATTGGTTCAGGAAATGTTAGAAATCACAATCCTCTTTCTAAAGGTTTTTTTTCTCAATTAAAATTATGCTAAATCATTTTATAAAAATTTAATTTATGTTTTTTAAAATAAAATCTGATTAATTTTGTTTGCATTAGGTCAACCAGTTGTTACCAAGGTTGTACAAACAATTCCAATGGTTCAACAGTCACCAAACATACTAGTGGTTGGCCAGGCCAGAACTGCTCAGCCTAATGCCAACTTGGTTGTGCCCGGTAGTGGTCACATCAGTGCTGTTGGAGGGGGAGTGGGAGGGTTTATGATGGGAAATAGTGTTATTAGCGAGAGAAGTACTTCTGTCAGTTCTGCCATGATTGGGAATCTTCAAAGTCAACAAATTCAGGCTCAGCAGCTGCTTCAACAGCACCATTCTACACAACAGCTGTTGCAGCAATCCCAGCAACAGAACATCATGAACAGTTTTGCCTCGCTTCCTGGAGGAGCAGTGAATTTGGCTGCCAACAATCAGCCTTCTCTTTCTATGATTTCAGGACATTCTATGATTGGCATGGTTGATTCTGCACATCATCAATTGGTAGTTTTTTCAGCCATTCAATGTGTTTTAAAAATGAATTAGTTCGGTAATGAAATAGTCCAAATGATACAAAAATTTGCATAATGAAGAGGTGAAAATAAATTATGGTAATATACTTATAAATGTCTGAACTGCTGGTTCAAACAAAATTTAGCATTTAGATAGTTTGTATTAGGGAAAAGGTTTTAAGAGATTTTTGAAAAACTTTGCTCTTTTTTACTTTTTATTAGCAAAAAATTAAAAGAAAACATAACAAACTTGTTAAAGCCGGGTAACCCTGCTAGTATATTATATTATATAGATACAATATATTAATATAAACTTATATTTATTTTATTTATATATAATTATAGCATCTACCTGGTACAGCCAATCTTCAAAATAGATTCATCAGGAATAGAGCTCCAGTCATTGAAAATAAGCTGACTCTCCAGTCCATTCAGGCTAACATCACAAGACGTTTGTATTTGAATTTTTATTGTTTTTTGAATTTTTATCGTATTTGAATTTTTATTATCGTTTGATCATCTTCTCTATATCGATGTGTCTCGTAAACTCTGTGCTGCAAGGAAATTCCAAGCGTGTCGCGAAAGAGTTTTATAATTATTAAAAATTTGTTTCGAATTGAGTAAAAGATATGATTTCAACTTTATGTTAAGAGCAGATTGAAACTTTGCTATCATTTACTTTTCTTGTGCCAGCGATTTTGTGTGTGTAGGATTCAAAATATTTTTTCTGCTTTAGGCATATTTTGCTCAGATCATTCTGAATCAAACTAAAGTGAAGTTCTATGTAAATTAGTTCAAAGGAAAAAGCTCATACACCACATTAATATTCAAACAGCTTTCATTTTTGAATTTCAAATTAATAATGTTTTTGTGAAGTTTACAGTTATGCATAATCTTCAAAAAAGATGTGGTTTGTTGCTCAAAAATAATACAGTGCTGCAAAAGAGTAAACGAGTTTGTGAGACAATGCTGCTTGAGATAATCTATCTGAATTAGATGATACATAAAGATATATTATGTTATTTATGTAATTTATTTCCATTTTGCAGCTCCCAGGCCAAACATCGTGTCTCTGTCACGACCAGCCCTGCAAACTCAGCAATATCAAATTGCAACTTCTTCCACATCTCCATCATCTCTCCACATCATGGCCGTTCCTGCGGCTGCCATGCCGACTGTCCCCTCATCTGGCATGGGGGTCAGCGGTGGAAACACTTATCTGGTGACCAATGCGGGTTCGAGACTCATTCTCTCGGGTACTGCTAGAACGTCCGTACCTCAAATCCAGAAAACCTCCGTGACTGCTGGTCCAAACAGGTTAGCATGAAATTTGCAATATTTTAATGGATTTAGCTAAAAGAATTGTATTAATCTTATTTTAACTAGAAGTAGCTCGTCAGAAACGAGGGATTTTTTAAATATCATTGTATATCATTTTATGATTGCTCGCCACCTGAAAGTGTAATGCGAATTTGTAACATACAGACAGGAAATTATCTATGTTGATAGCTTATATTCCCAATACCTAACTGCAATAGCTTATGTTTGTTCCAATTCTCAACCAATAAGCTATTTAGCTTATGTTTGTCCCAATGCTTAACTATAATGGCTTATGTTTGTCCCAATACTTCAGCACAATGTTTCAGATCGATTGGACAAAATTTGAATGAAATATAAAGTAAAATTTTAATTTTTTTTAAAAAGAATTCCAAATTTTCTGTAAAGAAATGAACCATAAGTTTTTACTTTATTTAAAGAAAGCGATATTTAATTTTTCAAATTAAAAATTTATAATAAAAATTTTTTCCATATTGATTTGAAAGTTTCTTATATTTTCAATCCTCACATACTTTACATATTATGTATTTAGAAGACTGTTGTAGGTGTTTTTCTATTTTATAAACTTATTATCATAAAAAAATAAGTTGCAAAAAAATCAAAGCTGATTCATGAAAAATGAAGTTTTTAAAGGTTCACTTGTTATCTAATCTACCTACTTCATTCACTCACAGACATAAGTATGTTAAGCATCTTATCCACTAGAGCATAAGAACAATCATTCTTGCTTTGGGATTTTTAATATCTAAAATATTTTTATAATAACACTTCTCTGCATGTCTAGAACTGATTAAAAAACATAAGTTTATAAATTACTTAAAAAGTAATTTAAATCAATCTTTCATAAAGCAAAAGAAGTGTTTTGTTTATCTTGAGTTGGTAGCTAAAAAGGTTGCCCTCCATTTTTTTATATAAATCTATATATATATATATATATAACGAGAGAGCGAGCAGGATAGCGAGCTGAAAGGGAGAAAGAAAGCAAGAACGAGCGGGAGAGCAAGCAGTGAAGGGAATGGGAGGGAGAGGAGGAAAAAAGAAAGAGGTAGAAACAAATGAGTAAGAGAAAAACGATACCGAACTTCTGAAAACCTGGGCAACACTGGGTTAAACCCCTCTTGTCATATATAACTATATATGAGATGTTTAAAAAGCATAGGTGATAGCACATATTTTTCCAAATACTTAACCATGAGTTATTTTTGTTGCCATATGAAACCATGCTTTACCATAATTACTGAACCATCTGTTAGATGCTTTTATTAGACAAAACGAAGATTACTAAATCAATTATCACATCTTTCTCCAAAAATACTCTTATTCTCATTTAGATCACAGTGGCCAGCCCAATTGATTCCTTCATCCCATGCTGTGACAGTCAATCCATTGAAGGCCAATGTTCCTCCTTCATCTCTTGGTGATCCCCAATCACGTTGCCTGTCCATGGCTGTCCAGCCCCTGGTTCGCCCTGTATTAGGAGTACCCCAGCAACAACAGCAGCAAGCATTTCAGGCCACACGCGGAGTTCTTTCTCCTTCTCTTCCTTCTCCAATTAATCTTTCGGCATCCGCCATTTCTAAGAGCGTTGCCGGTGAGCCAATAATATTTCATTTTTAATCGGCTGTTCAATTGTGTTATTCTTTTTGTTAAACAATTTTACTAATCTGATTTGTGTGTTTTAATTATATTTATACCTGTTTTAATAATATTTACACCTGTACAGGTCAGAATCAGGCTCTGAATCTTTCACAGCCCATTCCTCGCCAGCCAACAGTTATTCTGGCTTCGGCATCGGTTTCCAAGACGACAACTTCTTCTGTCAACCAGCAGCCACCGCAAGTGAACAAAATCAGTAAGAAATTTGTTTAATTCTTTTTTTTTATTTATTTATTTATATCGGCAAGCAGTTAATTATTGTTTATATAAGTATGTTTTCATTTTTAAATTTAAAATTTTTACATAATCTGCTATTTTATCATCGGCAAGCAGTTAATTATTGTTTATATAAGTAAGTTTTCATTTTTAAATTTAAAATTTTTGCATAATATGCTATTTTATCATCGATGTAATAGCATTTTCTATTAAACAAAAACTATGCAGTTTTTAATGTTCTGAATTAATTCTGCACTTAATAAATTATGTAAATATAAACTGTAGCACTGAACTTTAGGCTTGAAACTAAAACCTAAAAAAAAATAATATTTAATAAATTAGCGAATTGTATTATCTTTAAATTATTACCTCGCAGTACCTCAATCTCCTCTGAACCTAACGAAACCGAGAAAGTTGAAGCTGCAGACCGCTAATGTTGCGAGTACTTATTCAACATTTTCAATCGCATCTCCCAGCTTAATTTCACCTTCCGGTTTCAGACCAGGTGTGCCGCATTTCTAGAGCTCGTTTCTTTTAAAAATAAATAAATATTTGTAACATAATAAAACTTCTTCCGCTTTTATATGATTATTAATCACATGTGTAAATGCAAAACATTGCTCAATGTGAGAGCTTTTATGTGTAATTTTGTGCTGAGTTTTAAATTTGTAGATATTGCTATTTTTAAAATATTTATTTTTAAATTAGTTATATATATATATATATATATATATATATATATATATATATATATATATATATATATATATATATATATATATATATATATATATATATATATATATATATTTATATATATATTTATTAATACGGTAGTGTTGTAAAGTCAAATGAAATAATAGAAATAATAATAATTATAATGATATGATTCCCAGGTCCTTTCACTGTTCTTCCTTTATCGAATGTCGTTTCAGTTCAGTCTACTGCCATTACGACTTCTGTTCCCGTTGGTGAGTTTTTTTCTTATTCATGATTTTTCGTCAGAAGGTTGTTGTTATGATGTCGATTTATTTTAATTAATGAAATGTGGTTTTATTGATTATCTAATAATTTAAATATTTGAGGTTTAATCAGAGTCAGTTTTTAAAAAACAAATCTACTAGAATTTTTGTTGTTATAAAAACATTTATTTCTGAAGCTAAAGTGACTCCTCAGCTGCAAGTCGTTCACTCTGGATCCCAACCACAGCTTCAACAACAACAACAACAACAGATACAGCTGCATTCAATTCAGGCTGCTCCAACACAACTGCACATTCAGCAGCAACAAGCCCAGCTGTTGACTAGTTCTATTGCCCAGCAGCAGTTGAGAGCAGTCGTTAGTACTGTCCAGTCGACAAACTTGATGCCTGGTGCCATGTTAATCGGTGGAGGCTACAACATTATATCACCTGGTTCTCATCCAGTTTCTACAGTTCTTCATGCAGACAAGTAAGCCGTTTAATGTTTTCAAGGTCCTTCGTTATTTAAATTTGTTAATATGTTTACCGGTGGGTGAGTTTGGAGGTGACACCTGTCAAGTCAAATGCGTCAGCTTCAAGGTTAAAAGTCAAAACTGTACTTGCAAGGCTTGCAGTACGTGGAGAATTTATAATTAGGTTTCTAATTTGTGGAACACTTTTATATACTCTTTTGATGATTTTTTTTGGTTTGACAGGTCCCTGCTCCAGCAGTTTTCATTTCAGGATGGAAGTAGATTCCTAACCAGTCAGGATGGAAGTAGATTCCTAACCAGTCAGGGCACGCACCTCATCTCTCAAAATCAACTAGCACTCAGTCTCGGTGGCCTACCTGCAGTTCAGACAATCTCCATACCTGCTTCTACTACACTCAAGCCTCCAAATAGTAGTAAGTGACTGAAGTTTATTAAATAATTATAAAATATTCTTGCTTAGCTGTTGTTCACTGAGCCTCAAGTACTGCTATTGAAGAGCTCAAATGTAAAATTTTGTGAATATTGAACGTTTCATTTTTGTAGGTAATATAACAATAGTGACATCATCGTTGCCAATGGTGACAACAAACATGACATCACAGGCGGTGACTAGCCGCGTACAGCCGGTAATTCTCTCGATAGATTCAAATTCGCAAGCACTTCATCAAAACTTTGCATTTGTTGCTGCTTCGAGTGTTGTAGCTGCTGCATCTTCTGATTGTTAGTTTTTTGTTTTATTTTAAATGTTAATTGTGGATGAATTGCTGCAATGTTTGAAATTCAATATGAGAAATGTTTAACGTATTAATTACCTTTTGATTATTTTTAAAAATATTTTTCGTTTGCCAATGCATGTCATGTTGGTATTTCCATTATAAAATCGTTTTTATATTCTCTTTTTTTTGTTTTTGTGATTGTGCAAGAGGCTTGTTTGTTGTAATCGATGAGAATGAAGTCGTTCAATCACTTTTTTGTCTCTTGACCGTTTTATGACCGATAAATGTTATGCGCAAGGTAACTATTTAGTTATTTTATATGAAATAACAAAAATTTTATTAGATCATGAGATTATTTTGTCACTTTCTCATTTTTTAGGTGCAACTGATTTGAGCCAAAAAGAAGCATCTCTCCAGCAACAACAACAACAACAGCAACAATTTCAACAGCAGCAGCAACAACACCAGGCACATTTTACACACCTGGCACCACCATCGTCTGTAGTTGTCTCAATGCAGCACAAAAGCCACCACCTACATCATCAGCTAATCCCTCCTCTTTCATCGACATCGTCTATCAGTGTTGAGGGCAACAGCAGTGCTTACAATGGTGCCATCAAACAACAAACTCAGTCTCCGAGACCTCCCATTCTCAGAAAGAGGCCGCATGATTCGTATGTTGAGTTTTTGATATAAATTAAGCTATGATGATGATGATGATGATGATGATGATGATGTTGATGATGATAAAGAGAAAATTAGATTGAAAAATTTCTAACTGATTTATTTTAGATCGGCAAATACAAGCAAGAAGAACCTTTTTTCAACATCACTATCATCATCCACTCCATCTATCAGCATTGGCAGCACAACTTCCATGACCACAGCAGCTTCGTCGATGTTCGGAAGCGGAGGACATCTCGCTTACTTTCAGCCGCAGAACATTTCGGGCCAGCTGCACCAGCAGGCGAACCAGCAGTTCTTTCTCAACCAGCAGTTAAGCTCGGTGATTGCTCCATTGGGAAGCGTAATGACCCTTGTTCCACCTGGTGATAACAATGTTCAGTTTGTTGTCACAACATCGCCAAAGGCTTTGTAAGTACTTTTTGTTGTTTTATTGTATAATTTCTGCGGTTTTGCCAGTTATTTTGTAAACGTTAATTTTTCCCTCTGAGCTGTGATTCGGTAGCATCTCTCACAAATTGAAGATTTAGTGTTGAAATCTGCTTTCTATAACCTTTTGCTGCGGATTATGGAGCGATATTGTACTTGAACGTTTTTTCTCTAGCTTCTCTTTAGTAAATCTTCTTATAATAAAAACTGTTTTTAATTGATTTCAAAGTGATACGGTGAAAGACAACAGCCAGTCTTCGACGGACACTGCGTCGTCCAATGAGAACACACCAAAACCAGGTCAGGACTTAGCTACCGATAAAAACAAAATTGGGCCGAGTAGTGGCAAGGCCAATGTTCTCTCTGGTAGCAACAATGCAAGTAAAGTTGCTCCAGAAAATTGTGAGATTTATAGATTTATCAGTTAGAGTAGAAATAAAATTTATTTTTAAATTATAATTTATATATATAACAATTTTAAAAAAAATAAATATCTAAAGTAATTCATATATAGTTTTTGTATCAAGTCCCTAAATGTTATTTTGGTTTACAGCTGTTTTTTTAAACTTTATTAGTTTTGCATGTTGTAATTTTCACTTTGACCTGTTCACATAATACAATGATGATAATAATAGGGCGAGTACTATATTAATTCAAAAGTTCTAAAAGCATTGTTTTTTTTTTTGAAGCTTCAATAATATAATGAACTGGATGAGATAACACAATGTTACCTACTTGCATGCTCATATATTCTTTAATTTTGTATTACTCTTCACTTAACTAAATAACCTGCCCTAAAGAAGTATTAATTTGATGACCTTCAGTGGATTGAAGGTTGAGTAGCATGGGGGGGGGGTTGTCACACTTGCTCAAGAGAGTTGAGCTTCATTACTGTGGGAATTGAAATTAGTATACCATCGTTGCGCCAAGTGCTGTACTTCTACTCATAGATATCTTGATATAACAACTGGATACACAGCTTAATCTAGTAGGTCTATATCGGTACAATCAATTATGCTATAATTACATTAATACATCAGGATTTTATATAAGTATGATATAACTACTGACTCTAATGTAGTTTGTTACGTCATTTAACTCATAATTTTGATATAATTAGTAATCAAACATTAGGCCCAAATGAGTATTTTTTATTAGGTTGAACATCCAGTTGTTATATCAAGATATCCATGTTCTACACTATCATACTTCTTGATTACAATATAATAATTGATTTAAAATTTTATTTCTGTTGAGATTTTTCCGATTTAATTTTTTAAAACAAAATATTATAATATTTATAACTAAATTTTTTGAGTGTTAAAATTACATAGGCAGTCAAACTTCGGAGGAAGACTCACGCAAGTCTAATTCAAGAAAGAAGCCGCGAAAACAACAACTGGTGGCTCAAACGACGCAATCTCACTTTCACAGTGACGTGTCTGTATCCTTCCTTATTTGATTTAGAAAATTAATTGAAAACCAACTTTGTGATTCTATTAGAATCTTGCAGCTTTGTAAATATTTGTCAACGATCATCCAGTAGTGATAATGTTATCGATTTGTTGTATGTCGTTTTTATATTTTTTTAATGCAGGTCATCACAAAAGGATGCTGCCATGGCAACCGACGGAATGTCATCTAACGGCGAAGATGATGACAACCAGGATGAAGATGTTGATGATGTGACAATGAATGTTGAACCTCACATTGGACATTCAAACGAAGATGTGATGAGTGTCATCAGTAAGGATTTGAATGTTGAAGGTTTGATTGGATTTCGGACTTATATGTTTTTTGACATAATCGGATTTGTTATTCTATGGCTGCATGTGATTTAGCTGAAAGATTTAATTTCACATAGTGGATTTTCACATGGTGTCTTTGGGTGCCTAAGTAATAATATACATAAAAAAAATTTTTCATTTGTTGTTATCTGTATTATCATATGAATAAATTAATATGTGATTTATCACCAGCTATACTATTTCATTACTTCCATATTTTGAATTGTTTTTTTTGTATATAATAGTCCATAATCTTTTATACCAGGTTTTTAAGACAAATAGTTTTTATTTGAATAGTTTTAATAATCTAACTATATATAACTATTTTTAAGATTAAGTTTCACATGCTTGGGCTATTTAACAGTTGTAGCTAAGGTTGATGTAAGAGTAGAATTCAGTATAGATTATGTTTGTACCGATACAGACTTTAGATACATTTTTGCATTTGTTTTATAGGTCATGGTGGCCTATTTTTATTCTTATAATTATAAATATATATTTTTGGCTAATTTTACAAACTGGTTGTTAATGCATGTATTAATGTATCGATGCAGGTGAATATATAGACAAGAATGGAGTGAGGTGGACTCGAGAGAAGCAAAGATTCACCGGTCTTATTGCACAACAGTACCAGTGTTCGTGGAAGCCAAGAAACAATCACTTCAACTCTTACAGTGACTTCAAACTCAAAGGTTAGTTGTGCTTGTCTTGATTCTTCTCTTCCTCTTTCTATTGATTTTTTTTTTAAATATTAACAAACCTTTGCGAAACAGAAGACAGAAAGCCTACGATAAATGAACTGTCCAACCAGAAGTGTATAATTCAGAGAGCCAGCGGTTACAAGGTCTACCTGGTGTCGGCACATTTGGTTGAAATGGTATGTCTTCTGATGTTGATTTTGTGTTGTGACATGATCAGAGCATAATGATTTATTTATTAAACAAACAAATTTGCTGAAAAAAAGAGTTTAATTTTTTAATTTGATAGAAAGAAGAGGAAGATGAAGCAATGAATGAAATGGAGTTGACAAAAGAGACTTTAACCACCGAACTTCAAGGTTTAAATCTTACGGACGAGTTTCAATCGGTCAATGAGCTTATAATGGTTCGTTCAATTTAATTACTTTTTCATTCCTACATATCTCCTAATTGCATTTTATTTTATTGACAGTGCAATGTAGTAGTCTTTGCAAACTTGTTATGTTTTAATTATGAGATTGGAGAGCGTTGTTGATTCTAGTTATAATATTTTTCATAGTTTATAATATTTGTTGGCATTATGGGTCAGATGTATAAGTGGATCTATTTAGTAGCTTCTATTATCATTAACTGTATGTATTATATAACTTTATAAAGATATGTTGAAAGTTCTTCTTGAGAATTCAATCATCTGATTGCATAATAAATCTTACAGTTTACTAATCAATCAAAATTAATAATTCGGCACAGGCGAATACACAGAGAAGCAAGAAATGCATTGAACAAATCGATGAGTTACGGAACTCCTTGTTGAAACTCATGACCGGAAAAACAAGAGCAAGTGAAATCATCAGCAAGCACCAGAGCAAAAGAGCTGTTAAAAAGAAAGACAGGATGTGATCGATGTTGATGTTTTATTCTTCGTTAAATTTTCTTTATGTAATTTATTGTAAAAATAATGAAGCGGTTCGCAACGTTTTTAATCAGCTTAACACTGAATTGTTTTAAAGACAGTCTCCTCTCATTTTCAAAACAATTTTAAATGGTGTATTGCGGCCGCAAGTTCTCAGTCGTTATTAATAGCATGTAGAAAGAAGTTGCAAGAACTGAATTATGAATTTCTTATCTGTATTGTTTCCAGTTCTATTTTGTATTGTTGAACACGTTAAATAGATTGTGCATTTCGTAGATCGTAGCGCCAACTAGATAATATGCACATTTGTCCAACGTCTTTTAATTGGCTGACGTCTTTTAATGTAAATTTCTTGTGCGTTGGATGAATATGTGAATGCTGAAAGAGTGACAGCAATTGAAATCTTCAAGATGGAAAGAACTGCGAATTGTTCTTGTTTCATTATTTTATTTCACAATTATTTCTATATTCAAAATGTGAATATTTTTCTACGTGTCTTTGACTTTGGTCTTTTTTAAATAACATAATATATATATATATATATATATATATATATATATATATATATATATATATATATATATATATATATATATATATATATATATATATATATATATATATATATATATATATATATATATATATAACAGAATAAGTCTTGAACAATTGAAAAAATATATAAGCATCAGCAATTAACAAAATTTGATAAGTTCAGGACACTTATCATGAGTCGTGTTAAATTCTGAACATGATATTTTAAATTTCAAACAATTTCCATTTGTAAAGTTTATTTTTACACTTTGTAGGGCGTAATTAAGTACTGGTGGCGACGGTGGAATGCAAAGGCGGATGATGCTCAGGCACTAGTAACAATGAGATTTGGTGCCGATGAAAGAATTCAGAAACCGAGGGGGTTCTTGTGGTAGAGTCCGCCACTGGAGACGATGTCCTTTGAAATCTCGGTGATGTAGTCGAACTTCTTACGATTCGAAGCGTCACTTCTCAATCCTTTTAGATAACCTTTGACCTTTTCATGTCCCTGCAGTTTTGTATCAGATTGGAATGTTTATTTTATTTGTTCATATATGCAATGAATAACTCTAAAGAAAAGTGTTTTAAGAAGGTTCTGGGATAATTATTGTGAGAATAGCTTAGCTAGTGAGAAAACATAAACGATGAAGGAAACTGTGCCACTTTATCTTACCTGGAGTTTTCTTATTATAATAGGTTTAAAACGTAAAAAAATGCATAACCTCAGTGCAGACCAAGTGAGCAATCATGGTTTCATGGTGAGCTGTACTCAAATTCAACTGAAGAGATCTTGATACTCTCGACAGAACGACCGTCATGCTGTATATCTCTATGGCGGAGTTTGCAAGTCGATTCAACAAGAATTGCTGGTCTGCAAATTAAGAGATTAATTTGGACAAATGTTTTTTTTTTAATTAATTTGGTATTTCATCGCAAAAGTTATTCATTGAGGTGTGGTAAAAATGCTTTGACTATAACAAATGAGCAAGAGATGTTAAAAATTTAATTTTAAATAGAAAATAATCATTATTAGGTTCAACATCAGATAATGTTATTTATATGATTTTTTGATTTACTGCCCACGCATTAAGTTTTGTTAATGTTGCATTATCATCAGCAAGTTACATGTATGACCAAAATTAACTTGTTCAAAAAACCAACCAACGATATGCTTTCCGTGTTTAAGAAGCAGGTTTTCAACGGTCATGCCAAAATCTTCCACACATGAAGAGACCTGTTTGAGAAATACATTTCTTAACAAACTTAATTATTACCAAATAACCAAATTAGCAGAATATTAGTATTATTAAACTAACCAAATTAGCAGATTATTATTATTATTAAACTAACCAAATTAGCAGATTATTATTATTAAACTAACCAAATTAGCAGATTATTATTATTATTAAACTAACCAAATTAGCAGATTATTATTATTAAACTAACCAAATTAGCAGATTCCACGAGACTAGGATGAACAAACTTGGCCATAGATTCGGTCGTTGACATGCCCACAAATCTAAATATCATTAGAAGAAAACTCACTTAGAAATGAGATGGAATTCAACAAAGATATCTTTCATAATAGAATCAAGAACTCGAAGACATTTTTCAATTTGAAATTAAAGTTTTAGAAAAATTCTAGATGTGGATCAAATCTGCTAAAAATTCTTAATCATCAATTGTACTGGTATTTTAATATCAAAATGTATGCCATCAAGAAACAGACTGTTTGTTATATCCCATAACATGGTAGATTTAAGATTAATTTTTAATCTTTTGGGACACAACAATTTTTTTTATTAGAAGTTGTTGTTTTGGATGATGGGATTGTTGAATCACTCCGATATTGAAATATAAATAATATTTGGCAGCTTTTAAAAACATTAAAAATTTTATTTGTTTCAAATCTTAGTTGACATGCCATTTTGCCTACAAGTGCCAGTTCTCTGATTGTAAACCATAAGTCACGAAAGACTTATCAATTATCTTTAGCAGATTGCTAGACGATGTATTGGAAACTTTCAACATGATAACTGGCACCAATTTTTAGGCCAGTTCGGCATCATTGTGTCTTTGATAAATATGCTTATTAAATGACCAGATACATAGATAAATGTTAAGAAAATTAGATGTAGATAAATCACTAAATAAACATTTTTTTATTTTATTGAATGGTTTACTTTTCTACAATATTAAAAAATATCTGAGTTTCAAGGAATGTTTTTATTAATTTAAATAAATTAAAATTTGTAGATTAATAGGATAAATCATAACCAACCTCATAGCTCTCTTTGATCCCTCCCCAATTAAAAGACCAAGATTGGCAGTTGGGTTTTTAAAAGCTCCTTGCAGTTCTTTAAGATGGCTGCCGGCGTATTGGATGCCCGTCAGCGCCACGAAGAGACGCAAAATTTCGTTGGTACCTTCAAAGATGCGAAATATTCTCAAGTCTCTCATCACTCTTTCCAGTCCATATTCCTGAACAAGAAACAAAAAATTTGGAATGTTTCATATTCAAAAAAAATGAAATATTCGTAATAATAAGGCAAGCAGTTAAACAAAGAAAAAACAAACCAATTTATTGTAAACTCTTATTCCATAATAAATGTTTATTTTTAAAACATCTATTTCTCTTCTGCACTTGGGATTTCCACGTGATATACATCAAATATTGACTATTCATTCACACCGGAACTTGGGAACAAGACTTCATTAAGATGCTTTTCTGATGAACCTTCTCTTATGAAAAAGATGGATAGCACTCTATTCCACCAGCCTGATCCACACTGCATAATTTAGCAGAAAGTGTAATGACTAAATATACTGACCTTCATGTAACCGTTTCCTCCCAGAATCTGAATGGCTTCGTCACAAACAAACCAGGCTGCTTCCTACACATGAAAAAACAATTATGTGAATTTTATGGAATAATGATTATTTACTCAATTTTAGTTACAGAACTCACTCAATGAAATTTGAAAGACAACTGAAAAATGATTTATCGGCTAATTAAGAAAATAGTTTTTTACCGATCCAAAAACTTTACTTATTGCAGCTTCGAGTTGATATTCAGTTGAACCTTCATCCATGCTTCCTGCTACCATATATGCCATACTCTGAAAATATAATAATAACCAATTATAACATCCTCATCAACTGTTACCATATATGCTACACTCTGGAAATATAAAAATAATCTATTATAATATCTTCATCACTTGCTACTATATATGCCATACTCTGGTAATATAAAAATAATCTATTTTAACATCTTCATCTCCTGCTGGACATTTAATGATTGGTAAATCAAAACATTTGCTTTAAACCATTAAAACTGATTCAAAAAAAGGTCAAAATAAATTTCTGGAATTTTTACATTTTACTTTTAATGTTTTTGATGTAATTTAAAATGAAAAAGGGAAAAAAATGACCCAACCTCACATATGTAATGAGCAACAGCCATTCTAGCAAGCTTCTCTTGTATGGTTCCAAACGTTTCAAGCTTTTTTCCAAACTGAACTCTATTAGAAGCATGTTCTGCTGCCATTTTAATGCAAGCCTTCATTGTGCCTGCCAGTGAGGATGCCATGCCAAAACGACCATTGTTCAAAATGTTCATGGCTACTTTGAACCCTTCACCTGGTTCTGTTAATGACATTTTACAAATAATTTGAGAAATATAAACACAAAATAAATCAATAAATGAAATAAATTAACTTAAAACCATAATCAGTCATTTAAATTACCTCCAAGTAAGTTTTCTTTGGGGACTTTAACATCCTCAAAGTAAACTTCAGCAGTGTTTGATGCTTTTATACCCATCTTTTTTTCTGGTGGCCCGCTAGTGTTAAAAATATCTAAATAATTCTAGGCTTTTTAGTATTAAAAATATTATTTTCAATGATTTCTCATCCAAACATTTTATATAAATACCCAAAAATTAACTTTTGTTAAATATAGATAATGAAATAATTTAATAGCAAAATAAATAAATAAATAATAAATTTGAAGAGAAAAATAACTTGATACCTTGAAACTCCTTTGAAAGATCTTTCAACAATGAAGGCACTGACCTTTTCCTTAGTGACACCAGTTCCTTGATCTGTTATCGGTGTCTGAATGCATGTGTTTAAAATTTAAAAATGTTATTTTTTTTTCTATAAAATATTGTCAATAATTCAACTTATCAAAGAAATAATATAGATGTTGTCATTTACTTTCGCAAAAACCGTAAATATCTCGGCAATTCCACCGTTGCTGATCCACAATTTCGAGCCATTAAGCACGTAATGACTTCCATCTTTGGACAGAACAGCTCGACTTTTGACAGACTGCAAAATATTTAGACAAACCATTAGAAATTCCTTTATATCAAATCCACAATTTTTTGTACTTATTTCCAAATTATTTCATTTAAAAAAA
Organism: Erpobdella octoculata; assembly: GCA_963978895.1. Lineage (NCBI taxonomy): Eukaryota > Metazoa > Annelida > Clitellata > Hirudinida > Erpobdellidae > Erpobdella > Erpobdella octoculata. The sequence continues at coordinate 40,939,335 of OZ022239.1, read as the reverse complement.
AATAAATAAAATCATTTAAAAACCCCGGCATCTGATCCGCTACTTGGCTCGGTGAGGCAGAAAGCAGCAACATGTTCTCCCGTGGCTAACTTTGGCAAATATTTTTCTTTCTGCTTTTCAGTTCCAAACAGAATTATGCCCTTGAACCCAATGGACTGAAAGTAAATACTATTTTTTAATGCTGATAATATATTTAATAAGATATTTAACACCTCAAAATTAATATAACGTAACCAATAACCATGAACCATATCCCTAACTATATTTAAAATGTTTTAATGACTTTAATGAGTTATAAAATATCAAATTTCTAAACCTGGTGAGCACCGAGAAATATTCCAAGACCCAAATCTTTTGAACCTAATGTCTCCGTCATTCTGGCGTACTGAGTATTGCACAAACCCAAACCACCTAGAAAACGTTAAAATAAAACTTTTCTCTAAGAACAATTTATACCATACGTCAAAAACACATAAGATTCATATATCAAAATAAAACTTTTCTCTAATAACAATTTATACCATAAGTCAAAAACAAATATGATTCATATATCTGCTCTAAAATTACGTTAATAGAATTATCTAAATATTTCTGATCGCTATGACTAGACGCAATAAACAATTAAATCCTATTTAAGTTATTATTAATGTTAAATTCAAATAATGTTCTACCATATTTTTCTGGCACTTGTAAACCAAAAGCACCCAATTCTTTTAGTCCTTCAACTGTTTCAGGAACCACAGTTTCCATAGAATCATTTTTGGCTGGATCATTTCTCTCCTATGAAGACAACATTTATTAAATAACTTTATAAAATAAAACAATAAAAATTTCTCACAAAACAACGAATAAAGAATTGCATGAAAGTAACAAAAGTTTGCTAATGAAATAAGAACCAAAAAACTCACCTCCAAAAATGACTCAACTGGCTCAAGTAATGCTTCTGTATTGTTTTTCTGTTCTTCTGTTAATGCTATGATAAAATATATAAATATAATTCATTGGTTCATAAAATCAAACACAATTTTTTCTATTTTAAATCCAATAATGAATTCTAAAAAAAAATCTGATCAAACCATCTTTGTATGGAAATACTTCGTCATGTTTTACTATCCCTCTAAAAATGTTTAATGCAAATGATTTTGATTCTGCTGCTGTTTTTGGGTTCTTATGGCTGTCCTCGGTCTTTGTCGAAAAAAATAACAAACTCTTACATCCGCTAACCGATCTGAAAATGTTAGTTTGGTTGTTTTAATTCAATGATTTATTTAGCAGTAGTTTGCTACAAATGCTAAATTATTTCAAAACAGTGATAATGTGAAACTTTACCCAAGTTTCATCATAAAGATAATAAGAAGAAAACCTTAAAACAAAAGTTTTATTTCCAATGTTCTTATAGAAGAAAGAATGCCTTTTCTAAAACACATAGTAAAAATTAAACAACTCAGTATATCAAACTACTATACTGAGACAGATATTTTATTTTACTAACTTAACTACCACGCAAACTAGAAATTACTTAAATAATTACACAGAAATTGAATTTTAAAATTGAATTTAATGATTGCAAACTTTTAAAAAGACTTTTTTACATCTTATCCACAAATCCTGTTGTGTTTATTGAATATTGATTGTTGACATAATTTAGATACCAGTTTCCAAGTGGAAAATATAAAAATAAAACACAATTTTATAACTATGGCCTATAATATAAGTGTAATATAAATAAAACATAATAAACAATCTCACCTGCCAGACAAAACAAATTTGGTAAAAATTTGTTTATTTCTATTTAATAAATTTCGCAACATTTCTCAAAGTTTGTGAAGAAAACAAAACAAAAAACGTGTCTTCTGGTGCACATCAACAAGTAACGAAGCACAACTTCACTCCAATAAATATACAGCGGGTTCACAAACTAGGCCTCAACTAGGCCTCTGATAGGCTTTTACTGGCTTATAGGACGTAAGCTACCTGATGAGTGAAATAGTGAAAGTAACTTTATGGAGATAATTCCGTCAAAGCCTTAAACATATTACTTACATTTATACTGCTTTTGATTATTTATACTCTACATATATATACTTGATAAATTTCCGTTCGGGACAATGACACTAATCACCATTTGACCAAAAGGTGTTCTGTTAGTGTATCTATTATACTTAACATGACTATCTCTCTAGTCTAGTTATTTTAACATTGACTATGAATGCAGGGCCGTAGCTAACATGCTGGTCCTGGGGGGGTGTAACCATCCCATTTTACCGACAAATTTTTTAGTCATTTCTAAAAAATAAATTACTGGTTTTATATATTCGTTATTAAAAAAACATATAATTTTGGTAGTGGCGGATCCAGAAATTTTATAAAGGAGAAGGTCTGAAAATTTGTATTTTTTTTTAAATTTTGAATACTGTCGGTATACAACCCGTTTTAAATCATTTATAATTTCCTTTATTCGGTGAGACAAAACTAAACGGTTTGAAGTTAAATTTTATAATAACTCATTTTCCCCTCTTTTTTATCTCATTTTTTCTGTATTTTTTTCTCTATAGCAATGTCAACACAAGACACCATTTTGTTCATTGTGCTGCGGAGTTCATCAGATACTTCAAAGCTGAGAATAACTTTTTAGCTGTAGTATTAAGTATACTAGAATAGTTTCAATCAGACAGAAAAAAGTTATCATTTATTACAGAAGGCGAAATATTATTTTTTTCGAAAAGAATGGCTTTTTATTTTCATTGGTAAACGTTTTTGTGGGAGTGATTATACCAGACTCTGTCATTTGTTAAACTCCAACTGGAACGGTTCAAGACAAACTCGACTTCTATGATTTTTGACAGCGAGATTTTTTCATGGCTACAAGGTTAACATAAGCAGTTGCACTTATTTTGGGAATTTGTCCGCCTTGAAACCGTACCTTTAGTCGGTTCATGAAATGGTCAGAGAATAAATTGAAAATGGTTTTTTCTGTACTATTCTTCTGGGCCATGGAAAAAAGAGGTGTCCTGGGTTGACATTGCTACAGAAAGAAAAAAATACAGAAAGAAAACGAGAGAAATAAAAGTGAGAGAGAAAGAAAAAGGAAAAAGAGGGAGAAAAAAAGAGTAAATAAAAAGTTAAATTTCTTATGTTTGGTTTTACTGAATAAAAAAATCAAGATGACTTACAACGAACTGCAAAACGACAGAAATATAAATTTAAAAAAAAAACTGAAAAAATATTTTCGGGCCCCTCATTACGAAATTTCCGGATCCGCCGCTGTGCATTACTTAGCTTCGGGTTTTTTCGTTAGGCCTGCTATCTTTCCGAAACCTAGCTCTATCAGAATTTCCCAATGAGATCGTGTGCTGGTTTGCGCTTTCGTTTCACAGTCTAGCCGTGGACTTCTTAATATATATCAGGATGTCCATTGTGCTGCTTGGCTAGCACTTGCTCATTAATGCCCATGTGTGTGTGTGCTGGTGTGCGCTACCATCCTACAGCGTAGCCGACCGACATTATATCTTTAATGACATTATATTTTTAACTGATAATATAAATTTTACCGACAATATATTTTTAACTGATAATATAAATTTTACCGATAATATATTTTTAACTGAATATAAGTTGTGCCGACAATACCTATATTCTTAACTGACAATATAAATTGTACAGACAATATATTTTTACCGACGGCGTGTAAAATAGTGGGGGGGTGCTCCACCCCCCCACACCCCCCCGTCCCGACGGGCCTGTATGAATGTGGATTATTTTAAAGCCATTACAAAATAATGTACTGGTCCCAGTGACAGAGAAGTAGTCGAGACTAATTGTCGTAAAACCAATAAGTTCAAGGTCAAGACTTTTACTGTAAGTTCTACGATGGTCCTAAGACAAGATTAAGACGTTTAAATTAATTCTGAGAAGTTAAAAACTAAAACTTCTTCGAGACTAATAGGATCAAAACATTTTTTAAGACTAGTAAAAAAGTAGGGAGAGTTTTTTGCGTCAAAACCAAACTTTTTGAAGAAAATCCAACTTTTGTGTTTTTATGTCTTATAGTCATAGACTTATTATAGTACTTACAAATAGATCAAAAGTATACTTTTGGTGCTTTATAAATCAGGGGATGGAAAAAAAAGATATGGTCCCACTTTGCTTTAAATGAGAAAATCGCAATAGACTGATTTGGCAGGGACGTAAATTGGGGGGGGCAGGGGGGGGCATTTGCCCCCCCCTGATTTTCAAAATTTGAATTTTTTTACCTAGAGTTTACTATATATTTATTTAATTTTAACTTTACTTAACCTAGTGATGATGCAATGCGTATTGGAATCCTTCTGGCGTGTATAGACAATTCGCCCCCCCTTGATTTCCAAAATTAAAATTTTTTTTTACTTAGAGTTTACTATATAATATGTTAATTTTAACTTTACTTAACCTCGTGATGATTCAATGCGTATTGGAGACAATTTTATATCTTAGCTCGATGCTAGATTTACCAATAACTGCAGAGTAATAATTTGTGTATCAGTGTTGGTCCAAAGATTAGCTGTTTTGTTTTATGTGCCAAAATACAATCAGCGAACTCGTTGAATTTTACCCTATTAGTGGTATTGATAAAATGTTGATTCCCTCGCAGCTGTCTACATTAAAGTTATTCTTTATTACACAAAAATAAAACAAAATTATACCCACCCCATTTTGGACATCTTTTTTACAAACTTTTATTTAGGTTAAAATCTCTGTTTTTTTTTGTGTCTTTCTCTGTACGGAAATCTTGCAAGTGAAATTTAACCAGCATTTTGACTAGCTAGGAAGTTGAAACTTTCAGCATAGCTTTATATTTGATGAAAATACATGATTCAATTAAAAAAAAACTTTGAACATCTTTTGCATTTCTAAATTGAATGTATTTGAAATCAAAGTTTGTGTTGAAAAAACTCGTTTTTCCTTTACTTGTTTTACTGCAATATGATTAAATCATTCATCCCCCTTATACCCAGTGGCGCGTGGCGAATCCAGAATTTTCTGGTGGGGGAATCACTTCAGAAATTTTTTTATATTCTCTTCCAAAAAGCTGATAATCGGTAAGGGGTAATCATAAGTATTTTTCAAAAATTTTTCAAAGACTTCCAATTTCTCCTCCCAAAAAAGCTTCGGTCGTTTTCCAAAAACATGGTATTATACCCAAAAAATTTCAATTGATACTCTGATGGGGGATGCATTTCTCTATCCCTCTCTGCTTGTACCTACGTATTTATATAAATGTAAAAGGTAAGGTGTGTGTGAGAGCATTCGTTTATCACATCCAAGCCGCAGGAGCAATTTTAACAACATTTGGCATACAGGTAACTTCATTGATGAGAAAATTTTGAAAAATTACAAAAAAATCTGTTATTTCTTTGACGTTTCATTGGCAAAAACGAGACAAAACTAAGCACAAAAAACCCGGACAACAGCGGGTAACCCTGTCAGTAAGCTATATAATGGCGGGAAAATTTTGCCCCCCCCTGGAAAATGCTGAATTTACGTCCCTGTGATTTGGCCAATCTAATCAAGCAGGCTTAAAGACGGAAAAAGAGTGATGTGAGATTTTAAATTAGTTATGATCTGCCCACGTCATAAAGATAGGTGCTAATAAAATTAAGGCTCTCAAAATAGGCTGCTCATGTGGAAAAAGAGAAATTTGCTAAAAATTATGCTGTCCTCCCAGAGAAAAAAATAGAAGAAGTTAGCAAAAGAGATTGACCAATTAAAGCTTAAGAGAGCATGCGTAAAAGCTCTTCTGTGCCTTAACATAGTTTTTCAGGCTGTTGGGGAAATTTTATTTTTATTTTGAACATTTGTCTTCTGTAAACACAAGATGTGATCAACTTTTATAAAGAAAGCTATTTAACTTTTCTTACACCATGGAGGGCAGCAATTCATTAAATACAATCTTGAATGGAATTGAAGAGAATATAATTAAATTAGTTTATTTCTGTTTTTTCAAGTTGTCCGCTTGACTCTATGCTTTTTTGGCAGTTGTTTTTCTTAGCATTCATAAAATTGTGTCGGTCTTTACTTTTTCTTAGTGTCAACACAGAGGCTGAAAGAGTTTTCTCAACAGTTGAGCATATTTTCACTTTTCTTTGCAAGCCAGCACAGTTTTTGAAAATTGTTAAAAAATACTTATTGTGCAACAAAATTAAGCAAACAAACTAGTTATTCAAAATTTCTGGAAATCTGCGAATCGTCCAATTGATATATGTTTTTATTGAAGCTTGAATCACCCGCAACAAATTTGTTAATTTTTTACAAACTTTTATTTAGGTTACAATCTCTGTTTGTGTGAGTGTGTGTGTGTGGCTTTCTCTGTACGCAAATCTTGCAAGTACCTTAACTCCAGCAAGACTGGGAAGGATTACGGACGTCATTTCAGTAAAACCTTATGGTGGCAAAATGTTTTAGGGGCCCACTCAGGGGTGTAGTTAGGGTCTTCTGTTCCCTGGGACAAAATACAAAATCTGTGCGCCCTGCATAACATCTATTGCATTTTTTCTCAAAAAAACCTGATGACCGGGGAGAGAGTAGTAGGTGCCACTTTAAAAAAAAATTCGAAACCTTTTCATAATTACAAAAGCTTCTGTTTTTACTTTTCAAATATCACTAAAAATACCCAAAAGAGAAAAAAACATCCACCGGGGGGAACTGAAAAATTCGGGAATGGCCACTTAAAAATCAGGAGGGACCCACTTAATGTAATGTATTGAACATTAGGGCGCTATTTCGTATTGATAATACCACAGCAGCGCCGGGAACTGCTCATGCATATGGGATCACACAGTGTTACCTGCCACCCCCACGTGTCTCCGAAATCGGAATGTGCCGAACCCTATTACATCCCAGTCGTGAAACTGGTAATCATTTACCGACCAGTGAAGGATGAAAGGATGAGTTGGCCTGAGCAGTGTGAGTGAATTCCTTACTCATTTAGGTGCCGGGGGCCCACTTAAGCGCGGTGGTACCCTTAATTTTTTTTATAATAGTTTATAGTCCTTTACACCAGGTGTTTTAAGACTCTAATGGCTGCATGTAGGAAGCACTTATGTACTTCCTGTCGTGGATCAGAATTTGATCCTTTTTACTTTTTCCTCCTCCTTTCTCGCAATTAGCGAGGCGGAGTTTGGGGTACCCTTAAGGGCGGGGCCCACTTAAGTGCGTGGGGCCTACTTAACCTCGTGAGGCCCACTTCAGTGCCGGGGCCCACTGAAAGTCAGGGGCGATGGCCCCCCTGTCCCTTTAATTGACGTCTTTGGGAAGGACCATGCCGGATTAAAGCTAAATCAGGGAGAGGAAAATGCCCTCCCTGCCCCCCAATTTACGCCCCTGAGTCTTACTTTTCTTTACAACTATAAAAAATTTATAAAAAAAACTGGAAACCAATGATTAAAACACACTTTTTAAATGTGCTCCAATAAAACTAAATTAACAGAATGCTAAACTATAAATGATTATAAATATTATATTAAGAGTGTGTTCAGTACACAAAAAATGAAGATTCGTTAATCACAATGCAACTTTAGTGAGCCAAAACATTATCAATTGCTTCTAAATGTCGTTGAAATTATTTTTGTGCGGAAAAGGAATCTGTTTTAGGTGGTGTTCAATGACTTGAAAGATGAGTTGATGTTGTTCTTCATCCTTTGTTAGTGCTAAGTTGAAATCTGTTGCTAACTTGACGGCATGTTCAGCACAGTCATTTACAACTTGAACTGCTGCAACAATCTTTTTGGCTTATTGATAGTCATCCTGGCTGTTCCAAGTATTTGGATCTAAAGACAGAAAACTATGATCAGGTTTGAGAGCAGTGAACAGGTGCATTGATCGCTGCGTAACAAAATCGGAAAACATTTTATCTTAAAATTTGTTGATGGTATTTTGTATATGCTCTATCTTGTTCTGTGGTTTTTTTTCAAAGCAGCAACTATAAGCTTCTTCTTTTCAGCATACACGTCTAAAAAAATTGCTAAACGTTTTTTCATCACTAGCCACAGATACAGGAGCTAACGGCATTAACTTGAAAATTTCGAAAACCCCAGGAAATATTTGTCGTTTTTGCCAGGATCAATCAATCAATCAATCAATCAAACTGAATTTGTATAGCGCTATTTCCGTAGTGTTCAATAGTGCTCGGTCATGAACTTATTAAACAGATACGTTTTAAGTCAACGACGAAAAGCTGTGAGAGAAGTAGAGTTAGTAAGAGAAGAAGGAAGAGAGTTCCAGAGATAGGGACCAGAGTAGGAGAAAGAGCGTTTGGCAAAAGAATGCTTAATAGTGAAGACACGAAAGTGACTAAGAGAAGAAGAACGAAGACCAGACTTAGGAGGGATATGTATTAAATTAGTTAAGTAGAGAGGAGAAAGACAATTTTTATTTTATACATTATTAAACAGATTTTAAAATACACCTTATATCTGAGAGGAAGCCAATGGAGAAGAACAAGAGATGGAGAGATGTGAGAGGAGTAGGAGGTGTGAGAAACTAAGCGTGCAGCCGAGTTGAAGGCTTTAGAGAGAGGATAAAGGGTAGTGTCAGGAAGACCATAATATAGTGAATTGCAGTAGTCAATTCGAGACAGGACAAGAGAAGAGACTAGAAGATGCAAAGAAGGGTCATCCAGAAGTGGACGAAGCTGCTTAATACGGCGAATATGGAAGTAACAAGATTTAGTAACAGATGTAATTTGGGGGGTTAGAGACAAGTTGGAGTAAAAGAGAAAACTTAAGCTACGAATTAAAGGAGAAGGTGAATTGGAAAGAGAAGATGGTGGTGGCAAAACCAAAAGAAGAGGATTTAGGAATTTAGAGGACTTATTGAAATAGATTAGTTCAAACTTGTCAGGATTAGGTTTGAGACACATAGAAGAACTCCAGGATATAATAGATTGAAGGCAGGCAGCTATTTGATTAAGAACAGACTCAAGAAAAGAGTTAGAGAAGGTAGAATAGACATAAGAGTCATCAGCATACATTCGACTATTGAGAGAGTGAGAAGATATAATATGAGGAAGTTCAGAAGTATAGAGAATAAACAGTAAAGGACCAAGAATAGACCCTTGAGGCACACCATAGCTCAAAGATACCGGAGTAGATTTAGAAGATTCAATAGAAACATATGAATATCTACCAGATAGATAAGATTTAACCCACCGGAGAGCATCGCTAGTTATATTAAAAGATTTATCAAGTACATCCAACAACAGTGAGCGATCAACTGTATCAAATGCAGATAAAAAATCAAGACAAAGAAGAAGGGTAGAGAGGCCAGAGTCAGAAGAAACAATGAGGTCATTATGAAGCTTAAGTAGAGCAGTTTCAGTAGAGTGGCCAGGTCTGAAGCCAGATTGAGAAAAGGGAAGAAGTGAGAAAGCAGTTAGATAAGCACTGATTTGCTCATACACAACTCTTTCCAAAATTTTAGAGATAAAGGATATGTTAGAGACAGGCCTATAGCTAGATAGAAAAGAAGGATCAAGAGAGGCATTTTTAATAGTAGGAATAATAAAAGAGGACTTAAGAACAGAGGGAAACACAGATGTAGATAAAGAGAGATTAATTAAATCAAGCCTTTTCATTATTTCCTATTTGTTCTCGAGATTTTATTGCAGAAGATACTATCATTTTTGCATCTAAGATGTTCATCAGTGAGAATTTTTGTCTTTGCAATAACCCCTTTAATAAACATCAGCATTATGATTAAATCAAGATTAACAACTTTTTTTAAGAATTTCTGCAGCTTAATCTTTGGTTTTTTTTATCAAGTACTTGAGAATTTGTTATTTCACAAAAGCATTCAATAATCAAGTCCATGCTAATCCAAAACGCTTGTATGGATTCGGAACGGGTTGACCATCCCGTTTTTGAAAGATTGCGTAGTTTCAAAGATTATTTGAATTTCTGAAGTTTGGAATTAAGAAAAATGAATTGTTTAGCTACCCAAAAAAAACGTAAAGTTGGCATTTAAAGAAGAGTGGACGATAGAATACTTTCTTGTGGAATCGAAGGGTATGCTAGTTTACCTAATTTGTCGTCAAACAGTTGCAGTGTAGAAAGAATTTAATGTTAGAAGACATTATCAAACGGTGCATGCAACTAAATTTGATAAGCTTAATGCCTTAATGGCCAGTTGAGAAAAGATAAAGTGGAGAGCCTATCTAAAGCGTTATCAAAACAACAAACGTTGTTCACAAAAGCAAATAAAGTTGTAAAAGCGAGCTACGCAATAAGTGAAATTATTGCCAAAAAACTGAAACCATAAACTGATGGAGTGTTTCTTAAAGAATGTATAGATGCTGCAGTTGAATGTTTCTTCCCAGAAAAAATCCATTTTTTTAACAGCCAATCTCGAATGACTGTGGGAAGAATTGCTGATTTGGAAGACAACATAGACATTAATAAAACTGTTTTTGTTCTTAGTTTCAATGAAACTGTAATTAATAAGTAACTTCATTAAAAATATTTTTTGTCTAATAAATGGTTATTACGTTATTTTGTATTTGGCCCTCAAGGTTGTTTTAAAAAAATTTTGGCCCTAGTCAATAACAGTTGAGCATGCCTGATCTAAAAGAACAATAACGAGATAATAATAATTTATTATCTATATATATAAAAGAACATGTCCTGACTGACAGATGACTGACTCATAATCAACGCCGAGCTCAAACGCCTCATCCTAGGAACGTGAAATTTGGAACTTATATTACTTTTATAGCGTAAACATCCGCTAAGAAAGGATTTTTGAAAATTTTGCTCCTGAGGGGAAAAAACTGGAAAACAAACTTTTTTCTAAAAATTTTTTCTAAAATTTTTTTCTGAAATTTGGTATATAGATTCTTTTTGAAAAATAAAAAGATACGTGTTTCACCATTTTTTGAAAATTCGGTTTCCCGGACCTCAAATGTGGGTTGGAAAATTGGGTTATTTGGTTTTTAAAGTAGCTTCTACTCAAAAACTGTTAATGCTACAGGAGTAAAAATTAGTATTTAGTTTCTACTCCAAAAATAATGAAATACGTGTTTTAGCATTTTTTGAAAATTTGGTTTCCAGGACTTCAAATGTGGGGTGGAAAATAGGGCTAATTGTCTTTTATAGTAACTGCTACTCAAAAACAGTAAATACCACAGATGTAAAAATTATTATTTAGTTTCTTTTCTAAAAATAAAGATATACGTGTTTCACCATTTTTTACAAATTTGGTTTCCCGGACCTCAAATGTGGGTTGGAAAATTGGGTTATTTGGTTTTTAAAGTAGCTTCTACTCAAAAACTGTTAATGCTACAAAAGTAAAAATTAGTATTTAGTTTCTATTCTAAAAATAAGGATATATGTGTTTCACCATTTTTTGAAATTTTAGTTTTCAGGACTTCAAATGTGGGGTGGAAAAAAGGTTTCTTTGGTTTTTAAAGTAACTGCTACTCAAAAACTGTGAATGCTACAGATGTCAAAATTAGTATTTAGTATTTACTCAAAAAATTATGATATAAGTGTTTCAACATTTTCTTAAAAATTTGGTTTCCAGGACATCAAATGTGGGGTGGAAAAAAGGGTTATTTGATTTCAAAATAACTGCTACTCAAAAACTGTAAGTGCTACAAATGTAAAAATTAGTATTTTGAAGTTTTGTGCCGGTTAAAAGTAGCTAAGTTCAGTTTATCACCGGCCGGGCCAAGCCGTTATTTTAGAGTCTTCACACGGGCCAGGCCAAACCTTAAATCAAAGTGGAACGGGCCGAGGTTTTTCACCAAGTAGTTAGATATTTTAGTGATTTTAGGGTCTTCAGTTGGGCCGGGCCAAACCTGAAGTCAAGGTGGGACGGGCCGAAGTTTTTCATCAAGTATATAGAACTTCTAAGCCTGTAAGAATGGGCCGGGCCTAATTCAGACGGGCTGTTCCGGGCCAGGAATTTGGGTTTTTAAAACGGGCTGGGCTAAGTTGTCGACGGGCCGAGCCGAGACCTAAAAAATTGATCTCTACTATGGATGCACGGTTCAAACTCTCTAATTTCATGCGAGCGAAGCCGCTACGGGCACTGCTAGTCTTTAATATTATTATACACTAGCGGGGTTACCCGGCGTTGCCCGGTGTTTTTAGAGGTTTTTCTAATGTTTGTCTCTCTCGCTCCCGTTCCCTTCTTCACTTTCCCGTTTTCGTAGCGTTCCCGGTCGCTTTTCCGCTCTCGGTCGTTTTCCAGCTCCCGGTCGCTTTCCCGCTCAGAAGTTTTGTTATCGATTTTCTCTCTTGCTCGCGTTTCCTTCCAAGCTTGCTCTCCCGATTCCAGTCGCTTTCCGCATTCCCGGTCGCTTTCCGCGTTCCCGGTCGCTTTCCGCGTTCCCGGTCGCTTTCCCGTTCCCGGTCGCTTTCCCGTTCCCGGTCGCTTTCCCGTTCCCGGTCGCTTTCCCGTTCTCGGTCGCTTTCCCGTTCCCGGTCGCTTTCCCGTTCCCGGTCGCTTTCCCGTTCCCGGTCGCTTTCCCGTTCCCGGTCGCTTTCCCGTTCCCGGTCGCTTTCCCGTTCCCGGTCGCTTTCCCGTTCCCGGTCGCTTTCCCGTTCCCGCTCACGCTTGCTCTCCCGTTCCCAGTCATACTTGCTCTCCCATTCCCGGTCACGGTTGCTCTCCCGTTCCCGTTCCCGTTCACGCTCATTTTCTCTTTTACATTCTTTCATAACTTCTGTTAGCCTATAAAACGTAAAATAGATTTGCTAAGACTATATATATATATGAATGTTTGTGGGTTAGTTTGTCTATTATAGAAACGGGAAAGCGACCCGGAACGGACAGCAAGCGGGAACGGAAAAGCAAGCGTGAGCGGGAATGGGAGAGCAAACGTGAGCGGGAACGGGACAGCGACCGGGAACGGGAAAACGACCGGGAGCGGGAAAGCGACCGGCAGCGGGCAAACGACCGAAAACGGGAAAGCGAACAGGAGTGGGAAAGCAGGTGGGAAAGGAAACGGGAGAGAAAGAGACAAACATTAGAAAAACCTCTAAAAAACCTGGGAAACGCCGGGTATCTCCGCTAGTACATACATAAACACACACACAGACACACATACACATACATACATACACACATACATACGCACATACATATATATATATATAGTTCCCGCTCGCTCACCCGCTCCGCTCCGCTCATTTTGTGACGGATTTCAAAAAAATTTTTTTATTTTTGATTCCCCTTGACTCTCAAGGTTGTGTGAAAATTTCATTACGATCGGATGAATGGTGTAGCAATGCATAAAGGACATTAACATATATACATACAAACATTCATTTTTATATATATAGATAAACATGTAAGAAATATATTAGATGTTATTTAATCTTCAGAAAGAATCGCTTAAATATAAGAACATTTGAATAATGAATATAACATTAAGATATCTAAACATTAATTATTAAAGTACAAAAACATGATATCTCACAAGAAGTTGAGAATAGCGACTGCAAAAACAGGCACAGACCAATCAGGTGCGACCGTATGTTAAACACTTTATTAAGGTCGAAGTGCTTAGCTGTTTTTGGGAGAAGATATTATGAAACATTTTGGACGTGACGTATACATGCTTCCCCCCCAGGACTTTCTGGATCACCCCCGGAATAAACACGAAAATTATTATAATTCCATGAAAAGATTTCATTCTTTCTCTGGCGCCTATATACATGCATTTCAGTGTATTTAAATTTCTATATGCATATTGCACCTTACATCATAATTGTATTATTCTTTCTTAGTTTTTACTAGACCTCCTAGCCGAATTTTTTTATGTTTGTGGCTGGCTGAACAAATATTTCGGCTGATATCCGGATTAGCCGAATTTACGCGTAAAATTATTATTCGGCTTAAATTTTAAATTATCCGGCTCATGATTCAAATTTGTGGCTGAAAATTATGTTAAATAAGACTAAAATTTAATATAAAATTAAATACTAAAGTTAATAAAGTTCAAAATTTATTACCAATATATAAATTATCAAATTAATAGCAATTGTCATAAAAGTTAATTAAATCATCAAAAATGTCATATGATAAACAAAATTACATCATAAAAAATAATATGAAAAAAATTTTTTACATTGCAAATTTAAAATTGTCATGTATAAAAACAATCTGATTTAATTGTAAGACAGTCTGACAGTCTGTATGTCTGCTATCAACAAATGACAAATACCTAACAATTTCAACAGCATAATCATTAGTAGCATTATCCATATCACACGTAGAGCTCATTGCTTTCAATTCATTCAGCATTTCCTGACGCATTTTCCTACGCTTTGTCGCAGGCTCATCTTCATAACTTTCCATCTCAGGAGCGGTTGTATGAGTTATTAGTTGTTTGTCGATGCACCTTTTTATTGCCTGTTCTAAAAGTTCAGTTGCAGTGTTACGTGAAATTAGTGTTTTGGTTTCTGGGTCCAACACTTATTGTAATTTGATAATGTTTGAATCTGGCAAACGTGAATCAAGTTTGGATAGAACATCTTGTTTGATTGCTCGTATTTTTGGATCCTCATCAGGTTTGCAAGTACATAGCTTTCTTATTTTTGCTTTGGCTAATGGAATGGAGGATGCATTTGGAATCGCACTATTGAACAACTCTGTTAAATCTTTAAAAGGTCGTAAAAACATGCCAGCTCTCTTACACTTTCCCATTCATCTTCGTGTAAACAGAGGTCGACCCTACCAGATCGCTTCAAGGCATTACTAACTTCATGTCGAAGAGAAATGAGGGATTCAATCATTTCAAGGTTAAGCTGGCGTTCGGAAATCTTATAGCGGATTTTCGGCGTACCGTTTTCGGCTGGCCGCCGGCTAACCGTAATTTTTTTTCGGCTGATTTACGGCGGCTGTAAAAAGTTCGGCGGCGGCGGCTAGGAGGTCTAGTTTTTACTATTATACTGTTTTTCCTACAATTACAAAATATTAATGAATATGATTACGTATATAATTAGATTCTTTCAATTTATTTTTCCAGTAGTTTTTATAATTCTGTATTTTTCTTGTCCGCTGAGTCAGAAGTGCGAAAGAAAAATTATAAAATTTAAAAGCAAGACAACAGATAGGTATTGTTTAAAATTGTGGTTAAAAATGAGCTGATTTTTAAACAAAATTTATTTTTCTTGCTTTTACTATTATTATTATTATTATTATTATTATAAACCAGGCACGGGCAAGCCCCTCGCCGAACAATATAAACACAAACTGAACGCGCAAACAAATACAACAAAAAACAACGAAAAATAAACAGAGCAAAATAAAAATCCTAAGCAAAATCAAATTGAATATCACCAAAAAAATCATCCAAAAGTGATTTGAACAAAGACAACGATTCAGCAGACACCACCGGCCCAGGGAGCCGATTCCAGTCGTCCACCACTCTGTTACTAAAGTAATACTTCCTGCAATCTTTATGAGCCAACCTAGTAGCCAACTTGAACTCATGTCCCCTAGTTCTTTCGTCAGGGCAAAGGGTCAACCCCGGACAGTGGCAATCCATCAAATGATTAGACTTCATTTTATACAGTAAAATTAGGTCGGCTCGCTTTCTTCTATATGTCAGGGAAGGCAATCTGAGTTTCTTCAACCTCTCCGTATAAATGAGACCTTTGCATGACCTGACCATTCCGGTAAACCTTCGCTGAACCCTTTCGAGTTCTTCAATCAGACCACGCCCGTGAGGACTCCAAATCTGAACTCCGTACTCCAATTGAGATCTAATCAGAGATTTATACAATGTTACAAAAGCATCATCAGGCAGATATTTTAAAGTTCTTCCAACTATACCCAACAAGGAATTGGCCTTTTTGATTCTAGAGAACACATGGTCTCTGAATTTCAATTTTGAATCCAGTATGATTCCTAGATCAGTAACCGAGCTAACTTCAGGAACCACAACAGACAAACCTGATGTATCTTGCATATAGTAATCCGCTGCAAAACGATTACCTCCAACCTTTAAAACACAACATTTAGATGGATTCACTGTCATTTGCCATCTTGTGAACCACTGTTGCAATTTATAAATGTCGGACTGCAGTTCCCTTGTGTCTTTGAAGTCCGCGATCGGTCTAAACAACTTGGCGTCGTCCGCGAAAAGGTAGATGTTTTCGCTAACACCACAAATGTCATTGATATAGATCACAAATAACAATGGACCTAACACGCTTCCCTGAGGAATACCACTCAACACGGGAAAGGAATCAGAGAGTCCGCCCCTCAACTGAACTCTGAATGATCTCTCCGTCAAGTAACTTCTGATCCATTCTATCAATATTGGATGAACTCCATACTCCTTCATCTTAAACAAGAGTCTCTTGTGGGGAATTCTGTCAAAAGCTTTTTCTAAGTCGGTGTAGATTGTATGCACCTCCAACCCAGAGTCAACCGAGAGAGTAACTTCGTCCAGGAACTTCAGCAACTGCAGGACCGTAGAGCGTGAAGGAAGAAATCCAAACTGTCTATAAGTGAAGATATCATATTGCAAGAAGTAGCTCATAATGTGGTCTTTAATTATTGACTCGAGAATTTTGCAACATACTGATGTCAAAGCTATTGGCCTGTAGTTCTCGACCTTAGCTTTGCTACCTTTTTTACACAACGGAACCACAACACTTGACTTCCAATCACATGGAACCACCCCCGAAGCCAATGATGTTCTGAAAATCCTCAACAAATGTTCATTTAAAACCAGTCTTGTTTCGCTCAAGATTCCTGAATGTATGCCATCCGGCCCCGCAGACTTTCCCCTGTTCAAGGCCACCAATTTTTTCTCAACACTGCCACTATCAATTTTCAATTCTGTCATTCCACAAGCCGGCACAATTGGGTGAAATGTATCATCGCCTTCAAAGAGATCTTCCCGTACATAAACCGACGAGAAGAATTTAGCGAGTGCTTCTGCTTTATCTCTGTCACACATTAAGTCAGTACCATCAACATTTAGAACACCAATACTCTCTTTAACCTTGGTAATTTTTTTAACACGGCTCCAAAACAACTTCGGACAGGTTCTATACTCTGAGGCAATACGGCTCTGACTCTCGATGTTGAGCTGTTTTGACTATCTCTTGACTTTATCTCTGGTTACTCGGAACTCAGTCATTATGTCATCCCCATATTTGTAAATCCTTCTCCAAAGCTGATGTTTTAATTCAATGAGACATTTCAGCTCAGGTGTCATCCGAAAGGTAAACTTCTTGTAAATCTGCTTTTTAGGCACAAATCGACTTGTGAGTTCATTTAGAGTATTGCGAAAAAACCTCCATTCGGAATCCACAGAGGACTCCAGAGGTCTGTCAGTGTTAGACAAACACTCATCCAGAGCCATGCTAAGACCACCATAATCACCCAGTTCATAACAAAACCTCTTTTCGTCCGGCCTCAAATTCTTTGTGAAACCAACCAATTTAAACCCCAAGATTGAATGATCACCATTCCCCAGCGGAGAGTAATATTGAATGTCAGTGATGTTGTCGCCAGACGTAATCACCAGATCCAGGACACTTGAAGTTTGATTGGCAGCCCTCCTAGTAGGCTCATCAACATGTTGAAGCAAAAAACTGTCATTTAAGAAATTAAGAAATTTATTTTCAATCTTCTCAGCTGAACCGTTGCAACTAAAGGTATTCCAGTTAATGTCCGGGAAGTTGAAATCACCAATAATAACATGTTCACCTCTCAATAAAATGAACTCCTCAAGTAACTGGATAAGAAGGTCATTATTTGCACCACTGGAATTGGGACTTCTGTATACTGACAATAAATTCATCGTCTTGTTGGTTAGGGCCAGCTTTATGCCCAAAGTCTCCTTAAATGGTGTACACAATGTCTCAAATCTTTGGAACATCGCAGACTCATTGCTGACCTATGTCTATGCTACAAAATTCTAAATGGTCTTATTGACTCAACTTTGGTCACCAGTTTTGAATCGTCTGGTTACCAGGCCACAAGAGGCCATTGTTATAAACTGAGGTCTGGCCTGCACAAGATCGATGCTACCAAGTTCTTCTTTTCCAATCGAATAATAAAATCCTGGAATGCCCTGCCTCACGATGTGGTCAACTCAACATCCTACAGCCGTTTCAGATGTCTGATAAATGAAACCGACCTCTTAAAATTTCTAACACCTAATGGTCAGATTTAAATACCCGATGTACGCTTCTTATATTTTTGCCGATTTAAATACCCGATGACATATATGTTTACTTTGCGTATTTGAGTTACTATTCTTCCTATATTTTTGCTTTGAATTCTGTTCGAACGTACTCTTTATGTTGTCCGAACGGTGTTAGTGGCCTACGGGTCCTTCTGTTGGAGAAATAAATAAATAAAATATGGAGTTCTTCCTTGTAATATGCCACAATACCTCTGCAGGACTGACTAGCAAACCCACTCGTTAAGACCTGGTACCCATCAATCTGAAACTCTGAAATACTCAATGGCTTGGTAAAGTGCTTAGGATTGGCCTCCAACAAAACAATTACATCTGGAACTTCAATCAATGACTTTAAAACAAACAAAAACTCCGTAAACTTATTTGTTAAGCAGTCAACATTATTAAAAAGAATTGAAACAATGTCTTTTGGAGCACTTAAACTTGAACAGGACAATTTTATAAATGTTGTCTTCTGTGGGTTACCACATACTGCAGCAAACTGGTTAATTATATCATCAAAATCAATCTGTTCAAGAACTTCCCTCTCCACGCTCATTAGGGCCAGATCGCTAAGTCTATCTTGTCCCATGGATGCTCGAAGGTAGGAAAGAATTATTTTTAATTTACTGAAGGATCGCTCACAGCTGGCAATCGAGACAGCCATGTTAAGAAGGATTTGTAGAGCAACACCCAAATTTGGAAAAACATCTTCTCCGTAACTAACAATGAACGACAAGCAGTGCTCGAAATGGAAAATTTCACGAACCGGAACGCCGATTAAAAAAGAAAATTAACGGTGGAAATTTTATATGCTTCAATAAATTAATAAGCTGTTTTATATTATTTTTTTTATTTAAACTTTTTTGGAAATTCAAAATGATCCAATTTTATCTTTATTACGTAATTGCTTGAATTTAAATTAATTCAACTCATTTGAGAATATAAATTGAATTATGGAAGGTCGATATTATGTAATTAAAAAATTAATTTAAAAAAAATAATTGAAATAAGTTTGGAAATTTCAATTTTTTGTCAAAAGCATATAATTTCAATTACAAAAATAGAACATCACAACACAACAATAAAAAACATCATAATATTAATAACTGTAAATGAATGTCGTATCGTATATATATAAATGTAATAGAATCAAAATCAATCATTTAAATTGCTTATATATAAATGTCATAAATGTATTTTTATTAACTAATTCAAATTAATTAATCCGGTAAATCCCACAATAACTTGTAAGTTTCGTCTTTTTTTTCGCTTTTACGTCTGTTAGTGTCGTCAGCCGAATGACATCCCTTGCTCAGCCATGATTTTACATAAATTTGTGCGTTAAATCGTAACACCGGTGGCCCAACGCTATTAATAAGCAACAATGCCGTTATAGTTTCAGTGTTTAAAGATGTTCGAAGTGGTGAAACAATCTCATTCACGGAACTGAAATTTCGTTCACATTCACTGGTAGAAACTGGTATAGTTGCAACGGCTTTGTAAGGAGGCTGCAAATCTTCAAGTACCTCGTATTCACCATTTTCTTTATTTAATTTGTAGTATCTGAAACCTCTTATAATATTAGTTTCATCCAAATGAAATTGTTCACATAGTTGACAAACGTTATTGACCCCGTAATTAATGTCAACTTCACCAAGAGAATCTTTTGGCCAGTTTTTCAAATCTAATATCTTTATATTTTCAAGCAGATTATTCTATGCATTACATTAGTCGATTTATTAAAATCATAATTAGGCCAGAATTAAATCCGAAGTTGCAAAATTAAAACATAATAACTTTATATTTTGAATTTATTTTTTATTTAAAGGACGAACCGAACGGTGTTCTGTAGCGTTCCTAAAAAATTTGACAAAACGGAACGATTGAAAAAACAAATTTCACGAACCGGAACGGCGTTCTGGTCCGTTCCTGTACATTTCGAGCCCTGACGACAAGAGTTCTGTAGGAGTCTTTGGTGCAGTATCCGGGCGGGTCTCAAGGAGCATTTTGCAGTCACATATTTCATTTAATAACTCAATTCCTTCAACATCCGCGTCATAAAAATTTCCAAATTCAATACAATGATGACGGAGACTGTCAAGATCTTTGTCATTCAAAAGTTTGTCTACATCAAGTAAAAATCCGAATTTGAAGTTCAGATCTTTGAGACGAGTAAACCTTGTTGTCATCTCCTGTTGAAGTCGATCTAAAATACTCTTCATAATTCAAACAATTTCTTTTTCTGCCGAAAGTCCTGCATCTCGAGCAAGTTCTCCAGGCATCCTTTTCCGTCGCCTGATTCTACTTTCTACAGCAACACCCCATAGCTTACATCTTGATATTGCGCCCCCCTGCCCCCCTCCATGTCTATCTCTTGTTTACGTCACTGCTTCTTGTGCGTCATCACAACATATTTATTTTTCCGTGGCATGTTTATAATCTTCATTTAAATGGTTTTTTTTAAATTGATGATGATGATGATGCAGTAAATCATCGTTTGATTGAATGATAATTTTTTTAAATGCAATTCGAATGCAAAAAACTAATGTTATGGTTTGTAATTTTTTTTATAGTACACTGCAAGAGCAGTTCTTATTTAATATTCGTTGTTTTTATCATGTATATTGATTCTTTGTTCACTCTTTTATCACTCATTCTTTGAATTTTTATTTCCTCCTAACCGCGACGACGACGACAACGATGAAACTCACGGGACCAAATGATTTTGTTCTCTTATACGAAATGCTAGCTTAATAACACTAAACTGAAATAATCCGAGAGAAAAAATGTTAATAATAAATGGTTCCTGTTTTTCTTCAATTTCAGTTTTGGGAAAAACGTCACCTACACTGTACAAATATCAAACAGTTTTAATAGTAGAGACCAAACTAAAAAACCGGCCATTTAATGCTACATATAGTCTTAAATACTGTGAATTGAGTGGGTAGTAATCAGGGGCACAACTAGGGGGCCCAGGCCAAATCGGAGGGCACCGCAATTTTCCCAAATATGATGAGTTTTTCTTTGGGTGGGGGTGAATAATTTTAAAATTGGT
Source organism: Erpobdella octoculata (assembly GCA_963978895.1). Taxonomy (NCBI): domain Eukaryota; kingdom Metazoa; phylum Annelida; class Clitellata; order Hirudinida; family Erpobdellidae; genus Erpobdella; species Erpobdella octoculata. The sequence continues at coordinate 40,918,093 of OZ022239.1, read as the reverse complement.
TAAGACTGTTTAAGATTTCATAATGCATGGCAACATATCATAAACTTAATTTTTTCATAGTTTAGAATGGTTATTGTAAGGTTTATCGACAGTTAATCGACCCTAATTGGAAAGTCGACTATCCTGCGAAGGAGTCGATTATCCTGCGAAGGAGTCGATTATCCTCCGAAGGAGTCGATTATCCTGCGAAGGAGTCGATTATCCTGCAAAGGAGTCAATTATCCTGCGAAGGAGTCGATTATCCTGCGAAGGAGTCGATTATCCTGCGAAGGAGTCGATAATCCTGCGAAGGAGTCGATAATCCTGCGAAGGAGTCGATTATCCTGCGAAGGAGTCGATTATCCTGCAAAGGAGTCAATTATCCTGCGAAGGAGTCGATTATCCTGCGAAAGAGTCGATTATCCTGCAAAGGAGTCGATAATCCTGCGAAGGAGTCGATAATCCTGCGAAGGAGTTGATTATCCTGCGAAGAAGTCGATTATCCCGCGAAGGAGTCGATTATCCTGCAAGTCGATTAACCAGCGCACGCTTTGCTGGGCATGACAACAAAAAGCATCCGCATGGGTCGATATAGGTATATTAACCTAAGTGACCATTGGCTCCTATTCAACTATTTGATCTTTTTTTATAATAGTTTATAGTCCTTTACACCAGGTGTTTTAAGACTTTTTTTGTAATAGTTTGTAGTCCTTTACACCAGGTGTTTAAGACTAAAATGGCTGTATGTAGGAAGCACCTTAGTACTTCTTCTTTAATCTTTTTAACTTTCCCCTCCTCCTTTATCCAGGCTTGGGACTGGCTTGCAAAAGCAAGGCGGAGTTGTTTTAAGACTTTTTTTTATGATAGTTTATAGTCCTTTACACTAAGTGTTTTAAGACTGAATTGGCTGTATGTAGGAAGCACATAAGTAATTACTGTCATGGATCAAAATTTGATCTATTTAACTGTCCCTCCTCCTTTATCCAGGCTTGGGACTGGCTCGCAATTAGCGAGGCGGAGTTTTTTAAAACTTTTTTTTTTTTTATAATAGTTTATAGTCCTTTACACCAGGTGTTTTAAGACTTTAATGACTGTATGTAGGAAGCACTTAAGTACTTCCTGTCGTGGATCAGAATTTGATCTTTTTTACTTTTCCCTCCTCCTTTCTCCAGGCTTGGGACTGGCTCGCAATTAGCGAGGCGGAGTTTTTTTTAAGACTTTTTTTTTTTTTTTATAATAGTTTATAGTCCTTTACACCAGGTGTTTTAAGACTGAAATGGCTGTATATAGGAAGCACCTAAGTACTTCCTGTCGTGGATCATAATTTGTTCTTTTTAACTTTTTAACTTTTACCTCCTCCTTTCTCCAGGCTTAAGACTGGCTTGCAAATGAAAGGCGGAGTTTTTTTTTTTTTTTTTTTTTTTTAAGACTTTTTTTTTTTTATAATAGTTTATAGTCTTTTACACCAGGTGTTTTAAGACTCTAATGGCTTTAAGTAGGAAGCACTTAAGTACTTCCTGTCGTGGATCAGAAATTGATCTTTTTTACTTTTCCCTCCTCCTTTCTCCAGGCTTGGGACTGGCTCGCAATAAGCTAGACGAAGTTTTTTAAGACTTTTTTTTTTTTTTTTTTTTTTAATAGTTTATAGTCCTTTACACCATGTGTTTTAAGACTGTAATGGCTGTATGTTAGAAGCACCTAAGTACTTCCTGTCGTGGATCATAATTTGATCTTTTTAACTTTCCCCTCCTCCTTTCTCCAGGCTTGGGACTGGCTTGCAAAAGCAAGGCGGAGTTTTTTAAGATTTTTTTAAAAAAATTTTTTTTTATAATTGTTTATAGTCCTTTACACCAAGTGTTTTAAGACTGAAATGGCTGTATGTAGGAAGCACCTAAGTGTTTCCTGTCGTGGATCAAAGTTTGGTCCTTTTAGCTGTCCCTCCTTCTTTATCCAGGCTTGGGACTGGCTCGCAATTAGCGAGGCGGAGTTGTTTTTAAAACTTTTTTTTTATTTTTTATTATAGTTCATAGTCCTTTACACCACGTGTTTTAAGACTGAATTGGCTGTATGTAGGAAGCACATAAGTACTTCCTGTCGTGGATCAAAGTTTGATCCTTTTAACTGTCCCTCCTCCTTTATCCAGGCTTGGGACTGGCTCGCAATTAGCGAGGCGGAGTTTTTTAAGACTTTTTTTTTTTTTTTTCATAATAGTTTATAGTCCTTTACACCAAGTGTTTTAAGACTGAAATAGCTGTATGTAGGAAGCACCTAAGTGTTTCCTGTCGTGGATCAAAATTTGGTCCTTTTAGCTGTCCCTCCTCCTTTATCCAGGCTTGGGATTGGCTCGCAATTAGCGAGGCGGAGTTTTTAAGACTTTTTTTTTTTTTTTTTTTTTTTTTTTTACAATAGTTTATAGTCCTTTACACCAGGTGTTTTAAGACTCTAATGGCTGTATGTAGGAAGCACTTAAGTACTTCCTGTCGTGGATCAGAATTTGATCCTTTTTACTTTTCCCTCCTCCTTTTTCCAGGCTTGGGACTGGCTCGCAATTAGCGAGGCGAAGTTTTTTAAGACTTTTTTTTTTTTTTTTTTTTTTTTTTTTTTTTTATGCAAAAGCAAGGCGGAGTTGTTTTAAGACTTTTTTTTATGATAGTTTATAGTCCTTTACACCAAGTGTTTTAAGACTGAATTGGCTGTATGTAGGAAGCACATAAGTACTTCCTGTCGTGGATCAAAGTTTGATCCTTTTAACTGTCCCTCCTCCTTCATCCAGGCTTGGGACTGGCTCGCAATTAGCGAGGCGGAGTTTTTTAAGACTTTAACTATCTGATCTATTTAAGGATGGCTGTTTATTCACTTGGTGGTGTTTTTACATAGACTTCTATATCAGCACTGTACTGCAGTATCAATATTTAAAACATAATAGAAGTTTTTCTGAATTATTTAAAAATATATTTGAAATTTTTTTTAAATTTTGAGTTTAGAGTTTGAATTTTTTTATAGTTTAGTCGCTAGAGTTACGCGCTATAGGCAAATTCCTGTATACGCCCACAAGGCACACACACAAATAACCATCTATCTAATCTACAAAAAAAGACAAAAAAAAACATTTTTAGGCATTACATTTGTTTAGCATAAATACTAAAAGCTACCATTATAATTTAAAACGTTGATCCTGATTGTTTCACATTCTCTGATGCGGCCTACGTTTTCAGTTATAGAATTGTACTATCGTACTGATAGTTTTTATTATGTATACTAGCTGGCAACCCGGCGTCGCCTGGGTACTTTTTTTGTTTTTTTTTGTATACATTTATGCAAATAGCCTGGTCAGTTTATAATTAAAATTAAAAACACACATGTTGCCTGGCCATTTTAGAATCAGTTGAAATGAGGCAATTGAGATTATTTTTTAAATATTTATTGACATCAAATTGAATGTTATTGTTGAGCGTAATGGATGGTCAACCTAATAAATTAAATGAATAAAAAGTTACCGTTCACTAAACGTCTGTGTAATAAAAACCAGTGTAATGAAGATTCATAGATTTATACCTTGCCCCCGGGCGCCAGATACCCTCGCAACGCCACTGTTCAAAAGCCTGTTTGTCCTGTCCTATTAAATCACAAAAAACCTTATTGACCTAAAGAACATATTTTCCGACTAAACAAAATTCTTTATTGCAGTTGAGGTCACGTCTGTAGCGTATTTAGCATAAGACCGGTGGAGAAGATGGTAGTACATCGGCACGTATGGTAAAAAATATCTTTGCACTCTATTGCCAAACAATCTTTTTTCTTAGTCTAGTCCATTTTTCTGGAATTTGTTTTGTCATGGGCTAAAAACTTTTCTTTTTTGGTTAATTTGTAGCCGAGCGCTATAAAAATTGAAACCTGAACTATTCGGATAGAGTAAAAAGTATGATTTTACTTTGTCATCAGCAGATATTTGTCGTTTCAGCAAAATCATGGGAGAGGCCAATAAGATGTTAAGAGGGCCCACACGTTGCAACATTTTACTCCTATAGATGTGCTCTAGGATCACTTGAGCTGTAGGTAACAGTTTCGTTTTAAGTATGAAATCGATTTATTGTTGTTAAGAATTCTTCTATTTTAAGTGTGGCCCTGATCTATAACATTAATAATTAAATAATTAATAATAGAAACAGCAATTTGCACAGGATATCTATATCTATATACACCAAGACCTCGCTTTGCGTCGTTTCTTTTTGCGATTTTTTCAAAGTTGCGTCGCTGCTTAAATGTTTACTTTTTCAATTTTCTTTTCAAAAGTAGTTTTTTTTAACCTTGGAACCTATCTTCAATTTTTACATGGTTTGCTATTGAAAATCATAATTCATTTTGCTATAGAAAATCATAATTCACTTTGCGTTTCTGGAACGTATGCACGACGCAAAGTGAGGTCTTGGTGTATATAAAAGGCGAACGGCAAAGGTTTGTTATTTATGCATTGCTACACCATTCATCCGATCGTAATGCAATTTTCACACAAGCTTGAGAGGCAATGGGAGAAGGTTTTTGTGAAAAAAATTGAAATCGGACACAAAATGAGCGGATGGGAGCGAAAAAACCTTTCCAGGCCAAAAGTGCCTATGTACGACCATCAAAGGTAATTGCGTAATAAAATTCAAATTTAGTTTATGTAACAACGTTTGAAGGGTTCAAGTAACTTTTAGCCAGTTTTAGCAAATCTATTTTACGTTTTGAAGGGCTAAAAGAAGTTAGAAAAGAAGGTTAGAGAGAAAATGAGCGGGAACGGGAGAGCAAGCGTGAGCGGGAACGAGAAAACGACCACCGGGAACGGAAAGCGACCGGGAGCGGGAAGCGACCGGGAACGGAAAGCGACCGGGAGCGGGAAGCGACCGGGAACGGAAAGCGACCGGGAGCGGGAAGCGACCGGGAACGTGAAAGCGACCAGGAGCGGGAAGCGACCGGGAACGTGAAAGCGACCGGGAGCGGAAAAACGACCGGAAGCGGAAAAACGACCGGGAGCGGAAAAGCGATTAGGAACGGGAAGTGGCCGGGAGCGGAAAAGAAATCTGGAGCAAGGAAAATGACCGGGAATGGGAGAGCGAGCGGGAGCGGGTATGGAAACGGAAGCGAGAGAGACAAACATTAAAAAACCTCTGAAAACCCAGGGCAATGCCGAGTACCCCCGCTAGTAAGTAACTAATGTAACGGTGCATAACTAAGAGGTCGTTTGTCCCTGAATTGGAAGTGTGACCCTTGACGTCGAAGCGGGCTCCCAAAAACGTTGAAATTGTCTCCTTGATGTAGAACTAGACCTTTATTGTAGATGGTTAAATAATTTTGGGAACTTTTTTTAGAAAATAGTTACGACTACCTCTCTCACGGTCATCAGTTTTTTTAGCAGAAAAAAGGTATATAAGTCTTGGGATTTTTTTAGAAAAGTAGCTACGATTACACCCTCCCTTCCTCAAGTCCTCGGTTTTTTGGGCCCTTTCAACATCCCGTCCCCCGATGGCTTTGTTGAAAAGACGTCACTCTCCCTGCTGTTACAAGTAGAATATTGTGACCAGATGCCTGATGTAACGAGTTTTTGAAAGCAACTTCAAAACTCTACAGATGTCACAACTGATATAGACGTGTCGATGTAGACAGGGCATAATGGTGGACAGGTGCATCTATAGGTAAGCTGAAGGGCGATTGTTACTGGTAACAGCGGTTGTTCAATTGATCCGACTGGTGACAGACATTGCTGCATGTTATACTTCAGCAAGTCTTAAGCTGTAGGTACCCCCAACTACCCCATCCCTTCCTTCCCCCGGTCCTGTGTTTTTGGTTTTCTGCGGGCCCTTACAACATTACCCCATGGTTTTTTTTGAAAAGACGTCCCTGTTCTTGCTGTTACAAGTAGAATATTGTTACCAGATGGCTGATGTAACGAGTTTTTGAAAGCAACTTCAAAACTCTACAGACGTCACAACTGATATAGACGTCTCAATGTAGACAGGGCATAATGGTAGACAGGTGCTTCTATAGGTAAGCTGACGGGCGATTGTTACTGGTAACAGCGGTTGTTCAATTGATCCGACTGGTGACAGACATTGCTCCATGTTATACGTCAGTAAGTCTTAATGTGTTGAAAATAAAAATATACAGTTTTAAAAAATGTAGTGATCATGGGCGCCCCGAGGAATTTTCGCAGGGGGACAAGTTTCTTCTTTTTTTTCTTCGCATCCTCTCTCATATTCTCTTTCCCGTTTTTCTATTTTTTTCTCAAAATTGTGTGAGGTCTTGGGGTTCAATTGAGCCCCAAAACTTTTTTTGAAATTTTTGTTTAAAATTGGGTATATAGAGTAAATTTTCCAGTTACCTTTATTTTATTTTACACTAGCGGGGTTACCCGGCGTTGCCCGGGGTTTTTAGAGGTTTTTCTAATGTTTGTCTCTCTCGCTCCCGTTTCCTTCTCCACTTTCCCGTTTTCGTCGCGTTCCCGGTCGCTTTTCCGCTCTCGGTCGTTTTCCAGCTCCCGATCGCTTTCCCGCTCAGAAGTTTTGTTATCGATTTTCTCTCTTGCTCGCGTTTCCTTCCAAGTTTGCTCTCCCGATTCCAGTCGCTTTCCGCGTTCCCGGTCGCTTTCCGCGTTCCCGGTCGCTTTCCCGTTCCCGGTCGCTTTCCAGTTCCCGGTCGCTTTTCCGTTCCCGGTCGCTTTTCCGTTCCCGGTCGCTTTCCCGTTCCCGGTCGCTTTCCCGTTCCCGCTCACGCTTGCTCTCCCGTTCCCGGTCATGCTTGCTCTCCCATTCCCGGTCACGGTTGCTCTCCCGTTCCCGTTCACGCTCATTTCCTCTTTTCCATTCTTTCATAACTTCTGTTAGCCTATAAAACGTAAAATAGATTTGCTAAGACTATATATATATACTAGCGGGGTTACCCGGCGTTGCCCGGGGTTTTTAGAGGTTTTTCTAATGTTTGTCCCTCTCGCTCCCGTTTCCTTCTCCACTTTCCCGTTTTCGTCGCGTTCCCGGTCGCTTTTCCGCTCTCGGTCGTTTTCCAGCTCCCGGTCGCTTTCCCGCTCAGAAGTTTTGTTATCGATTTTCTCTCTTGCTCGCGTTTCCTTCCAAGCTTGCTCTCCCGATTCCAGTCGCTTTCCGCGTTCCCGGTCGCTTTCCGCGTTCCCGGTCGCTTTCCCGTTCCCGGTCGCTTTCCCGTTCCCGGTCGCTTTCCCGTTCCCGGTGGCTTTTCCGTTCCCGGTCGCTTTCCCGTTCCCGGTCGCTTTCCCGTTCCCGGTCGCTTTCCCGTTCCCGGTCGCTTTCCCGTTCCCGCTCACGCTTGCTCTCCCGTTCCCGGTCATGCTTGCTCTCCCATTCCCGGTCACGGTTGCTCTCCCGTTCACGCTCATTTTTTCTTTTCCATTCTTTCATAACTTCTGTTAGCCTATAAAACGTAAAATAGATTTGCTAAGACTATATATATATATATATGAATGTTTGTGGGTTAGTTTGTCTATTATAGAAACGGGAAAGCGACCCGGAACGGACAGCGAGCGGGAACGGAAAAGCAAGCGTGAGCGGGAATGGGAGAGCAAACGTGAGCGGGAAAGCGACCGGGAGCGGGAAAGCGACCGGGAGCGGGAAAGCGACCGGGAGCGGGAAAGCGACCGGGAGCGGGAAAACGACCGAAAACGGGAAAGCGAACGGGAGTGGGAAAGCAGGTGGGAAAGGAAACGGGAGAGAAAGAGACAAACATTAGAAAAACCTCTAAAAAACCCGGGCAACGCCGGGTATCTCCGCTAGTATATATATATATATATATATATGTGTATACATAAACACAGACACAGACACACATACATGCACATACACATACATACATACACACATACATACGCACATACAATATATATAGTTCCCGCTCGCTCACCCGCTCCGCTCCGCTCATTTTGTGACGGATTTCAAATTTTTTTTTTATTTGACTTTCCCCTTGACTCTCAAGGTTGTGTGAAAATTTCATTACGATCGGATGAATGGTGTAGCAATGCATAAAGGACATTAACATAAATACAAACATTCATTTTTATATATATAGATATATGAATGTTTGTGGGTTAGTTTGTCTATTATAGAAACGGGAAAGCGACCCGGAACGGAAAAGCAAGCGTGAGCGGGAATGAGAGAGCAAACGTGAGCGGGAACGGGACAGCGACCGGGAACGGGAAAACGACCGGGAGCGGGAAAGCGACCGGCAGCGGTAAAGCGACCGGCAGCGGGAAAACAACCGAAAACGGGAAAGCGAACAGGAGTGGGAAAGCAGGTGGGAAAGGAAACGGGAGAGAAAGAGACAAACATTAGAAAAACCTCTAAAAAACCAGGGAAACGCCGGGTATCTCCGCTAGTACATACATAAACACACACAGACACACATACATGCACATACACATACATACACACACACATACATACGCACATACATATATATATAGTTCCCGCTCGCTCACCCGCTCCGCTCCGCTCATTTTGTGACGGATTTCAAAAATGTTTTCTCTATATTTGATTCCCCTTGACTCTCAAGGTTGTGTGAAAATTTCATTACGATCGGATGAATGGTGTAGCAATGCATGAATACAATACCTATATACATACATACATACATACATACATACATACATACATACATACATACATACATACATACATACATACATACATACATACATACATACATACATACAAACATTCATTTTTATATATATAGATCATAATAAAAATTCCAAAATGTTTTAAAAACACGCTGAAAATTAAAAAATGTTTTAGTTGGAAAGGTTTATATCTCCTACACAGCCAAACTGTCATTGTTGGATAAAAATTTGTGTACCTTTAAGGCTTTTCAGAAAATGTTAGAAAAAATTGGATGAAAGTGAAAGGAGACAATCAAATAATAGTCATTCATCAGTAAATGACCACACTAATGTTTTTTGGAGGCCTATTTACACAACAGCCCAAGCACTGCCAACAACTATACATGAGCTAATTAACTAATACAATTTTTTTTTTTATAATAGTTTATAGTCCTTTACACCAGGTGTTTTAAGACTCTAATGGCTGTATGTAGGAAGCACTTAAGTACTTCCTGTCGTGGATCAGAACTTGATCCTTTTTACTTTTTCCCTCCTCCTTTCTCCAGGCTTGGGACTGGCTCGCAATTAGCGAGGCGGAGTTAACTAATACAAGCTGAAATAAGTGTTATACTTAGAATAAACCATTTAATCAGTGGTGGATTAGTGATTCTGATCATTTTCACGCATCATAGTGTTTAGAGAAACGTGAATGGAGTGAAAAGTAGAAGATCGGAAGAATGCATCCCCAAAGAGAATGATGATGATGATATCACTATAACAATAGAAAAATTCACAGTTGTTAAAATTAATTATAAAAGTTTTGATTATAAATTGTTTGTCTATTTATGTCTAAACAAGTAAAGGAACAAGTAAATTAAAAACGAATTTTTAAAACCAATGCTCTTATATGTAATTAAAACACAAATTTTGCAATCAATTTTTTCTTATATTACTCTTTTATTTTATGTTAAAGTCGAAATATCTTAATTATATCGAAATATCGAAATTAATTAAAATTATCTAAATTAATTGACTTATTGTAAAACTAATAATTGAATATTGCATTGTCTTCTATTTTAAGCATGTATGCAAAATTTGAAAAAATCTATCATCAGGAAGTGACTCAAAACTTGATTGCAAGATTTGAAACAGACAGAGAAACAAACAGACAGACAGAGAAACAGAGACGACGAGTTAATAAAAGCATTGGTAATAATAATAAAAATATCATCAAAAAGCATCGAATTTAAATATCTCAACTATTTTCATGAAAATTTCGTACACGCTTGAGAATCGCGGTCAGTGAGTGTGGTTCGTGTTAACTTGGTAAAATAGTCTGCCAGTCGGTTAGCGTTTTGTGGTTAAGAAAACCCTCAAGAAAACCCTCAAGAAAACCCTCAAGAAAACCCTCAAGAAACCCCTCGATAAAATCCTCAAAAAAATTAACTAAATTAATTGACTTATTGTAAAACTAATAATTGAATATTGCATTGTCTTCTATCTTGAGCATGTATGCAAAATTTGAAAAAAATCTATCATCAGGAAGTGACTCAAAAATTGATTGCAAGATTTGAAACAGACAGAGAAACAGACAGACAGAGAAACAGACAGACAGAGAAACAGACAGACAGAGAAACAGAGCCGACGAGTTAATAAAAGCATTGGTAAAAAATGAATTTTTCAACACAAACTTTGATTTCAAATACACTCGATGTAGAAATACAAAAGATGTTCAAATTAAGTCTTTTTTTTAATTGAATCATGTATTGTCATCCAATATAGAGCTATGCTGAAAGTTTCAGCTTCTTAGCTTGTCAAAAAGCTGGTTAAATTTTATTTGCAAGATTTGTGTACAGAGAAAGCCACACACACACAAAATGGCCGCGACGCCACGTGTTCCGATACGCGGCATGACCCTAGAATCTTCTGAACCGCTCGTTCGATTTAAACGATTGAAATGTCCCTGCGTTCTTCTTCATATGGGCTATATTTTGAGATTGAATTGGATGTTTTAATTTGAATGGAGCGTCCACTAGCGGACGAAATGGCATAACGGCACTACTAAAATATAGAATATCGGGAATATCTTTTTAATTGTATGGGATACAACAAAATTTACAATGAAAACCGAATAAGAAATTGGGGAGAACCTTTCAGAATTTATATTTTGCTTTGATCTCAGGCGTCCCTAGCGGACAAATGGCAAGACGCCATTTTTCAGTTTGTAACAAATCAGTAATAACTTTAAAACGGCACGAGATAGAACAGTATTGGAATCTAGAAGAATTCTTCCAACACGAAAACAAAGCCTGCCCTCCTGTTTTCTCTGATGGCGTTGATATCCGGTTGGGTGTCAAGAGTGATCTTCTTGCCTGTCTTGAAGAGCTCAGTCAGCCCAAGATTGAGGCTCCGCCCACGAGCTGCATTGTACTCAATGGGGCAGTTATCGTCCAGATGCTAAAGCCAGCTAAAGTCAAAAGCTTCAATGAGTATGCGCAGCAGATCTTCTTGCCCTACATACTGTCGATGTTTCAGCAATCTGGTGTGGACCGGTACAATGCAGACTTTTTGAAAGGTACTGTAAGAGCCAAGAGAGGGAAATGGGTCAGAAGACGGGTAGTGGGTGGTGCATCAATCTCCGGCAACTGGGCCAAATACAAAACATTTTGGAAATTGGCCGCCACGGTCGCCAGGGGGCAGTTAAGCTTTGGCCCAATATACAAATTTGTTCATAATAGGTAGGAAAATTGTGGAAAATTTGGTGCTTTTATCAAAAAATGCACAATAGGTTTGAATATCCCAGATAAACAGCCCACTAATAGTCATTATCAAAGATTGAACGTGGACACTTCTTGACTTATTTTTTTAACAAATGCTTTAACTGGTTTGAGACTGAGTTTGACTATCTTCAGTTTGCAGTCTTTCTTTTTTTTCATTTATAAATTATTAAAGATACTAAAAAAAGACTGCAGACTAAAGATATATTTTAATTTCGGTGTTCGTACCATTCGATTCCTTACTGTTCGTCTTACGTTTAAAACGTTTTAAAACAATAAACAACCGGAAAACTAGTAATAACACGATTCAAAATTAATAAGGAAATATTCAAAATAATAAACTTTATGACGACAAAATATTTTTCAGTTAATATTTCTGTTTCAGGTTTTTTAATTAATCTGCAATTACAATTACAGTTAACTGAAACAACACTGGTTACTCTAAATTATACTTATTTGGGAAATTTTTCAGAGCAATGAAAGTTTCCAAGTGTTTGATTCTCCAGTTGAAAATAGCACATTTAAGCAGCTAAAAATTAGAAATAAATTATGCAAATTACTTGGTCGGGTTCTAACAGAGAACCGGAAATGCCGTGGATAATTAAAGCTGATAAAAGTTACCCTGCCGTTTACTAATTATAATTTTGAGAAGTTTGAGTAATAAATAATAACATTATAGAGAATCCATGTTTGAGTATAATACAAACTGTCTTTAATCTTTCTTACAAAATCATGAAGTCATGAATAATTAAGACAGATTAGGTCACCGGCAGCCCACAGACTAATTAATTTTTTTACGACGGTATCAATTTGAGAAATAAATGTGTTTTTGATAAAATACAAATAAATAAAAAATGAAAGCTGTATTTAGTTGATTAAACTCTTGAATTGCAGAAAAAAATCAAAATTTCTGTTATGACTTTTATGAATTCATCGACCCAAAGAAAATTTAAAATTGATTTATTGAAATGATAAAATTAACATAATTTGCTTCCAAAAGAATTCTGTTTGAAGATTTTCTTAATTCAAATTAAAAAAAAGCTCTAAGACACTTTGCAATATAAAACTAAAAAGTAAAGTAATAAAAAGTAAAAAACTTTGAATAAACACTGTGCAACATCAAATCAATCAAAGAAAACTAAATTTAAGTTATTATGAGACATGAAAACAAGTAAAATTTACAGTTTAAAAGATTAATCAAGACTTGTCTTGGAAAAGGCGTGTGAAAGAGAAGAAAATAAATAAATAAATAAATAAACAAAATCATGGAAAAGAGAATTAGACAACATAATAGTTTTTTTTGGCAGTGCAGTAATAATATGTGCGTCCAAAGTGGCCATGACAGCACCTTGTGCAGAACTTGAAGTAGCAATGTTTTGTGTCATTATCGGTTTCATTTTTCTCAAAGCCATTCCAGTCGTTGCTGTCGATTCGTTTCCAAAATGAGTATGTTCTGCTGATTGTCGTAGAACTTTACAACTTCTGTCAGCAACGTTGCGCGACACATATGAGTTTCGCGTTTCAACATCTTCATGTTATCTGATTTTTCGTGTTAGTTCGGTATTTCCAATACTCAAAATTTTGATAAATAACGGTTACATTACCTCGCTTAGAAACTCCATACTCAACGGAATCCGTTTATGTTTACAAATAATGCAAACAGTCACAACCTCACACCTATATATACTGAGGTGGCATGCAAGCATGCATCGTTCAAAAACGCTGGAGACGAAACGTAGGAGACGAAAGGTAGGAGACGAATAGTACGCATACGAAACGTTCGGAGACGAAACGTAGGGAAATCTTTATTTCAACCGACAATATAAGTTTTACGGACAATGTGTTGACAAGTGGGTGGTGGAGCAGCCCCCCCACACCCTCCCATATATATATATATATATATATATATATATATATATATATATATATATATATATATATATATATATATATATGGGAGGGTGTGCTTCTGTGTGGAAACCTTGCAGAATAGAAGACATAATATCACTCGAATCTGTTCAACGCAATGCAACCAAATTAATTCCTCAAATTCGATCACTGCCTTATTCTGAGAGACTGGCTGCAATCGGCCTTCCTTATTTGTTTGAGAGAATGACTAGAGGAGACCTCATACAATATTTTAAAATTGTCAAGGGGTTTAACAAAGTCAATTGGGTTAACCCAAATCAACCGTTTCCTTCAGCAAGGATGGATGGACCAGCTGGTGGTATTCGTGCAAATAATGATCATCGTCTGAAACGAGAAGCCATTACAAACTATCGACCCCGTGAACACTTCTTCAGCAACAGAGTCCTGGCAATTTGGAACGTACTGCCGAACGAAATAACTTGCACCAATTCAGTTAATGCTTTCAAAAACAAGCTTGACACCTTTTTGATTGAATATTACAGAAAGGACGATTTTCATTTAAAACTTGTGAATTTATTGAACTGAATTTTCATTTTGTTTTTGTTTAGTAAGGTTCTACCATAGCCGAAGCTACTTTAATAGTAGCTGAAGACCTCGATAGGGGTCCGGCATCGCATAGCGTCAGGTGACACTATGCTGTAGAAAATAAACATTATTATTATTATTATTATATATATATATATATATATATATATATATATATATATATATATATATATATATATATATATATATATATATATATATATATATATATAAATAAATAAAAATATATATATATATAAATAATATATATATATATATATATATATATATATATATATATATATATATATATATATATATATATATATATATATATATATATATATATATATATATATATATATATATATATATATATATATATATATATATATATATATATATATATTTATATCAAAGGTTGATAAAAATTTTAAATGTCAACTTCATAAAACAACCTCAGAATCCATTTATTTTTAGATAATTCATTAAAAATTCCAAAATATTTTTTTGAATCAATTTAACAAAAGTTATGAGTCATCGTTCGTTAAAATTGTCATGCACAGATTTTATCTTATTTAACTTCAGAAAAACTTTTCTCGAAGCCTCTTTTGAAATGGAATGTCTTCCTTTCAAGGTTAGAGACAGCGTTAAACTGTCATCAAACCTTTTTGAAAATTTAATTTCAAGATGTCAGGAAATAGGAATGGAATTACATAATGAGTATATAGTTCCATTTTTCTTAAAATATGACTTCTTTCATGAAATAGTATTTAAAGAAGTTGACATTGAAAAATTTTATCAACCCTTGCAAACAATTGTAGACAGAGGAAATTTTACTCGTATTTCATTTTCTGGAAATTCGGTTTTTAGCGAAATTAAAACAAGGTTTAATCAATCAGGAAAATTTTATCATCATTTCTGCAAAAGGCCATCTTTGTCTTTAAACTTAGAAGAACTAGAATTAGAGATCTTTTGCCAGGAAATTACGAATTATCACCAAAAAATATCGGACGAATATTCGTGGTTCTGTCCAAAATTAGTTCAACTTTCTTTGCGTTGCGTTTGCTTAGATCAATTATATACTAAGGAGGATCTAATAGATATTCTGAAAATTAAATTTCCCTTCGAGAAATTAAAAATTTTAAGTTTAGACGGTTGTGGGTATGCAAGAAAAACCATAAGCAAATTTTCACGATTTGTTAGCCTTCGAAAATTGAATATAAATGTTGGTGACTCTTTTGAAAAACTGTGCGACTCAATATCATGTCTCTCTAATTTAACGTGGCTTGATATGAGCGGAAATAGTTGCGTTACAAATCTCAATGAGTACAATCTACAAATTCTTTACAAAATGATTGACAAATTACCTAATTTAGTTCATTTAGACATAAGTAATTCAAATTTATGTTATATTGACATTTCAACGTGGACGAACTCAAGAAGATTTCAATATTTAGGAGTGGTTTTTAAGGGTTTTAATTTATTTGATAATTTTTCAAACTTAAACTCAAAATATGTAAGTAAACCTGGCTCTCCCGATGGAGTTATAGAATCAACTAAAAGATTTTTTTGGAAACCACAAATGTTTCATTGGTTCGTTTCTATATTGTCAACAGGAGTAACATTTGCCCAAACTTTCATAATCATCAAAAATAATCTTCCAATCATTTTTGAGTTTCTACGCAGAGGACTTTATTATTACATTCCTAAATACAATCCACCAGGAACTATTATTCAATTTGTGTATCAACTCACTCGTTTTGATGTAGAAGACAGTGAATTTATAAAATTGTTTAAAGTTATGCTAAATTCTAGATACAATTACTTTTGGGCATATGAACTAGCAGAACAAGTACGTTTCACTCGTCAGGAAAAGTTATGGAAATTTTTATTATCCCCAGATCTCGGCTATATATCAATTTCTTTATCGCTAAATTGCGAATACTGGAAGGAACCAACAGCAATTGAAAGAAGGGTTCGTCATCTTTTATGGGCATATGAAATGCATTACAAATTGAAAGGTCAATTCATTCCAGAAGTTGAATCTATTCAAGAATTCGTTAAAACAAAATCATCAAATCAAGACCTTGTTCTGAGTTTCTTAAAACGACATGATGAATTAAAACTTAAAATTGACATTCGAAAATTAACTAACATTGGAAACAGTGTTAAATACATTGAATTCCAAGCAGGGACGTAAATTCAGGAAAGCAAATTTTTCTTACCATTATTTAGTTTACTAACCCGGTGTTGCCTGGGTTTTATTTTAGTTTTTTCTTTTTTGTCAATGAAACGTAAAATAATTTTTTTTTAATTTGTCAAAATTTGTATTATTGAAGTCTAACGGCATGCCGTTAGACTCAGATAAGTCGCATGATATTTTCTCAGGTGTGCGTAGTTTAACCATCGTTTCAGTACTAAGTTATGACGCGACATAAGATCCACAAATTGCTGAAAATTTCCATTTTCATCGCTATCATTACCACGAAATGCTATACCTTGTCAATCCAATGTTCGGGATTTGTATTACGCATCGATAAGACTTCATTTCTTTTTCTTTACAAATAACAATTTGACGCCTTTCCTCATCTAAGAGAAGATCAATGTGCTGAACTTTATAACAATAATTGAAATAGTCTGATAATGAAGCTTTATGGCTATTTGATGAAAAATGTTCCGTCAATTTTCCTTTTGTGCCTTTCTTGCCGCGACTCTTCAACCCAGGCTACTTCACTATTTTGTCTGCTTGGCCCACGTAGAAATAGGGAACACACATATCAAAATGCACTATCTCTAATTATACTGTATTCTAAATAAGAATATTCAACATACCAAGAAGATGAAAAATGATTTTGTTTTTTTTTGTTATGCACAAGTGAAAAATTTGCAGTAGAAGTTTCCTCTTTGCCTTATTGTCTTGCTTCTGAAATAATATTAAAAGCTTGATCAGTAATATCTAAGACATTTTCAGCCGAAGATTTAACTTTACTGGCAAGTTCTGTTATATCTATAAGAAGCTTTTCTATATGTAAATTATCTGTCTTTTTTACTTTTTTTAACTTCATTTCACATTCGCTTAGAAGTTTGTATAATTTTGCAAACTAACCCACAGAAATGGTGAATGCAGATTCTTTATTCAATAAATCAGTTTCATTTTCAATTTCTGGCATTTGTTCAGCTACAACGTCACTTGGGTTCTTGGATGAGAAACCAATATCATGAAATTGAAATTTAAATAAAGGAGATTTTGAATTGCAGAAATCTGATATTTCAGTTTCTGTATTTTTGTCATCTCTAATATTTCTTGCATTGTTCAAGATTTTGTAGAAATCTTCCTCAAACGGCTCAAAATCAATTGCAGGTGATTCAAATTCAATCTCAGAGATTTCAGTTGTCAGGTTTTTTTCTTTATCATCATTTGCTCTCTTTGCAGATCTTATTGCGAAAAGATTCTGAGGCGCACTATACTTTTCATAAGGTATCCCTTGATTTTGAATGTGCCCGGGATGATAAATTCGATTGTGCGTCAGACGATATAGTGGGGCAGGAAAGCATCAAATTTTCCACAGAGGTAGTCCTACCTATTATGAACAAATTTTGATATTGGGCCAAAGCGTAACTGCCCTTTGGCGACCTTGGCGACCATTTTCCAAAATGGCCGCCACGTCACGTGTTCCGATACGCGGCATGACCCTAGAATCTTCTGAACCGCTCGTTCGATTTAAACGATTGAAATGTCCCTGCGTCCTTCTTCATATGGGCTATATTTTAAGCTTAGATTAGATGTTTTAATTTGAATGGAGCGTCCCCTAGCGGACGAAATGGCATAACGGCACTACTAAAATATAGAATATCGGGAATATCTTTTTAATTGTATGGGATACAACAAAATTTACAATGAAAACCGAATAAGAAATTGGGGAGAACCTTTCAGAATTTATATTTTGCTTTGATCTCAGGCGTCCCCTAGCGGACAAAATGGCAAGACGGCATTTTTCTCCGATCCTCCGGCTCAGGGGCCAAAAAACCTTCCGGGCCAAATGTGCCTATACATGATCATAGGCATTACTTGCTAATAGACTTCTTAATATTAAGAAGTCCATGACTTGCTTCCCAGTCTTGCATAATGTGACCAATTGCGAGTTATTACAAATTATTAAAAGATAGATGGGGCGGGAAAGCGACCGGAATCGGGAAAGTGACCGGGAGTGGGAGAGCAAGCGGGAACGGGAAAGCGACCGGGAGCGGGAGAGACAACGGAGAATTAAACGGGAGCTAGAGTAAAACGATACAAAAACTCTAAAAACCCCCGAGCAACGCCGGGTAACCCCACTAGTATATATATATATATATATATATATATATATATATATATATATATATATATATATATATATATATATATATATATATATATATATATATATATATATATATATATATATATATATATATATATATATATATATAGTTCCCGCTTGCTCCGCTCATTTTGAGACGGATTTCAAATTTTTTCTCTATATTTGATTCCCCTTGACTCTAAAGGTTGTGTAGCAATGCATAAAGGACATATATATATATATATATATATATATTTACAGTATTTCGGCACTAAATGTTCATTTAAACATGCTCTGTTGAAATATACACGCCATTTAGAAGACACGGTTTTGTCAATTAAATGCTTAAAATATTTTAAGTGAGAGAAAACACTTTTACTAAATCTAAAATCAAACGTTTTATTAGCAACCAACTTGCAAGTTTCAGCCATTGCGGCCATCGTCAGGGTTGTTTTGATTGTCTTAATGTAACTAAAAGTTAATACATACAGTACATAATAATAATTAAAATCGGGACGATGAACGTTAAATTAAGCAGAAAATAATTAATAAAATAATAATAAAAATATTCCGGTTGCCATGATTCCGTCCGAATGCACCGGATAAAGGGTTGTGCAGAGATTTCTCATGTGGATGACGGATTTTCTGGAGTGTCTGTTGATGGTACATGTGTTTCAGAGGGGATATCTGGTCCGTTGAGCTTGTCTCACTTAACTGATAACATTAATATTACAATTAGACGGAAGAGATGACATTGTTTTGATATGATACATAAGCTTCTTTGTCTGTTTCACATTTCTTAAACTTTTGATGAATTTTATAAATTTAAATTATTATCTCTCGATTTAAATTAATATAATTTTTAAAGTATTTTTATTTTGATTTTATTATTATTATTTTATTTTTATTATTATTTTATTAATTATTTTCTGCTTAATTTAACGTTCATCGTCCCGATTTTAATTATTATTATGTACTGTATGTATTAACTTTTAGTTACATTAAGACAATCAAAACAACCCTGACGATGGCCGCAATGGCTGAAACTTGCAAGTTGGTTGCTAATAAAACGTTTGATTTTAGATTTAGTAAAAGTGTTTTCTCTCACTTAAAATATTTTAAGCGTTTAATTGACAAAACCGTGTCTTCTAAATGGCGTGTATATTTCAACAGAGCATGTTTAAATGAATATATATATATATATATATATATATATATATATATATATATATATATATATATATATATATATATATATATATATATATATATATATATATATATATATATATATATATATAGTTCCCGCTCGCTCACCCGCTTGCTCCGCTCATTTTGAGACGGATTTCAAATTTTTTCTCTATATTTGATTCCCCTTGACTCTAAAGGTTGTGTAGCAATGCATAAAGGACATATATATATATATATATATATATATATATATATATATATATATATATATATATATATATATATATATATATATATATATATATATATATATATATATATATATATATATATATATATATATATATATATATATATATATATATATATATATATATATATATATATATATATATATATATATATATATATATAGTGTTGGGTAAAATCATTTTAGAAATGATTTCAAATCAAAATCATTAATTGTAAAATGATTTCAAATCAAAATCACTTTTAAAAAGTATTTGAAATTATAAAATCAAAATCATTTTTTACCAATGCTTTTATTAACTCGTCGGCTCTGTTTCTCTGTCTGTTTCAAATCTTGCAATCAATTTTTGAGTCACTTCCTGATGATAGATTTTTTTTCAAATTTTGCATACATGCTCAAGATAGAAGACAATGCAATATTCAATTATTAGTTTTACAATAAGTCAATTAATTTAGTTAATTTTCTTGAGGATTTTATCGAGGGGTTTCTTGAGGATTTTATCGAGGGGTTTCTTGAGGGTTTTCTTGAGGGTTTTCTTGAGGGTTTTCTTGAGGGTTTTCTTGACCACAAAACGCTAACCGACTGGCAGACTATTTTACCAAGTTAACACGAACCACACTCACTGACCGCAATTCTCAAGCGTGTACGAAATTTTCATGAAAATAGTTGAGATATTTAAATTCGATGCTTTTTGATGATATTTTTATTATTATTACCAACGCTTTTATTAACTCGTCGTCTCTGTTTCTCTGTCTGTCTGTTTGTTTCTCTGTCTGTTTCAAATCTTGCAATCAATTTTTTAGTCACTTCCTGATGATAGATTTTTTCAAATTTTGCATACATGCTTAAAATAGAAGACAATGCAATATTCAATTATTAGTTTTACAATAAGTCAATTAATTTAGATAATTTTAATTAATTTCGATATTTCGATATAATTAAGATATTTCGACTTTAACATAAAATAAAAGAGTAATATAAAAAAAAATTGATTGCAAAATTTGTGTTTTAATTACATATAAGAGCATTGGTTTTAAAAATTCGTTTTTAATTTACTTGTTCTATAAATTATTATTACACGGTATGGTTTAATTTAATATAATTTTGTCAATAAAATTATGTTTCAACACAATTTGATCTAAAATCACTTAACAATGAAATGTAACTAAGGTTTATTCATCTTCAAAAGCAACAATTTTTCAAACATTGAATTAGTCAATCTATTTCCTCTGTGATTTTCAATTAAACCGGCGGAACTGAACAGTCTTTCGACAGGAGCTGAGAGAGCAAGCGGGGAAGCAAACGTGAGCGAGAGAAAAAAAACGATAGAAAAACTTATAAAAACTTGTGAATTTATTGAACTGAATTTTCATTTTGTTTTTGTTTAGTAAGGTTCTACCATAGCCGAAGCTACTTTAATAGTAGCTGAAGACCTCGATAGGGGTCCGGCATCGCATAGCGTCAGGTGACACTATGCTGTAGAAAATAAACATTATTATTATTATTATTAACTTCGAGCAACGCTGGGTACCCCGCTAGTTATTCAATAATTTTAAGCACGCTTTCATAAAAATGAACTGAAATGGTGAAATCACCATAGTAGGTACAACTAGTCACCGCAGTAGAGAAATATCTCATTAAAATTAACATTCTGAAACACTTTTTTAAAGACTCCCTAACTGTTAAAAAATTAATCGTATAACATACCATGTGCTATAAATGCAAAAGTCAGAACAGAAATTAGAAAGTCAAAGGGCACAACTGAAATGTAAACAACTTGGTTAACATGAATGGAAGCAGGTGTAGTTAGTGAGTATGTTGCTATGGTAGGGCGAAAGTTGTTATTAATAGGTAAAATGAATATATATATATATATATATATATATATATATATATATATATATATATATATAGTTAAATATTTGGCGGCGACTAGATGGCCAGCGACTAGTTGACCGGCGACTAGTTAGCCCGGCGACTAGTTGGACAGCGACAAGTTGGGCGGCGACTAGTTGGCCCGGCAATTAGTTGGGCGGCGACTAGTAGGCCCGGCGACTAGTTGGCCCGACGACTAGTTGGCCAGCGACTAGTTGACCTGTACCCCATTTTGAATACGTTGAATCTTTCCGACAGCACTAAGAGGTAAGCCTGTGAATAGAGAGTTGCAGTAGTCAAGTCAACTGACAACAAACGAATGTAGCAGGAGACGTGTTGCTTCACTTGTCAGAGACCTTCGTATATATATATATATATATATATATATATATATATATATATATATATATATATATATATATATATATATATATATATATATATATATATATATATATATGTATGTGTGTGTGTGTGTGTGTGTATATATAGGTCCCGCTCACTCACCCGCTCCGCTCATTTTGTGACGGATTTCATTTTTTTCTCTATATTTGATTTCCCTTGCTATATATATATATATATATATATATATATATATATATATATATATATATATATATACCCGATCATGTTGATCGTTTAATAATAAAAAAATTTCAAAATAATTTTAAAAATTATCATAAGACAATATTATTACAAAATAAAAGTTAATAACCTGAGATGCAAGACGGATCTAACAATCGTACCTGACCTTTGGTACGTGTAAACCGTAAAAGTGCTTTTTACTACAACATTGATAAAAGTATAAATATTAAAAGTCTATCATATTTAACTTAAACATTATTTAAAATAACAAAATTTCACAATTTTTTTTTTGAAATTATTAAAAAACAAAATAACTGCAATTTAAATATTTTTTTTAAAAAGTGACAATGCCTTTGCTTGCTTTGCTAATTGCTTATAGCGCGGTTATCTCTAAAGGCCGCTCCAAATCGACAAACTAGACCCGATAGCTCAAATGCCCATATAAAAAAAATCCTATGAAATCGGTCGATGTTAATTAGTCACGCACACAGGGGCGCAGCCAAAAAAATTGAGTAGGGCTGGGGGAAAAACTGATTAGTAAGGAGTTTTACCAGGGCCGTAACGAGCTATGGGGCCAGGGGACCAGGCCCCCAAGTTTTGTTCAGGCTCACCCAGTTTTGGTCGGGCCCCCAGTTTAATCAGCCCTCCCAGACCCGTAGGCAGGTTTTAGTGTGTGGGGGGAGGCTACTGACGATAGAGAGCACCGAAGAAACCTGAGCGCGAGCGCCGAATGTGCGAAGCCCCTCGCGATAAGGAGATTCACCAAAGCATTTTGTAGCATTTGGCACAAAATGCATCGAATTTTGGATATCCTATTATGTGATTTTAGGTTTTCTAAGATTAGCAATATTGTTGCTCGTAATAACAAAAATTAACAATTTTCACAGGCAATTTTGTTATATAACAGTATGCTTGTTGTTATCCACAATCTTGATTTTTGATGCGTGCATGACACACCACTGGGATGACAGCACTGAATCAAATGTCCAAATTTAATTATTGATTAAGACAACCGTTATAACCCACAATACAATGTAAATGTAAATGTTTGATAATTTATATAGCACCTTCTTCAGAGTTGTTCAAAGACGCTGTTGTTTTACATCCCCCAGGGAAAGAACGATTTTACCCGCTAAGTTTTCTGATGACATGGGCTACTAGGCAGTGAGTGGGAGTCGAACCGTGAAGTTCTCACATTCAAAACTAACACTCTACCAACTCAGCTAACCTAAAATAACTTACTTATTTTATTTTTGATAAAAACTTGTTGATCTGTATCAAATGCCAAGAAATCAATAAAATAAAATCGGATTTAAATATTTGTCTTGACAAAGATCAAACCACATTATAATAAAATGTACTATTTAGTTTAGCTTCTCATTTTAAGTTACTACACATAAAACTTGTCATCAGTTTCTAAGCAATCTAAATAGAAGATTAGATTATATATCAAGCATATCCATAGACTTAGGATATATCCTATATCTATGAGTATATCATTATACTTATATTGTCATAAAAATTGTGTGGTTTGACAGTAAGTTTTAAATTGTTTCTTCGAATTAATCAGTTCAGCAATATTGGGGTTAATAGTATTGCACTGTCAGAGTAGCAGTAAAAAAATACTAAATTATGAAAATAGTTTGAATTATTGAGAGTCATTCAAAAATCAAAAACTAAAGTTTGTCAGCTAAGCTGAATTAGCTTCTTTCTCTGTTCTAAAACTGTAAGGTTGAAGTTATTATAGTATTGTTAGTCTAAGTCTCTACTAAGTCCAAGCACTGATTATGAAACACATGACAATTTTCATGTGTCAAACATAAATGGATGTGTAGTAGCTAGAAATGAGAAACTAAACTAAAAAGTGCATTTCATTATAATGTGGTTTGATCATTGTCAAGACAACTATTTGAATCCGATTTTATTTTATTGCATTTCTTGGTAACTGGACTAGAACTAGAAATGCTTGAAAGTTAACTAAAACGTTGTGGCTACAGGCATGAAAATTATTATTATTAACTTTATATTTACATTTATTTTTATTTACTTATATTTAATTTTATTTAATACTTTTATATTTAATTTTATTTAATACTTTTATATTTAATTTTATTTAATACTTTTATATTTAATTTTATTTAATACTTTTATATTTAATTTTATTTAATACTTTTATATTTAATTTTATTTAATACTTTTATATTTAATTTTATTTAATACTTTTATATTTAATTTTATTTAATACTTTTATATTTAATTTTATTTAATACTTTTATATTTAATTTTATTTAATACTTTTATATTTAATTTTATTTAATACTTTTATATTTAATTTTATTTAATACTTTTATATTTAATTTTATTTAATACTTTTATATTTAAATTTAAATTACGGATCGTAACTTCATCATCACTTGACTGGCTTAGATGTAAATAAAGTGAAAAAACCTGCAAAAATTCTAGTGGGGGGCTTAAATTTTTAGTGAGGGGCTCCCCAACCCTCCGCTAGCTACGGGCCTGGTCCCCCAGCTTTGTGTATCGCTGTCCAGTTCAACAAAGCAAATATAGGTGTCTTATTTAATAAGTTGTTTGAATTTGCTATGGCGAAAGATGATAAAGTGCGTAGGATTTCACAAAACATGCCTCAAAATGTCAAGTACATGTCGCCTCTTATCCAAAACGAGGTAATCGAATAATGGCATAAATGGTACAAGTTGTGATTATTGAAAATGCAAAGATTCTGACATTAACTAGTATTCGATCAAGTGCAACGAAACTCGAGATCAGTCGAGGATATGTCGATTGTCATTCGCTATGTGCGCAGTGAAAATGATCTCAAAAAACAAGGTTAGTGAGTTAAATGTTAAAAGCCTGACACGTTCGTTGCTTACAGAGCTTCAGGCTCGACAGCTCCACCCCGCTTGAATTTTGAGTCAATGTTATGACGGAGCCAGTGTAATGAGCGGCGGAAAGGGAGGTGTCCAGAAAATATTGCAAGACACTCTGGGCTGCCGAATTCCGTACGTGCACTGTTATAATCATCAACTCCATCTTGTGGTTGCGCACGCTATGAAATCAGAGATAAAGGTTAAAAACTTTTTCAGCTTATGTGAGCAATTGTATTTGTTTTTCCGCCAACATTTTGTGGCAAACACTTATGGAGGTGAAACAATAAAGTGGTTACTAGCTCAAAGATGGACTTGGCCACTATCAATCGCAATGGTTGTCAAAAACAACAGAGGAAATTTTGCAGACCCTCAAAATTGTTGCCAACTCAAAAAAAGCTCCGGCTGATGTGTCGTTTAAAGCAACGGGCTGCTCAACAAAGTTTCAAAGTCGGATTTTTTTTTTCAATGCTTTGTTGCAAGGTCGCTCGTGCAATGTGTTTCTAGCTATGGAACTGATTTTCACAGCCTGAGGGAGACTTCTTGCCTTGCGGTCTACAGAGGTCTTTGATCAAATGGCAGATTCTGCTTGCTTTCCATCAAATGACGATGACCATGTAGTGTCAGTAAACCGCAAACGAGTTCAGAGCAACTGACTGGCAGACTGTGGTCACCTCCACTTTCGGTCATTCCATGTTATTGGTTCTAAAGTTACTTTACGTGAGCTTATGAGGCATGATTTCTACAACATCATAGATTCTGTCCATTTTGAAATGAACCACCGATTTGGTGAGTCCAACTTGGCTTTGTTTCAAGCTGTAGAATCCCTCTTTTATCATCTCAAAATTTTTTTGTTAAAAATTTTCTCAACCAGCTCCTTTGCCTCGACCAAGATACCCTCGCTGGCGAATTGCAATGCGACTGTGCCGTAACAAATTCCAGCCAAATTCGAAGTTGGAAGATGCAACATATGCAATGCTGCAGTACCGTGACGCATTTCCAAATGTGTATCAGCTTGTCGGAGCAATCATCATCAGTGTGTCGACGTGCGAGAGCAGTTTCTCCACGCTCACGCGGATTCTACGGTTTTATCGCCAATCAATGGGCCTTGAGCGTAAATTTCAACTTGTACTACTTGCCTTTGAGAAGGATTTTACGCTAAAAGTAGATATGAACACTTTCGTAGAAAAGTTTGTCCAGAAATCTCTGACATTATGACCCACGTGATGTATTTTTATGAAGTTTTTCATGTAAATTATAATTGTTTTTAAATGCTGTGTTATCGTTTTATTTGCACGCTTTAGGAAGTTCTTATGTTGATTCAGAATATTTTGAAATTCAATTAAATATGGTAGAATAAGAATCAAATTTCCAGTGTTGGGTAAAATCATTTTTGAAATAATTTGAAATCAAAATCAAAATCGTCAAGAAAAATATGATTTCAAATCAAAATCATTAATTACAAAATGATTTCAAATCAAAATCACTTTTAAAAATGATTTCAAATCATCAAATCAAAATCTTTTTTTTTATAAATTATTATTACACGGTATGGTTTAATCTAAAATCACTTAAACAATGAAATGTGACTAAAGTTTATTCATTTTCAAAAGCAACAATTTCTCAAATATTGAATTAGTCAAACTATTTCTTCTGTGAGTTTCAATTAAACCGGCGGAAGATAAGATAAGATAAGATAAGATAACGTTTATTATAGTGGTTTAGAAGACTTTACGCCTATAGACAACCACTTCGAATTAAAAATAATAATAAATAGAATAAAATAAAATAAATGATAATAATAGATAAATAAACTAATAAAAAATAAATAATTGCATAAAAAATCAGTATCCATGCCTGGATAGCGCTACTTTAAAAGATGTGGTAGTCTCAGATGCTACAGTGTCATCGTCCAAGTCATTCCATATGTTTACCACTCTAGAACTAAAAAAAGCCTTTTTTAAAGTCTTTTCTTGTTTTTTAAAAAGCTTGAATCTATGTCCCCTAGTGCTTTGAATCGGTGGTTATTCGAAAAACATTGCTGGTGTTAAATCCTCTTTTCCTGTTATTATCTTGTAGGCTTCGATCAAGTCACCCCTACTTCTCCTTTTCTCTAGAGTTGTTAAGCCGCATTGTTTTAATCTTTCTTCGTAAGGTAACTGGCTTAAATGCTTAATCAACTTTGTAGCCCTCCTTTGTACCTTCTCCAACACTACGATGTCCTTTTTTAAAACAGGGCTCCAAGCTTGTACACAATATTCTAGATGTGATCTTACCAAACATTTGTATAGTCTGATAATTATTTCCTGGTTTCGACTTATTATTGTTCTCTTGACCAATCCTAAAATCTTATTGGCTTGCTTTGCTGCTTCCGCACACTGTCTTGATGGTTTGCCGCTATTGTGTACTACAACTCCCAGATCTCTTTCCTCTTCAGATGTCTTCAACAATATTCCTCCCATCTCATACTGAAACTCTTGATTTCTCTTACCCATGTGCATCACCGAGCATTTATCTACGTTGAACATCATTTGCCAGTCTAGGGACCATTGGTATATTTTTGCAAGATCTTTTCTTAAAATGTCGGCATCCAGCTCACACTCTACTTTCATGGATAACTTTGTGTCATCGGCAAATTTGGAGACCTTTGAACAGGTCGCTAAATCAAGGTCGTTAATGAACAGAACAAATAGTAATGGTCCCAAAACGGATCCTTGCGGTACACCACTTTTTATGCTTTTCCACTCCGAGTATTTCCCTTTAATTCCCACTTTTTGTCTTCTGACAGCTAGCCATTCTTTGATCCATCCTCGAATATTACCTCCTATTCCAGCCGCTTCTATTTTTCTCATCAACCGTGTATGTGGTACTTTGTCGAAGGCTTTGGCAAATTCCAGATAGACTATATCTACAGGGGATCCTTTATCTAAGTGGGTATAAACATTTTCAAAACAATCTAGCAAATTTGTTAGACATGATCGCCTTTGTACGAATCCATGTTGGCTGTTTATCAAAATGCTGTGGTGTCTAATGTGATTCATTAATTCGAGCTGAATGATTTTTTCCATGACTTTGCAAATAATACACGTGAGATTTACTGGACGATAGTTACTTGCCTCAGATCTGCTGAACAGTTTTTCGACAGGAACTGACGAAGGCAGTGTTGTATTATATCGTATGAACACTTTTTTAATCAATTCATATGAACTAAAAATGGCAAAAGTGGTGTCAACATCCGATAAATAGTTCATCATTTTTATCTTAATGTTGTAGACATTGTTAGAGGTACCGATGGTCTGTGAAGAACACTGGTCATCATAGTAGCCGTAGTCATTATCAATTCGTTCTAAATTTGGACTTTTGAGTCCATCAGCAGTAGCTGACACAGATATGATGCTCATCCTTTAAATATTAAAGTCAACAAAATTCAACTGCATTTGAGTTTTCGGCATATTAAGATAGCAACGTATTTGATTTAATAATTGTTCGATAGGAAAGTACGGTTTTACCGTATCTATTATAGTATAATTATAGCATAGCACGTTACCTTCAAATGACGAAGAAAATTTTGATCCTGAAATTGACTTAGCGCAATTAAAACACTTAGCTACCACTCTGTCACCTTTTCCGCTAGTTATTTAAAAAAAATTACCATCAAGTAACGAAGGCAAATTACACATTCTTACGCAATTCAAATCGCAATCTATACTATCTGCCATGTTGTTAAAAACTATTTGTATAAGTTTCCGCTCAAAGCGATTGTTGGCTTGGCATAGAAATAGCAGCATAGAAAAATATGTTATGATTTTGATTTTCGAATATTAAAATAAAATCGAAAATCGTCAAAAAATGATTTCAAATCAAAATCATAATTAAACTTTGCAAAATGATTTCAAATAAAAAATCAAAAATCAATATTTTGATTTGAAATCATGATTTCAAATCATTTGATTTCAAATCCTACCCAACACTGCAAATTTCAATCGTTAAACCTGTTTTTTGCGTGAAGCACATTTAGAGGGTCATATCGCTGGAATGTGCAGCTTATGTGAACAGAAAATTTATACAGTGCACCCCCCCAAAAGTTCTTGGGTCCCCACTTTCAAATTCCTGGTTACGGCCCTGAGTTTTACTGAGAAATTAACGACCTACAAATGTCTAGGCTTAGAAACAGTCTCAGCAATAATTAGTATTAACAGTAATAACCAGAGGTGACGATTGAGGGGGACTGGGAGAGGGTGCAACGTCCCCAAGTCATGTTTACTTTTGTACAAAAGCTTAAGTAACAAGTTAGTTTCATCCATAAATAGGAGTGGTCACATTGTGAAACGTATCAAATTAGTCATCCCGTATAAGATGATATATAAAATGGTAATTAAAAGTTAATTAAAAAATTTTGTGTTAATATTGAGATGCCACACGTTATTTAGTTCAACTTCAACTTTATTTCACACGCATGAAAAATACATATGAGTTTTTTTTTACTTACCCATTTTTCTCTCCCCCCTTCCGTTTTTCGCCTGGCGAAGATTCGCCCGACTGTAACAGGAATAGAAGTCCCTGAATCCAGTTACGCCTGCATCCATAGTATAATTAAAACCGTTAAATATATGGGCGATTATAATACATTCAGTTAACTAGCGGGTTTAACCGGCGTTGCTTGGGGTTTTTAGAGGTTTTGTTATCGTTTTTCTCTCTTGCTCCCATTTCTTTCCCTGCTTGATCTCCCACTTCCGGTCGCTTTCCCGTTCCCGGTCGCTTTCCCGTTCGAAACAATATGGCGAGATTTCAGTACAAGCTTTTCTACTTTGTTGTTCAGATTCATTTTAAGCGTAATAAGATCTTTTTCAGTAGCAAGTAGAACTAGTTAGACCTTTCGGTCGTGGCCCACTGATCGGCCGCATGAGAGTTGAAAAACTGCCCTCGCCGTAGCAGTCGACATACCGATGGAGCACGCTCTGAAATACAGCTGTTAAACATTAATGCAAAATAATGTTAAATACAATTTTAATACAATACATTAATACGTTAATGTTAAATACAAGTGGGCCCAGCTGCTGAACCTGATTTTTTGTTAACAACGAACATGTCAGGTTTTTGGAATCTACCTTACTTACTTTGATCATTAAGATCGTGTGCTCTACTGCTTGCTCATCGCGCACATAGCAAATAATAATTCACATATTGTCAATATTGTAATGATCAAGAATGCCATCGCACTTGATCAAATACCAGATAGTGTCAGAACCAGTGTTGGGAAAAATACTGTTCAAATGTAATTCAACTACAAAATACAAATACTTCGTTGAAAAGAATTTCAAATACAGAATACAAATGGTTTTCGAAAGCATTTCAAATACAACATTCATTAAAGTTTTTTACTGCAAAATACTAAAATACTTTTTATAACACTTGGTGCCGATACATCACCATCATCAACACGCATCTCAAACACTTTTTAACAAAAACAAGTCAACAGGGTAAATCTTTTATTACAATAAAATAAACAGATTCAACTTTTAAAATGAGAATCTGCTTTTAAAATTAGTAATAGTTCAAAAGTTTCACCAGTCAAACGATTGCGGTGAGGGGTCATGTTTTAATTGTCCAAAAATGTTTTGGCAGACCTTTTTTTATCAAATTTGTTGATTATATCATAGAATTTTATCGGTTTTGCAAAATCATTTTCAATGAAAAAACATAGCCGAAATCGAGATATTTTTTTGCTTTTCTTTGAAAAAAAGTTAAGAGTTATATGCTGTTCACAAAGAGGGGAAAAACAATGTTATTACATCAACTGAGGCAAGCTCATTGATAGCGTACAGCGCAGTGCGCCACATAGCCTTCCATTTTGTCCATCGTGATTTAGCCTGATAACTCATTCAGAATCAATAAAGCTAGCAGAATCAATAAAGCTAGCAGAAGTTTGAAATTTTGGACAGCAATTATTGACACGTTAAATGTTAAAATACGGTAAGTTTATTAAGATATTAAAATTTTGGACGGCTCTGACATCGCAACAGAAATGGCTGAAAAATGCATTTTTTGAAAAAGTTTTGCTGGATCTTGTTCTCTGAAAATTTGGCAAAAAACGACAAAATAATTACAAAACACTTCAATTCCAAGTCAATCTGCAATTCTTGTACAGTTGCATAACCAGTAGTCTGTTAAATATTAAAATAAAAACAAGGTTATTAATATATTAAAGTTTTTGACGACTCTGTCATTGCAACAGAAGTGGCTGAAAAAGCAGTTATTGAAAAAGATTTACTTGAGAAGCGATCTTGTTTTCTAAATATTGGCAAAAAAAACTGCAAAATGATTACAAAACGCTTCAATTCCATTTCATTCAGCAATTCTTGTACATCTGCACAATCACTAGTCCAGCATTTTTCAAAACAATTTTCATGGCCCTTGAGAAGGGAAGACGGTGATAATCCCCGGTGTCCATACTTTTTGGAGGGGCCGGGTCTGAAGAAATTCTTAATAATTTATGAGAAAAAATTGAGAAGTTTTTTCTACTACCCTTCTCTCCGATCACCAGCTTTTTAAAAAGAAAAAGATGAAAATTTGAAGGAGAGAAGTTTTTAGTGGTTTTTGAATAGGGCCCGGGTTATTTTCCCGAGGCCATGTTTTTTTTTGGCTGTTTTGCTCCTTTCGTATTAGATTCACTATCATATGCCTTGCCCCGACAACCTTAGATAGTTAAGTCCCACTCTAGTAAGGCTTTCAAAATGACTCTAGTGAGCCTTTTTATGTTCTGTTGTGTCATTGACGCAAAGACGATAAGCAAAGAATTTTGCATACATGTCATTTTTTATACAAATGAAAACTCATGTGCTTATTTAAATTTTGTATATTAGGAAGACTGTAATGTCATATTTCTTTGTTGTTTTAAGAAGAAAACTCTTTTTTTTATTTAAATGACTTGGGTCCTTTGCTCAAATTGGAGGTTTTGGAAAGCATTGCCCCTGCATTAGCTTTTATGCGGCATTCCATAAGAATAAACTTAATTTTTGCAAGACGTTAGTAGTTGTGCTTACTTAACTAGAAAATTGGGGGACTTAATTGAGCAGAGAAGCCTGACCGAAACTGGGCGACCCTGGCCAAAATGTGGGGCCTGGGCATCTAGGGACGCAGCCAGGGGGTCCGGAGGCCCCGACCCCAGAAAGCTTGCCTATATTGATGTTGAAGTGACACGCGTATCCGTGTATTTGGAGAAATATTTGAGTTATTTATTTTGCAAAATAAATAGTTATCAAATGAATTAGTTATCAAGTTAATTAGTTATCGACAATGTTATGGTCATAGCTGTCCATGGGTCCAATTTTAAAGATCCGACCCGCCAGAAAATCTGACCAGATTTTTTATATATTTTTGTTTATTATTTTTTTGACCCGACCCGACCCGAACCACTTGTTTTGGACACGACCAATGATCCTTCAGTGACCTAGAAGAAACACTCAAATACTAAGCCTACGCCTTGGTCACACATCTGCTGTTCGTAGTGAATACTTCCGCTGGAAAACCAAATGGTCGAATGTCTGATTGACAGAGCTGTTACATACCGCAGTTGATGTTTTGCAACATTGTCGAGATTCCATATATCCGCAGATAAATATGCTGCTAAAACCTTTCTTCCGCGACAGCCGAGAGATCCTTCATTTTATCTACGCACTGCAATGGGCCAGATAAGACTGAATGGGCTTGCCCAGATGACCATCAATCGCGACCTTCATATTAATGAAGAAGCCGTCATCGACATTTTTTGCAGAAAAAACGTCGGCTGAATTTCATATTGTAATTTACTGTTCCAAATTAAATGTCTTATGGTTTGTTATTACTAATTATTGCTGAAACTGTTGTTAAGCCTTGACTTTTGTGGGTTGTAAATTTCTCATTAAAACTCCATACTAATCAGTTTCTCCCCCAGCCCCATAGCTGGCCACGGCCCTGTATACAAGTAACCATATTTTTAGGAAACGCTTAATTAATTGCCCAAATTAAAGTAAAGCGTACATTGGTAAGCGATTGCTTACATACAATTTAGTTTTAATAACATTTGATAAGTAGTAACCAGCACATTTATGAAATACAAAATTGGCATATATAAAGAAGCATAGATCTAGATCGAGCGTATCTGTTTAATTTTCTTTGTTAAGAAAGTTAGAATGTCGACACTTTTTACAAAAAGCCGTACTCATGCTTAAATCCAGGGACGTAAATTGGGGGGGGCAGGGGGGGGCATTTGCCCCCCCCTGATTTTCAAAATTTGAATTTTTTTACCTAGAGTTTACTATATATTTATTTAATTTTAACTTTACTTAACCTAGTGATGATGCAATGCGTATTGGAATCCTTCTGGCGTGTATAGACAATTCGCCCCCCCTTGATTTCCAAAATTAAAATTTTTTTTTACTTAGAGTTTACTATATAATATGTTAATTTTAACTTTACTTAACCTCGTGATGATTCAATGCGTATTGGAGACAATTTTATATCTTAGCTCGATGCTAGATTTACCAATAACTGCAGAGTAATAATTTGTGTATCAGTGTTGGTCCAAAGATTAGCTGTTTTGTTTTATGTGCCAAAATACAATCAGCGAACTCGTTGAATTTTACCCTATTAGTGGTATTGATAAAATGTTGATTCCCTCGCAGCTGTCTACATCAAAGTTATTCTTTATTACACAAAAATAAAACAAAATTATACCCACCCCATTTTGGACATCTTTTTTACAAACTTTTATTTAGGTTAAAATCTCTGTTTTTTTTTGTGTCTTTCTCTGTACGGAAATCTTGCAAGTGAAATTTAACCAGCATTTTGACTAGCTAGGAAGTTGAAACTTTCAGCATAGCTTTATATTTGATGAAAATACATGATTCAATTAAAAAAAAACTTTGAACATCTTTTGCATTTCTAAATTGAATGTATTTGAAATCAAAGTTTGTGTTGAAAAAACTCGTTTTTCCTTTACTTGTTTTACTGCAATATGATTAAATCATTCATCCCCCTTATACCCAGTGGCGCGTGGCGAATCCAGAATTTTCTGGTGGGGGAATCACTTCAGAAATTTTTTTATATTCTCTTCCAAAAAGCTGATAATCGGTAAGGGGTAATCATAAGTATTTTTCAAAAATTTTTCAAAGACTTCCAATTTCTCCTCCCAAAAAAGCTTCGGTCGTTTTCCAAAAACATGGTATTATACCCAAAAAATTTCAATTGATACTCTGATGGGGGATGCATTTCTCTATCCCTCTCTGCTTGTACCTACGTATTTATATAAATGTAAAAGGTAAGGTGTGTGTGAGAGCATTCGTTTATCACATCCAAGCCGCAGGAGCAATTTTAACAACATTTGGCATACAGGTAACTTCATTGATGAGAAAATTTTGAAAAATTACAAAAAAATCTGTTATTTCTTTGACGTTTCATTGGCAAAAACGAGACAAAACTAAGCACAAAAAACCCGGACAACAGCGGGTAACCCTGTCAGTAAGCTATATAATGGCGGGAAAATTTTGCCCCCCCCTGGAAAATGCTGAATTTACGTCCCTGCTTAAATCACACCTTTCCTTTTTTCTTCTTTTTAGATTTAATCGCTGGGTTATTAAATCCTCGAAATGCCAAAGCGTCCATAACGTTGTGGGATATGTAATACAAATTTTCCATTGCTGCTGCTGTGAACATAGACACTTCTTTTTGAGCTTTTTTAGACTTGTTTGATTTCTTTTTCACTTTACTTTCTTTTGGAGCCTTCGGTAAAATACTTTAAATTAACACATGCATTATATGATTCACAAGTCAAGTAATCAGCTCAAAAAATCCTACCATATTGTTAAAAGCACAAAGTAAAGAACTGCAAAAAGATTAGAAAGTTTTAGCTGTTGCTATCAGGCCGTTGCCATAGCTTTTGCAAAATAGTAGTAAAAACTTTGTCATAAACAAACTTCATGCTGACAACTTTTTAAATTATTGAAATACAACTTTGTAGTTTTCAATTATTATTTTTGTAATGTTTATTAAAAATTAGATTTTATCTTAACAAATATTTTTTTTTAATTTGTTATTAAAATTATTTTTTGTCTATGTTTATCTTACTTATTTTATAATTCGAGAAGTCTTTATTTATGCATCCGCCATTATTATAAGAATTGTTTTTCACGGTAGACTTACAAGACTACACACGCAGAATTACTTGTGCCGCAGGTCTTGCTATTAGTCTTAGTCATGTCTGAATATGACAGTTACTTGTATTCCAAAGATAGCCCTGACAGCATAAAACGACCAAGGAGTGAAAGGAACCGTTCTAGAGAACGGAATCGCTCGAGCGAAAGATCTAATAAGGAAAGAAATCGATCAAGAGAAAGGTCTCGTAACAGGTCCAGATCGAGAGATCGCTCTCGTTCTCGGTCTTGTGATAAATCAAGAAGGTATGTAACAAATAATTTCATGGTGGGACTAATTATTCGCTTTTGTTTGGTGTCATTGTAGTTATTTAAAGATAAACGGCGCCATCAGCCTGCACTGGACGTTTGATATGTATTTATTATGTAGATATTTATCATTTTGAGTACACTCATAAGGTGTAAAACCGAAATTAATTAAGAAGTTGAAATGTATTTATGCAACCAAATTTTTGTATCTTATTATTAGCCATTAGTTGTGTTTCAAACTTTTTTCTGATTCACTTAGTTTTGGTTTGCTTCTCAAAATCCTTCCTAAAAGTACATTCGAAAAACAAATTGAAATTTATAATTTCAAAGTCCATTGGGTGAAGTACTGACATTTCTTCGTTTGTCATCGCAAATAGCACCAGCTGACCTCAGCTCGACCTGTTTCGATAATCATAATAATATGATGGCCTGGCCCGTTCAGGGCTATAAGGGGGAAGATTCGTAGCATGACATGGTACTATGATGGTACTGTTTATGTTTTCTTAATTTTTGGCTGTAGAAGTAATGTTAGAAAGCTGGCTTATCAGTGGATGCGAAAAATTAGGCTGTAGAAGCATATTTCAACATGTCGTTGGTCATTTTTTGGCATGAAAAAAGGCTATTAACCGCATAGACTGTCAATAGCAATGACCATAAAATCAAAATAAGCATTAAAATGCCAGAGTAGTTTTATAAAATGGCAGCTTAATGAGTTTACGGAAACTTACGTGTCAAGATTGTCGACATATTATCACAGTATCTTACAAGTTTTAATGATGGATGCAGCTGCAGATTCTCAGCAATTCAGACTCCTTTGAGTTGATTGATTCTAGTCTGAGATGACAGCTTATTACTATTTCTTGGAGAGTGGGGATATATCACGTTTTAAAAATATATTTATAACTTTGATAAATTGAGTTGTTGAATTTGCCTTCCCATAAACTCGAAAGTGGATTTCAGTGTCTGGATCGAAAGTTGGTTTTGCCTTAGTGTTTACACATATAGTAACTGTTCTGTTTGCCAGAAGAAAAGATTATGGATCAAGAAGGTCAAGAAATTATTACGACGATGAGAGCGACGGAAGAATTCACGAAGATTATCATTCAAGATCTCGAGATAATTATTACGATGATTCACCGCCTGCTTCAAGAGGCGTAAGTTGTTTTTTTTATTGTAATTTATCTAGTAATTCATTGTTTATTTCATGGCAGTAAAACGTCTAGTTATTTGAATGCAACATTAAAAAATTAAATTAAATAATGCGAGGGTAGAATTATAGACATAGAAGTTTTTAAGGTTCACTTGTTTTAATTTTTCTAGTTTGTTTTATGTGTCAGAGTATAATTTTTCTTGAAAGAACTTGAATTAAATATTTAATAATTAATAAATACGTTATTTAATCTTTCAGTACGACAGTTATAGGAGTAATAATGGCAAAGGACGTTGGGATGAGAGTATACCAAACAATGTTATTCTTGTTAGGAATCTTCCAATGGAAGCTACCGAACAAGATGTAAGTGTCACAAATTTGTTTTAAAATTCAAATTTGTAGTTTTATTTTTTGTTTACATTTAAAATTTTCTATTATTTTATTTATAGATGATCAACGAGTTTGCAAAGTCAAATATAAACATTCGAGAAGTGAGGTTGATGCGATCTAAGGAAACAGGTTTGTTTCGATAAAAGAAAAAATATTGCAGATGTATCTCAGTTAAACGATGTCATTTTAGATGTTTTAAAGTTATATTCGTAAATTCTGTTTTTGAAATGATTTTAAATTGAAAACAATTATAAAATAATCAGTTTTAGAATTGGGGTTTATGTTGATTATTTAATCATTACACTTTACATAATGAAACTGCTGGTAATTTATTCATCAGTGCTTACTGCAAATATTTTGCATATACATTTGAATGACATCCAAATAGCTATATGCATTTAATATCATTATTATAGGCATATAAATTATAATTTTTTTTATTTATCAATCACAGCAGCTTTGTTGATCTAAAGCTTAAAGTTGAAATGACTTTCATCTAACTAATATGATTGATTCGTTTCATTATAGGACAGTCTTTACGATATTGTTTCGTTGAGTTTCATACTATACCGGAGGCTCAGTATTGGATGGAACTAAATCAGGTATAAATAAAAGACTCCACAAAACACGGCCAAAGTTTTCTTCTTAATTTCAATTCATTCATTCGTTGGTACAGCGAAAATCCAAAATTACGTAGTTGCGGATGGCTAACAGGCTCGGTTTTGTTGTTTTGTTTCGATGCAGGGTGAGATGATGCTTAACGAAAAGCACACTCTGAACATGTACTACAGTACGACCAGACGGGGTAACATTAATAGTGTCACGGGCGTGACCGATGGCAACATTGATTTGATGGCCGATTGGACGTGCAGCAAAGTAAGTTGTTCTCGGATGTCCTAAGTAGATATCTGTTCTGTTCCCTTCTTTATTTTCAGCCTCTCATCTGAAACACAGGGCTTAATTTTTGTTTGTTTTGTTTTTTTTTGTTTAATCTTGCTACTAGCCTCATTTCTTAGGGCTGCGTTGGAGTGGCGGCACGATATGTTGAGGTCCGGGCAATAAAACGCATAGACATTATTTATAAGACGATGGAATTTAAAATTACAGTGTGGATGTAAGAATTTCCAGAGAAGGACATTTTGCAGAAGATGCAGCCATGCAAGAGAAGGTAATGAAAGATTGGCCTTATTTAGGCTTTTTAATGTTATATAGTTTATCATTCATATCATCAGAATTAATGATTTTCATCCAAATGTTTTTTTAAATAAGTCTGATAACTTAAGTATGAAATTAAGTATGATTGGGTAGCTTCATGCCATCGCTGTTTTTATCTTCCCGAAGACTTTTGCCGCAGCAAGAGTGGCTGGTGTTTTCCGTGTCGTAAAGAAGCCATGTTGGATGCTCGGCAGCAGACGTTATTTGGATGTTTAATTAGTTTAAACCGTTTGCAATTAATGTGCATCGTGAGAAGTGACTGATGTTGCATCGATCTATCGATATGAGTCTTATCGTAGTCGTTTCGTGACAGACACTCGTTAATGATAAGTGACAATCAGTAAAACAAAAAACAACTCTCAGCTTGTAAAATACAAAATTTGAACGAACACAAGTTAACCCCGTTGAAGCGACAAAGAGGCAAAGGTGCACGGAACAATATCACATCCGAGGAGTTGAGTAAGCTTGGCAGATGAAGGAAACGTCGCGTAATTCCGAACGTGTGGTCCTGAATTTGTTCTCATTGTTGACAACTTGATGATTAACCCCAAGTGTCATCTGATTTAAATTTAGAAGTTTCCAAAATGATGATGTACGCCAACACGACACAGTCCGATGGGAGCGACCAGGTCGGATGCAACCCCTGCAATAGTGAGTTGTTGTTTTGTATTTGTTACAGTAGTGAGTTGTTGTTTTGTATTTGTTACAGTAGTGAGTTGTTGTTTTGTATTTGTTGTAATCGTGAGTTGTTGTTTTGTATTTGTTGCAATAGTGAGTTGTTGTTTTGTATTTGTTGCAATAGTGAGTTGTTTTGTATTTGTTGCAATAGTGAGTTGTTGTTTTGTATTTGTTGCAATGGTGAGTTGTTGTTCTGTATTTGTTGCAATGGTGAGTTGTTGTTTTCTTTTTATTTCTATTTCTTGCAATAGTATGTTGTTGTTTTGTGTTTATTTCTATTTGTGCAATAATAGGTTAATTGGTTGCTATAGAAAGTTATTTCAGATCTCTGATCTGGCTATGGCATCGTTGTTATTAGTTTGGCTGGAAGTGGTTCAGTCCTTTTATTTTCTTGTGATCAATGTATTGTTTCTCATCTGATCATATATATATATATATATATATATATATATATATATATATATATATATATATATATATATATATATATATATATATATATATATATATATATATATATATGCATATTTATATGATATGTAGCAAGCTCTATAGGAATTTATTTGATTAACAAAATCTCAGGGAAAGGCACTCATAGTTATTATAATTTTTAACGGCTTTAATTCCAGCGCTTATCTTGAGGGGTTTGGATGGTTTGACCACAGAGGAAGGCATCCAAGTGGCGTTTACCAAACTTATAGCAATCCCGGTGACAAACTGTCAAGTCATCAGAGACAAGATGACCGGGGTCAGTAACGGGTTTGCATTGGTCGAGTTTGGTTCCGTCAAAGAGAGCAAGCAAGTAATGCAGCTGCTCGTGAACATGGACAACCAGCTGGAGGTTGATGGAAAAGCTCTCATCGTTGACTATGCCAAAAATACATTCCACACTGCGTAGGCGATTTTTTTATTTATTGAAGTATTTAAAAAAATTGAACTAATTGAATTTCGTTAAACTTTAAATTTGTCTGTAAAATTTTTATGATTGATATTTTGATAATCACCACTTTAGCGAGAGCGTGTTTGGCTCGTATCTATTCAATCGAGCACAATATATTTAAGAACAACTATTTTTTATTTTATTTTTGATTAATTTGTAGCATTACAACACTGGAGTCCAGCAGTCAAACTCCTGCTCAAGAAAGTACGAGTTATTATCAGCCGATTTCTGAAACTAAAGGTAACCAGTTGCTTTTATATATATTTATTAATTTTCAAAATTTTACAGTTCTATTTATTTCAGAAAAAACTTTGAATAAAGTATCTGAACTTTGTATTTTTATTGTTTCTTAAAAAGATTTTTCAGCTAACCAAGCTGCAGCAGTTGCTCTTGCAGCCATAATGAAG
Source organism: Erpobdella octoculata (assembly GCA_963978895.1). Taxonomy (NCBI): domain Eukaryota; kingdom Metazoa; phylum Annelida; class Clitellata; order Hirudinida; family Erpobdellidae; genus Erpobdella; species Erpobdella octoculata. The sequence continues at coordinate 40,877,936 of OZ022239.1, read as the reverse complement.
ACGCAGAATAAAAAGAAAGCTACACAGCAGATAATTGCCTCAGCTACTGCAGCTCCTGGTCTTTTAGGTCCATATCCCAGTTCATCTACCACAACTGGTGCTACTGCCATTACGTCTGGATCAAGCCAATACCCTAAATATCGTATGATTTCATATATATTATCTTTCAAAGCCTGATGTTGTTTAAATTAGTTACACACATTTATATTTATGTACAAATGTACCTACATATGTACAGTACGTGTTTATATTAATGTACGTATGTACATACATGTGTACACATTACATATTATTATACTTTACAGCTGTTCCGGATACATCAAAATTCACTTATGATGCCTCGTCTGGTTACTACTTCGACTCTTCTACAGGATTCTATTATGATTCCAAAAGCCAGTATTTCTACAACACTCAACTACAGCATTTTATGTACTGGGATGGGGAAAAACAGACTTACATTCCCATGCCAAGTCTGACCCCTACATCATCGTCAACAACAACTGACACATCTTCGACAACGGTTGGCCAACAAGTGGTTTATTCGGCTCCAGCTGTGACAGTGCAAAATGCAAGCGAACAGAAAAGATCAGAATCCCCTGAAAAAGTAAAAGTAGCCAAACGAATTGCCAAGGTTCGAGATCGACCATCATCATTGTTGTTGTTAAATGTATCTGTTTTGTTTTCATCTATTAATTATGTTCATTATTTTTTATTTAAGGATATGGAGAAATGGGCCAAGAAGCTTAATTCACAAAAAGAAGCCATGAAATTAGAACAGAAGAAATACGTGGAACAAAACAACCAGCAAGCAACTGCTCCAGCTGCTAATGCTGGTTATTCTCTTCTTGAAAAGGTTTAATGAGTACATTCTTAGTTTTGCTAACTGGAAAATACATGTAACCTTGTTATAAATTTTTTTATTATTAAAATAATTATAGTTAAATCTATTATAAAGTATTTATTTAATTTTTCAGTCGTCTCAAGGAAAGAACAGTTTGGAAATTTTGAACGAAGCGTACTCGTGCAAGTCTACGATTGTTGACGAAGTTAGTTTAGATTGTCGACTACGAGTTGCAACAAACCCGTCTCCGTGTGACGTTTTGCTAACGAGTACGTAATTTTTATGCTTGCAGCCGATTTCCAAAGATACTTCATCTCCGTTGAGAGATGTTCCGAGCGACGTCCCCGTCCAATCAGCAGCATCGTCTTCGTATCAATCGGCATCGAATGAAAGCATGTTAACCGAAAGTGAATTGATCGACTGGGACAAGCTGATGTGCCGGTTGTGCAAGCGGGTTTTCAATTCTAAAGAGATCCTTCTCAAACATCAACAGTTTTCTGATCTTCACAAAGTTTGTTGAGTTTTATTTTCCAATGTGTCGTTCTTACTAAAAATTGTATTAAGAAAGTGTACATATCATGTAAAAGTGTGTGGATTTGTGATTCTTATTAGCGATTGATTTATTTTAGAGCTCCTTTTTATAAAAATCTGATGTCATTTGTTATATTATTTTAATTATGTGATTATTGTACTGTTGATTTTAATTTATTTTTATAGAACAACTTGGAAGAATTTCAAAAATCGAGAGCAGACATCAGCGAGGTTGCCAATTATTTAAATTTTCATTTAATTGTATTTTATTCTAGGTTGCCAATTATTTAAATTTTCATTTATTTGTATTTTGTTCTAGGTTGCCAATAGTTTAAATTTTCATTTATTTGTATGCTATTAAATTAGCTAAATTTGGAAGCTAATTGTAGTAATTATGTGTTGTCATGAATGCACTTGATGTACTTTTTGTTATTATTTTATTTGTAGGGACAGCAGTATAGAGACAGGGCCCGTGAAAGAAGAGAAAAGTTTGGGGGTTCGGACCCTCCCGTTAATAAAAGATCGAGAAGGAGTGAACCAGAACCGGTCTACCCGTGAGTTTGGATGTGCTTGTGTAATAAAATAGTAGAGTTGGAATGTGTTTGTGTAATAAAATAGTAGAGTTGGAATGTGCTTGTGTAATAAAATAGTAGAGTTGGAATGTGTTTGTGTAATAAAATAGTAGAGTTGGAATGTGTTTGTGTAATAAAATAGTAGAGTTGGAATGTGTTTGTTTAATAAAATAGTAGAGTTGGAATGTGTTTGTTTATTAAAAGAGTAGAGATAGCTCGTCAAAAATTTATGCAAAAGTTATACATACTTAGCTGCTAACCTAATATATATACATAAAAACTTGCTAATTTAAAATGTGATTTTAGTGTTGAAAGACCTACCCAAGATGGCATTAAGGAGGATAATATTGGTAATAAGTTACTCCAAAAAATGGGATGGAAAGATGGACAAGGTCTTGGAAAATCCAACCAAGGCATCGTGGATCCCATTGAGGTGAGATTTTTTAATTTTAACTATTCTTTGCTGGAAACTTTTCATTTTTTATTTTATGTTTGTAAGATATTATTGGCCTAGTTATGGAATTACTAACTAAGCCTTTAATCTGCCAGTGGTATTCTTTACGTAGTTAATAATTGCTTGATTCGGTTTCTTAATCATTATAAATATAAAATAGAAATATGCAGTTACGTTTTAATCATATTTCAGGCAACGATAAGACAAGCTCAGGCCGGATTGGGTTCTCGAGGAAGTTCGTACAATGTTGACCCCTCTGGATCGTACAAGGACAGAGCTAGAAACACGTTCAGAGCATATTTCAATGAAATTAACTGATTTTATTTTACTTTTCTATATTATTTTGTATATAATTAACTTAAATTAAAGCCACTTGTGTATCTAATTTGTTGTTAATATTATTGTCGGAAAAAGGATCGTTTTAATTTTTCATTTATGTGCCATCCATATATTACATATGCAATAAGCTACGGACGATGGCGTTGAATCCAGTGCGGTAAGTATAGGCAGCTAGTACCTCGAACGTCGTGTAGCTCTGGAGTTGTAGCGGTCTTTCAGGCAATGAGTCATCAAACATGAGACAGTCTCCTCCATGATTTGAAGAAAGCGAAAGTTCTTTTTTTACATGGTCTTGCCTTTTCCAAAAATCGGAATCCCGATGGAGCGCAAGCAATCAGATCAGGACTTGAAGCATTATCATACCATGTTTCAACAAGTGCCACAAGACTGAGTTTTTTGTCCAAAGTCCATTCCTGGATGCTTGCTGACTTATTGCCAATTGAACGGGCGTTGAACAGGCCGAGTCGTACATAGTCCAGTGGACCACATAGCCGAATTGGCCTGATGACGGATGAGGTTGTGAGATGATTTGCTGCCACCGCCATTCCCGGACTCTCGATTTCCAATAATGACTGGTATTCCTTTAGGATGAATAGTGTTGATAGACAATGGCGATAGAACCGGCGGGTTTATTTCGGAGGGCATTTCATCACGGAGGTGCCACAGATGACGTGGCAGCCACAGTTTTAGTTTGAAGATTTGTTTCCGAGTAGTATGTTCTTTGGGTCGTAGTGATCGAAGGAAATCACTTAAGTAGTTTGTATGGTGTGACATATTACAGTGTAGTTTATTCGAAAAGTGTATCATGAAATGATTACAATTATCCACTATGGTATGAGAAGTTTCAGCTTTCAGCAAAAATCCAATGAGCTCTCCAGCAGAAAAAACAAGTTATTCATAGTAGGGTACAGATATGACGGCTATTTACTTATTCACTCGAAACGTGAAAACTTGTCCAGTAAAAATATCACAAGTTATTCAGTGAAGTAGTAAACAAACGTAGACGAACTGACGAGTGGTTGAACTAAAATAGTTTAAAACAAATTAGCAGAGAAATAACTAGCTAAAAAATGGAGAATATTGTTGATTGGGAGTCTCTTTTTTTATAGATTTCAAAGTTATCATCAAGTAATGAGTATGTTGTAAGAAAATTGCATTTTTGAACATAAGAAATGTGTATTTTCCAATTCAATCTCCATACAAATACAATACAAAATAACATTCATATCGTGCCCTTATAAAAAAAAAATCAATTTTTTCGCAATGACGTGCAGTTCATCAACATCTCATAATCGAAAAAAATATGTTTTAGCCTAATTTTAAATTCTTTAATGTCTATAGAACGACGAACATGCACTCTCCTTCAGTGATGGGTAGTTACTAACTATAAATAGTTAACTACTAGTTATTAACTACTCTACAGTAGTTAAGGAATAGTTAATAACTACTTTTTGTTAAACTAGTTAACTACTTTTTTAAATAGTTATTAACTACAGTAGTTAACTATTTTTTTAACTACTTTACTTTTTTGGTGGCTGAAAAAACTCTATAGATCATGAAACTGAAGTGGATGAGCCAGTATATGACATGTATGTAAATAATGAAGATCTAGTGGTGAAAGTATATCAGATTTGATAGAAAGTGAGCAAGATAATATTGATAATTCTGACGATGTGCTTCTTTTACCTCCTCATAAGCACTGTGGTAATCTACATACATAATTTCCATAACGCAGAGGCCGCGGTGGTCAGCAGTCAGCAATTGGTAAAATTAGTGCGCGCACTGGCGCGCAGGCGTGTAATTAAAGTTATTAAGCAATTGTACACTATCAGTTCCAAATATCCAAAACGTTTTTCCTAAGCTTTTATGCAAGAGGTTATCCGATTGCATGTAATAAAAGTTTTAATAAAAGTTGTACACTGTCAGTAGGTAAAGATCAAAAACGTTTTTCTTAGGCTTATTATGCAAGAGTTTATCCGATTGCATCAAACATAATGCTGGATTTAAAGTTTAAAATAAAACATCGCTATATGTTGAAACTGTCTTACGAAGGTACGCATGAAATTCAGTGTTTTTAATCTGCTTAAACCTGGTTCGATCCAAAGCATTGAACATTTTTTTGATATTGCTGAGCATCCACTTTTAATAATGGTATAGAAGAAAACCATCTTTATTTAATATCTGATAGTTCGATAAAAATCACAAAAACGGTCATTTTTGACGGGCTACTTCTAGTTATATCTTAAATTTCGTGGCAAGTGTTGGTGCATTGAAAGTAAGGGATAATTTGAAATACAAACAACTTAATGATAGATCAATGGCAAAAGTTGTATCGTTATCAAACTTCATTCATCGCAATGTAAAAAATGCTGAGGATGTACAGGACATTAGTGGTTCAACATTTATAAAGCCAAATATTACACGGTGGTGCTCAAAATTCTATTCGGTTGAAAGGATTGTTAATATAGCTTTCAATAATGTTTGTCATTGTCAGAAGAAGTTAGGGCAAGTTGCATTTAAAGAAATCGAGTTTGCTTTTTTGAAATCGTTCATTCAGACTATAAAACCAATAGTCACCGCAATGAATATTTTCAAAAGTGAAAAGTCATACATTGGTCACATTATTCAAACCATTATAGGATTAAAAAAGTAACATCATATTCAAATAAAACAATCAATGCTCTTTTACAAGCACTATCTCAAGGTATAGAAAAACGATTTGGTCCTGTTTTGGAAAATGAAGAATATCTTTTAGCAACAACGATAATTCCCCAGTTTAAATTAAATTTTTGAATAATGAAAAGAAAATATTTGATCAAAGAAAATTTGTTGGCATACATAAATGAAATGAACCAAAAGTTTGAAAAATAATATTTATTTAACTTGTATTTAATTGCAAATGTTTAAAGGTTTTTTGGTTAATGTTAAAAAGTAGTTAACTACTAGTTAACTACTAGACAGTAGTTAAGAGGTAGTTAATAACTACTGCTGTTAAAAGTAGTTAGGAAATAGTTACTAACTACTTTTTTTATGAGTAGTTAAATAAAGTAGTTAACTACTTTTAAAGTAGTTAAAATCCATCACTGCTCTCCTTCAACCTCAGTAAACACAAATGCAATATTCAAAGAGTGTTAGGTTTGGAACGAAAATTTGACAGTTTTGTTGGTCAAGTTCAACTCAAATGTATTTTCGTTCGTTGAGAATTCGATAGAACGAGTAGATAAATGACGATCTTGTTGTTCAGGTTTTGAAGTTTGGCTAGAACTTTTGCATTCTCAATGCTCAGTGGGTGCCGATTTAATGAATGACGTAATCTTAATAAAGTTACTGCAGCGCATTTTTTACTGGGAGTTCAGGATTTTTGATTGACATCTTCAACACAATAATTAGAGTTTGTGCAGTTGAATTAGTAAAACAAATATTGATTTATGAAAAACAAATTAAGTTACTTACCACCTTTTGACTTCACAGAAAACAGTGGGTATTTTTTCGATTAATATAGGTACCTATATGGAAAAACTAGTGTTCTAAACTCGCATATAGGTTTGTTATAATTTTATAAGCAACTAGCGGGGTACCGGCGTTGCTCGGGGTTTTTAGAGATTTTTCTAATGCTTGTCTCTTTCGCTCCCGTTTCCTTCCCCGCTAGCTCTCCCGCTCGCGAATATACAAACTGCCTTGGATGCTTCCACATGCATATTAATTAGTATGCTATATATAGACTGAGCTTAAGTTGTTCTATTAGTGTAATAACTTTGTTTTGGTTTTTACTGTTTTTATGCAATTGGGTTCTCATTTCTATGGTCATTTAAAAGTTTCTCATATTTGTCATGTTTACATATCAGATACTTAGTATAAGGTATAAGTTGTTTTATAAATGTTATGTTGTGGTTTTTATATGCATTTTGAAAATTATGACAAGGAAATATAAAGCAGTGCTTCATTGTCTATGTCTTCAGAATTTCTTTGAAATTAGGAAAATTTCTAAGTCGATTCAGAGATTGTTTCAAAATAAAATTTTTAATAACTATTACTCTGTTATAGACGTGTCTAGCTTAAAACAAGTCACAGTTAACATTGAATAATAGCAAGATTTCAAGTGGTTTAAATAGCCAAATGCCCGCATTAAAACAACTACAGAATGAAATTTAACAACATGGTTTTAAGTGATTCAGTGTGAGATCCACTACAAAATAAAATTAAAATCCAATCTTTCAAAGCATTATTTTGAAGCTGTTGATGGATTTAAAAAAAACTACTTCACCAAGCCCTAAACAAGGTTTAAGCATTGACTGCCAAGCTGGTAGAAAATCTCTGCTTAAGGGTCACTTTCAACTTTTGAAGATATTATATCGATGAACTTTTTTTAAAATTATTTTCTGGGTATGGACTCAACCATAAGTATATATTGGGCTAGATGAGGTTTGACCATAATCCAGTAATACTTTAGTAAATTAGTAAACTAGTAGAAGTTCAAGATAACTCATTTCTTAGCCAAACTTTGGCTTCTTTGTTCATGACCCTCGCGCATAGTTTTGAGTCGTCTGAAAATTTTGAAAAACCAAGTTTTAGTGAACTTTAACTTTAATACACTATGTATGGCAACGTTATAACTATTACCAAGGCAGTAGGCGTCGGTAGCCAGGTAATAAGCGGTAAAATTGCTACTGAGCCGGCGGTTTTGCCAAAACAATTGATTCTTCGATTAATTGATAAAGATGTACATATTTTCTGTAAGATGTGGAGAGACTTTAGACGTGTAGGATAATTTAAAGCCCAAACAATATTACAATAGGACAAGTAAGGGTAAACGAGAGCGTAATACAACATCATAGAAATATTTTTATCCACAAATCGACTCACGCGAGATAGAATTCCACAATTTTTTGCAACTTTAGAAGTGACGTAACTAATATGGTTAATCAGTGAGAGGTGCTCATCAACCAACATTCCAAGAAATTTACACGAGGACACTCGCGCAATAGGTTTATCGTCAATAAGAAGTTGATAATCAGAACAAATTAATTTATTTCTGGTACAGGTCAACTAGTCGCCGCCAAAGTAGTCGCTGGCCAACTAGTCGTCGGCCCAACTAGTCGCCGGGCGTAGTTCGGCGTAATATTTTCTTTTAAGCACACTCCGTTGAAAACTATGGCCCACTTGGCGTTTATCAATTTTTTATGGTGCCCTCGATTTTGCGGTAATTGAAAGACGTGAGACTTGTTTCAGATGTTTTATTTGGCTTACTGCAGTTTCGGAAATCCTTTTCCATCTTCAGAGCCCAAAGTAATAAACTAAAAGTCTGCGTAAAATAAGAAACGGAAGCAAGACGAATCAAAACAAGTTAAATTAAATTAAATTAGAGTTCGAAACAAATTAAATTAAATTCCATTAGAGTGAAAAAGTAAAACGAAAACGAGATTACTTCAAATTAAGTAAACGAGTGAGCGCTAAAGCACGAACGCGACAACTGAAAGGTGAGAGAGCTAGACGAGGTGAATAACTGTAGTTGTAGGTGTGTGTACGAATATGGGAAGGGGAGATAGTGTGCGAGAAACGTCTTGTAGGTAGAATTGGTGGAATTTATAGGTGTACAAATCAGTGATATTTCAGTTACAACTTTTCAGTTACAGTTACAGTTAAAGTTACAACATTTTTCAGTTTCAGTTAAAGTTATTTTTCCGCAAACATTTTTCAGTTACTATTACACTTATTTATTTTTAAGTTAAAGTTACAGTTAACTGTAGAATCTATACACAGCCAAAAAAATTTTTTATTTATTTATTTATTTACAGATTCTTGGAGAGCCTGTTTCTTTTTCCTGCACTCATATCACTGCAAACCGGTAGTTGTTATTTTCCGGGGGAACTCCTCTTTTCACTCAGCAGCTGGGCCTTGGCAGCTGCATAAATTAATAATTAAGTAAAAGACAAAAATAAACAAATGACCGAAAAATTTAGGTATGTGCTGATCAAAATCACAAAAATAACAATTATACTATATAAAATCAAAGCAAATATAACAAATAAATTTAATTATTTTTTTTAATTATTTGTTTAAAAAAAGTTTAAAAAATTAATAAACATTTGCTAAAAAGAAACAATTGATATGCCACTAGAGATGTGCTGATAGAAGTAAACGAAGTTAAGGAAAAACAATTGTTAGTGACTACTACTTAAAATAGTGTAGTTATAAATAAATTTTGGTAAAATAAACTTTACTCAGTTACCAGTCACTGTCACCAACTTCGAGCCATATAAATGATATAAAGCAACTTCAAAAATATGAAAATTTTAGATTAAGTTACACCATAGCAGTTTTTATTAAGGAACACAACACCAAATAGCTCAGTATGTTGAACTAAAAATTTATTTTATTCAGAAATAATTAATTAAATATACAAGACAATTCTCCTCCTTCTTTGTTCAGGCTTAATCGAATCAGAGTCTATCGAGTGAAAAAAAAGCAACAACAGAAAAAGGTGATAAATTAATAGAAAAAAATATTATTCAACAAATTTAAAAAACAAGATATTTCATCCTTTTTTTGTCTATGTTTGCAACTGGCAGCAATTAGCAAGGCAGAGCTAATGCAAAGAATTGAGGTCACACAAAACATTATTTATGAAATAAAAATGTAACAACTGGGAAGAGAAGATATTAATAGAAAAGATGAACATGTAACATAGTTTAAAAAAAAATAATGAAAATAAAAACTAGCCAAAGGTGCAAAATCCTCATTGAAAATATAATTAAAGACTTTTAAGAGTTCGTGTTACATCTTACACAGTACCAGCACTTTAGTGGTTTTGCTGTGAGGCCTGCACATGAAAAATGAGACCAGTCTAAGCACTTGTCACACTGAATCCATGGCTCATTAAAATCAGATGAAGTCGTTCTGCACTGTAAACATGGCCATTCTTCTTCCTTCATCAAAGATCCAAGAAGCTCTACCACTTCCCATGCCGAGTCAGTAAAGTGTCTTCTAATTTCTCCAAGTTGAGCTCTTTGATCAATGATCCCATTTGCAACATCTGACCGAATGTCATCAATGCTGAGCTTTGACCCAGTGCGCAGAGCAGAGGTTGCTGCATCATCTTTCACTATCCAGCAAAGTCGAATGCTATCTCTATCTTTTGAAAAAAGTTTTTCGAAAGGCTTCACTCGTGCTGTGAATTTTATTCGACGATGCTTTAATGGACGCTGGGTTGACCCTGAAAGCGTTCCCTGATAAAAAATCGTTTTGGATAAGATTAAAAATTTGTAAATTAAGTAGCATAAAAGTTTGAGCAAATAAAAATTTGTAAATTAAGTAGCTTGAGCAAATACCTGTTCCTTTGACCAGTCAACAGTTGGGACAGAAAAGATAGGCTGGGTTGGCCCTGAAGACGTTCCCTGCTGAAAAATGGTTTTGGAAGATATTAAGAATTTGTAAATTACATAACATCAAGCTTTGAGCAAATACCTGTTCCTTTGACCAGTCAACAGTTAGGACAGAAAAAATAGGCTTTCCCGGCTGGGCTGATGCTGAAGTTATTTCCTGAAAAAATTATCTATATATATAAAAATGAATGTTTGTATTTATGTTAATGTCCTTTATGCATTGCTACACCATTCATCCGATCGTAATGAAATTTTCACACAACCTTGAGAGTCAAGGGGAAAGTCAAATAAAATAAAAAAATTTGAAATCCGTCACAAAATGAGCGGAGCGGAGCGGGTGAGCGAGCGGGAACTATATATATATGTATGTGCGTATGTATGTGTGTATGTATGTATGTGTATGTGCATGTATGTGTGTCTGTGTGTGTGTTTATGTATGTACTAGCGGAGATACCCGGCGTTGCCCGGGTTTTTTTAGAGGTTTTTCTAATGTTTGTCTCTTTCTCTCCCGTTTCCTTTCCCACCTGCTTTCCCACTCCCGTTCGCTTTCCCGTTTTCGGTCGTTTTCCCGCTCCCGGTCGCTTTCCCGCTCCCGGTCGCTTTCCCGCTCCCGGTCGCTTTCCCGCTCCCGGTCGCTTTCCCGCTCCCGGTCGCTTTACCACTCCCGGTCGCTTTCCCGCTCACGTTTGCTCTCCCATTCCCGCTCACGTTTGCTCTCCCATTCCCGCTCACGCTTGCTTTTCCGTACCCGCTCGCTGTCCGTTCCGGGTCGCTTTCCCGTTTCTATAATAGACAAAAGAACCCACAAACATTCATATATATATATATATATATATAGTCTTAGCAAATCTATTTTACGTTTTATAGGCTAACAGAAGTTATGAAAGAATGGAAAAGAAAAAATGAGCGTGAACGGGAGAGCAACCGTGACCGGGAATGGGAGAGCAAGCATGACCGGGAACGGGAGAGCAAGCGTGAGCGGGAACGGGAAAGCGACCGGGAACGGGAAAGCGACCGGGAACGGAAAAGCCACCGGGAACGGGAAAGCGACCGGGAACGGGAAAGCGACCGGGAACGGGAAAGCGACCGGGAACGCGGAAAGCGACCGGGAACGCGGAAAGCGACTGGAATCGGGAGAGCAAGCTTGGAAGGAAACGCGAGCAAGAGAGAAAATCGATAACAAAACTTCTGAGCGGGAAAGCGACCGGGAGCTGGAAAACGACCGAGAGCGGAAAAGCGACCGGGAACGCGACGAAAACGGGAAAGTGGAGAAGGAAACGGGAGCGAGAGGGACAAACATTAGAAAAACCTCTAAAAAGCCCGGGCAACGCCGGGTAACCCCGCTAGTTTTTAAATAAATTATAAGCCGTTGAAATTACATAGATTATAAAGCCTAAAAAATACCTGGTCATTTGGGATAAAAGTAGTTGGAACAGAAAGGATAAACTGGGATGATACTGAAGACACTTCCTGTGTAAATTGATCCTCCTCATCCTAAAAAATCAGTTATTTCAATCAACTTTGTACTACAAATGGTGTATGGCGCGGACGGTGTACAAATTAATGAAGTATAAATAGGAAAGAGTAACAGTATGTGTGTGGTAAGAAATAATGTTTTATTTGTGTCGATTACGACGCGAAGTAATGTTAGGGTTATTAATAATGTCAGAAGAGATATGTGTTCGCGGAAACGAGTGAATAATCGACAATACATTGAGAGGTAGTTTGTTCTGTGGAAGTGAAAAGTGAAGAGATATCGACGATCGTGGGGTCGGATGAGTAGTCGACGATGCATTGAGTGGTAGTATGGTCTGGGGGAGTGGAAGGTGAAGAGATAGCGACGATCGTGGCGTCAGGGTCAGAAGCAGGTGTCGGAGGGTGCAAAGGAAGCGTGGTGGAAAGCTGCGGAGGAAGACAAGGTGCGGTGGTAGAAGCAATACTTGGTTCGAGTGTGGAAGTTTGGTTGGTATCAATGGGTGGGTGTTCTGTGGTCAAACTCGGTTTAGGCTCGCGTAGACTGTAGCCATGAAGTGAATGGACCGAGGTGAGAACAGTACATGAAGTTTCGGTTTCCCGGACCTCAAATGTGGGTTAGAAAATTGGGTTATTTGGTTTTTAAAGTAGCTTCTACTCAAAAACTGTTAATGCTACAGGAGTAAAAATTAGTATTTAGTTTCTACTCCAAAAATAATGAAATACGTGTTTTAGCATTTTCTGAAAATTTGGTTTCCAGGACTTCAAATGTGGGGTGGAAAATAGGGCTAATTGTCTTTTATAGTAACTGCTACTCGAAAACAGTAAATACCACAGATGTAAAAATTATTATTTAGTTTCTTTTTTAAAAATAAAGATATACGTGTTTCACCATTTTTTACAAATTTGGTTTCCAGGACCTCAAATGTGGGTTGGAAAATAATGTTATTTGGTTTTTAATGTAACTGCTACTCGAAAACTGTAAATGCTCCAGGAGTGAAAATTAGTATTTGGTTTCTACTCCAGAAATAATGATATACGTGTTTTACCATTTTTTGAAAATTTGGTTTCCAGGACTTCAAATATGGGGTGGAAAATAGGATTACTTGGTTTTTAAAGTAACTGCTACTCAAAAACTGTAAAGGCTACAAAAGTAAAATTAGTATTTAGTTTCTACTCTAAAAATAATGATATACGTGTTTCACCATTTTTTGAAAATTTGGTTTCCAGGACCTCAAATGTGAAGTGGAAAAGGGGTTATTTGATTTTAAAATAACTGCTACTCAAAAACTGTAAGTGCTACAGATGTGAAAATTGGTATTTTGAGGTTTTGTGCCGGTTAAAAGTAGATGAGTTCAGTTTATCACCGGACGGACGGGCCAAGCCGTTATTTTAGGGTTTTCATAAGGCCCTGCCTAAACCTTAAATCAAGGTGGGACGGCCCGAGATTTTTAACCAAGTATATAAACATTTTAGTGATTTTAGGGTGTTCAGACGGGCCGGGTTAAACCTGAAGTCAAGGTGGGACGGGCCCAAGTTTTTCATCAAGTATATAGAACTTCTAGGCCTGTAAAAACGGGCCGGGCCCATATTAGACGGGCCGTGCCGGGCCAGGATATTCGGTTTTTGAAACGGGCTGGGCCAAGTTGTCGACGGGCCGAGCCGAGACCTAAAAAATTGATCCGTGCAGTACTCTACTATGTATGCACGGTTCAAATTCTCTAATTTCATGCGAGCGAAGCCGCTACGAGCACTGCTAGTATTTTTTTTTTTTTTTTTTTTATTATAGTTTATAGTCTTTTACACCATGTGTTTTAAGACGCGAAAAGAAAATCAAAATGAAAAAATACTTATTTACACTAAATAATTTTTCTCTATATTTACAGTTCTTTAGGATTATTTTGTATCCATTTATAGATGATGTCGTGGCATATTTCCGAGTTCAGTATGGTTTGGAGTGTAGTTGGTTTTTGGATCCTTTTACAAAAGTTCCCAAGTTCCATTCCTAGTTGTGTCGTTTCTTCGCAGTGCAGCAACCAGTGCTCGATTGTTTCCTCTGTTCCGCAGGTTTCGCACAAACCTGTCTCATGAAGATTCATTCTCTTCAAATTTTGTTTCAGCCGACACTTTCCAAGTCGGAGTCGGGAAATGATGACTTCCTTTTTTCTGTTTGTTGTCTTGAATTTAATTTTATTTGAGACTTTTTTTTCGAGAGACCAGTAGTGTCGACTTTCTTGAGCAGAGTCCCATCTGGTCTGCCATTCGTTCAAAAGCTCTCTGCGTATTGTTCTTTTTATGTCAAATATCTCTGGCATAATCTCAATCTCTATTTCGGGATGTTTGGTGGCTTCTTTGGCAAGGCAGTCTGCCATTTCATTTCCACGTATGCCCACGTGGCTAGGTACCCAAATCAGGGTAATTGTTTTCCCTTCTTTTGAGAGGTTGGATGCTAGTGTTAGGACTGATTCCACAAGAGCAGATTTTTGAGCATTTGCGGAATTTTTCAATGATATCATAGAGCTATATGAATCCGTAAATAGGGCTATTTTATGTGGACCGTCTGGTTGTGCCATCCACTCCAAGCCGCATTTTATAGCTGTTAGCTCAGCCGTATAAATACTAACGTCATTCGTGACTCTCTTAGCTATTTTCATATCTTTTTCCGGGATATAAATTCCCACAGCTGCTACATTGTCTATCTTAGATGCATCTGTGTACATATGTGTCGAATCTGTATATGTAGCAATCAGTTCCTTAGCTCTTTGGACAATTGACGGATCATCCTTCTTTAACCCCACCAGCCCTTCGTTAAAAAGAGGTGGAATAAGTTTCCATGGTGGAGTTAGAGAAGGAGTTAAGGGAACTGGATTGAATTTGTCAACTATTTTGTTCAATGCCGCTGTTCTTTTGGCTGCTGGATGTTCAGCTTCTTTCACTTTTCTGTGAAAGAACCATCGCCATTTAACCCCTTCTTGACCTCTGGGGGGTACAAAGACGTCTTTTGTCGGATGGTTTGGAATGATCTTGGTTTTAGTGGCAAGGTTTGTAATTAACATCTTTCGTCGTATATCGAGTGGAGGATCTCCGCATTCTATTTGTAGAGCGGCCAAACTGGTTCCAACCATTGCCCCGCAAGCTGTTTTTAAGGCACTATATTGGATTTTCTCGAGTCTTTGTTTTTGAGATTCTGATGCACTGTCAAATGCTTCGCAGCCAAACTCCATCACTGACCGTATGGCGCATCGGTAGAAAAGCATCAGTGTTTCTTTGCCGCATCCCCAGCTTTGTCCTGTTAGGCATCGCATGATATTTAATCTTTTTTTGCAACGATCAACGATCTTATCAATGTGTTTTTTCCAGGTTAATTTCGAGTCAAATATTATACCGAGAAATGTAGCTTCGCTCTTCCAGCTGATTTTTTTGTCATCCATACAAATAGGTAGGGAATTTGTTCGGAATTCATTGTATTTTGTAAAACAGACTGCTACTGATTTCTCGGTTGACAGTTTGAATCCCCAATTGAGGAAGAATGTTTGGATTTCGTTTAATCGAGTCTGTAAGCAGTTTCGCATAGTATGTGGGTCTTTTCCTGAAATCCATATCGCTACATCGTCCGCAAATATAGATGTCCGAATTCCATGGATTTCTTGACAAGGGATGTCGCTCATCATAACAATGAACAAAAGGGGGCTCAGGACAGAACCCTGTGGGGTACCATTTTCCAACAATACCGGGTCTGACAACGTGGATCCCACACGAACCATGGCCTCTCGATTATTCAAGAAGCTATGGATCCATTTTAAAATCTTTCCTCTGACACCAAGCTTTTCAAGCTTCAACAAAAGCCCCTCTCGCCACATTAGGTCGAAGGCTTTTTCTAAGTCCAGAAAGACCGCCAGTGTCCCACCCTTATTCCACATCGAGCGTTTAATATCGTTTTGTAGTCTAAGGATGTGATCTGTGCATCCTCTTCCTTTTCTAAAGCCTGATTGTTCACGATTTAAGAGATTATTTTGCTCCAGGTAAAACCTTAACCGATTTGCAATAATTCTTTCAGTAATCTTGCACAATGAAGATGTTAGGGAAATGGGTCGATATGAGTTGGTGTCTGCAGAATTTTTTCCCGGTTTTAGTAGCGGAACAATTATGGATTGCTTCCATAGTTTTGCTACCTCTCCTTTGGTCCAAGATAAGTTTATAAGATCCAAGAGCTTATTGAGACCTATCTCGTCAATTTGTCTTAGCATCTCATAGCAGAGATTGTCTGGACCTGGAGATTTGCCGTTTGCACTCTGCATCAGAGCTTCCGTAAATTCTTTTAAGGAAATTTCTGTGTTTAAATCATGTGGGTCGTTTTCGCAAGAAAAGCCAGATCTGATGGTAAAGGTAATTTCTCTTTTCAGAGCCTCTTTCCTTTGAATAAATCTTAGGTCAAGATTTTTGTCTGATGAGTTTTTTGCGATGGCAGTTGCTAACGCATTCGCTTTGTCTTTGTCAGAATAAGCGGTTTCCTTTTCATTCAGTTTCAGCGCTGGAACGTTAAAACCTGCATGTGTGTGGACCATATTTTTCACCGCTTTCCACATGGTAGTCTGACTAGAGTGTGAGTTAAGAGAGCTACAGAATGTTCGCCAATGGTTCTCTTTTGCTGTCCTCACTATCTTCTGTGCGATTTGTTTGAGTTCTCGATACCGTTCAAAGCCAGTCGTAGTATACTCTTTCCGAAGTGAGTATAAGGCTTTGTTTCTTGCTTTGATTGCGCTTTCACATTCATCATTCCACCATGGTACTGGCCTAAGTCCTGATCGTCTTCCATTTTTGGTTGGTATTGAAGCTATGGCTGCTTTGTTCAGACCTTGCGTTAACAGGTTTGTTGCTTCGTCAACATTTGTGAAAGTTTGGAGTTCATTGAACATTCCTGTTGAAAGCCGTTGGTATTTGTACCAATCGGCTTTCTCCAGGTTCCATACCTTTCTGTTGTTTACCTCGTAATTAACCTTTTTATTTAGTGTGATCAAAACCGGGTAGTGGTCACTGCCCAGATTTTCATCTAACACCTTACACAAGGCTTTTTGAGATAAAGAGGGAGAGCACATTGCTAAATCTATAGGGGTTGTCCTTCCGCTGGGAGTCAGGGCACTGCTAGTATATATATATAATATATATATAGTCTTAGCAAAAGGTTGTTACATAACGATTAACCGCTGTTTGTTTACGTTTGGAAAAAGTCGATTTTCTTCGAAAATATCAATTGTGGCACAGAATTATTTGTATAAATTGCAATATACAACGATTTTCTAATAATACCGATACTTTTTTCCGTTTATTTGACATTATTTAATTATCGCAATATAATTATCGCCCGTCAACTTGGGGTCTCTCGTACGGAATTCATTAAGTTGTAAAGTTATGCCGCCAAAGACAAAGAAGGACTTAGTATTGGATGGACGATCCACAGCTGAAATGCTTGGTATTAAGCTGTGTGAATGTTGCCTCAAAGAAAATGAGGATATTTTAAAGATTCTGGTTGAGTTGAAAAATGTCAAGGCAAAAGAGGTGGAAACCAAAGAGATGGCTGAAGACATAAAAGAAATTAAAAACATGATTAAAAAGAGTGACAACTTAACAGTGGCCTTGGAAAAACAAAATGGACAGATCCAAGAATTAGGTCTGAAGTTAGAAGATGTTGCTAATAAAAGGATACAGGAAAACCAAATGATGAAAAAAGAATGGTCTGGCTTGTTTAAAGAAAATGTAGAGGTTTTAAATCAGAATGTTGGTGCTGTACAGAGATCAGTTGTTGGGACTATTGAAATAAACAACAAAAGAATTGAAAGACAAAACAACTTTATAGCCTACAACTTGCCTGAGAATGACCCAAATTCCAAAGCAAAAGACAAAGAGGATATTCTAAAACTTCTGAAAGAGATAACAGATTAGGACTTGGACGCCGAAGTTGTGGAGCTTTTCAGGTTGGGAAAAAGGACTGATAATGCTCAAAGGGCAAGACCGGTCCTGGTCAGGTTTGACAACCAAAGTACTAAAAATTTGGTGCTTGAGAACAGTTTCAGACTAAAGAAAAGTGAGTCTTACAAAATGGTGATCCTTAGTCAGGACTTGTCAATCGAAGACAGGGAGCAATGCAGAAGCTTCTGTACGAAAAAAGAAAAGAAATTAGTCTCAAAGATGACATAAATAAATGGGTACTCAGGATAAGAGGGAAGCCAGGGAATTTCCATGTCTTGTCCTACATGAAAAAAAATTTATAAGGCCGCCCTGTTCAAGAACCAGTGATGTTGCTGTTACAAGTTTTCTAAAAAAGGATGGATGCTGTTTAGCACTTACGAATGCTAGAAGTCTCCTCAACAAGATTGTGGAACTTGAGTATTTTTTGGATGAATCTAATGTTGATATTTTTTCTGTTACTGAGACATGGTTGTCTCATAAGGACCCTGACAGTCTATTTTTACCCATGGGCTACTCTGCAAACCGTTGAGACAGACCATCTAGAGGCGGCGGGGTTGCCTTTATTATTAAGAATGAAATCCCATTCAAACCTATAGCTATTCCTGCAAAATTCCAATCTATTGAAATCACATGTATTGATGTTTTGCTTCATAGTGGTCCATGTCGACTCATGACATATTATCGCAGAGGCGGTTTTGACAGCATGGCGGATCAATACGCCAAAGACAGCATTCAATGTATTAAATTCTTATCTTCTGTGAAATACCGTGTTTGTCTTATGGGTGACTTTAATTTGCCAGGTATTGATTGGGAGAATTATCTGGCACCTGAGAACACAATATATAATCATTTCCTGGAGCTATTTGACGATCTAGGTTACCACCAATTTGTTCATCTTCCTACCCGTAATGACAATATTCTGGATCTTATCCTGTCTGGCGATCCAATGCTAATTTCTACAATCGATGTGATATTTCCTCTTGCGTCTAGTGACTATAACATGATACTCTTCAAGCTCAACGACTATGTCCCCCAGACAACAGACAATCACTCTGTCTCTTACAATTTCAGTAAGGGAGATTACAAGTTACTCAATAATTATTTAAATGAAGTTCCTTGGGACCATCTTTTCCAATATTGGTTTTCCTCTGATGAATGCTGGCGAATGTTTAAATGCTACCTGTTTAAAGGAGTGAACAGATTTATTCCATTGAGACGTAAGTTCAGGGCTGCCACTAAAACTCGTGTGAAAATAACTCCTAGAGCACTGAGACAACTTTACCATGAAAAGTTGCAATGTTGGCGTTCCTGGAAATCTACCCAGACTGTGGAGGCAAGGGAAAACTATTCTTCGATAGCAAAAAAATGCACCCAGTCCGCTTTAGCCTTTCAAATTAGTTATGAAAAGAGCCTTGTGGCTAAAAATAATCTTGGATCATTTTACAAATACGTGAATCGAAGGCTGTTTCCACGCTCTAGAATCGGGCTTGTTTTAAGAACTGATGGGACCACCGCCTCTGACGAAGGCGAGATTTCTGACATTTTTAACGACTACTTCGCCAGTGTCTTCACGGTTGACGATGGAGAGAACCCTCAGTTAAATATGCGTACGGAAAGTCGTTTGAGTGCGGTCACTTTTACTCCAGAATTAGTTTCTAAAACTTTGAAAACCCTCAAAAATTCTGCTTCTGTAGGCCCCGACGGTTATGAACTTGTATAATGATTAACAGGTTTGAAAAAGTAGGTACATATCGTAGAATTTGGGGGGGGGGGACGAAATCCGCTGCCTTATCCAGTTATGAACTTTTATAACAGTTTACAGGTTTATAAAGTTCGAAAAAGTAGGTACATATCTTAGAATGGTGGGGGGGCAAAGTACGCTGTTTTATCCAGCTACATAACAGGTTTATAAAGTTCAAAAAAGTACATGTCTTAGAATTTTTCAGGGTGGGGGCGAAATCCGCTGCCTTATTATCGAGCTATGAACTTGTATACAGGTTCGAAAAAATAGGTACATATCTTGAATTTGGGGGGAGGCGAAATCCGCTGCCTTATCCAGTTATGAACTTTTATAACGGGTTACAGGCTTATAAAGTTCAAAACATTACATGTCTTAGAATTTTTCAGGAGGGGGGCGAAATCCACTGCCTTATCCAGTTATGAGCTTGTATAACGGTTAACAGGTTTATAAAGTTCAAAAAAGTAAGTACATATCTTAGAATTGGGGGGGGGGCGAAATACGTTGTTTTATCCAGCTATTTACTTTTGTAACGGTTAACAGGTTTATAAATTTCAAAAAAACTACGTATCTTAAAATTTTCCAGGGGGGCTTTGCCCCCTCGCCCCCCCGTAGTTCCGGGGCTGCTATGATGACCAGTGTTCTTCACAGACCATCGGTACCTCTAACAATGTCTACAACATTAAGAGATTTTTAAAAGTGATTTTGATTTGAAATCATTTTGTAATTAATGATTTTGATTTTGATTTGAAATCATATTTTTCTTGACGATTTTGATTTTGATTTCAAATCATTTCAAAAATGATTTTACCCAACACTGGTTACAAGATATTGCATGGAAATGTATGCACCAATCTGGTGCATCATTTTCACCCCACCAACTACCCAGAAACCAGGGGTCACAGTTACAGACTTCGAACAAATGTGTTTTCAGTAGATACTACCAAGTACTTTTTTTCTAATCGTGTTGTGAATGTTTGGAATTCATTGCCGGACCAGATTGTTTCTTCTCCTACTTTCTCGGAATTTAAACATCTTATTGCTCAAATGGATTTATCTCTATTTTTGTCTGATATACGTTGAATGAGTCGCCATCTTACTGTCGATGTTTTTCTCTAATATTATTACTATTATTATTTTCTTTTTTTTTTTTTTGAACATTTATTGAGCACGAAAGAAAACAACAGTGAAGTTATAAATAAGGAAAAAAAATCAAGTGCTCAAAAGGTTCATCCAAAGGGAATTACTTCCCGCTAACTGGACGACCTATAAACGAAAATTTAGATACGAACCGAGACAGAGAAATAAAAGTTAACATAAGTGTATAGGAGTAAACATAAGTATATATAAGTTAACATATCTGTATCGAAGTTAACATAAGTATATAGATATTGAAATTATGAATCTAGCTGTAATATGTAAGATTTCAACGATTTTTTAAATAGCGAAATGCTTTTCAATGAGGATATTGTTATTGGAATACTTGAATACAACCGCGGACCATAACACTTTATGGAGAATGTTTTGAGAGTTGTTCGAGCAAAATCGGACCGAAAGCAATGCAAAGAACGCACATCATGAGAATGTACATGAGACGATTTTGTGAAAAGGTTATCAAATGACGACGGTAACATATGGTTGTCATATTTGTACATGAAAATACTAACAAGAAAAAAATTAATTTGATATACATTCAGTAGGTTGTTCTCGATCATTTTCATTTTACAAGATGATGTAAAGGGCAAGTTAAATAATATTCGGATGATTCTTTTCTGTAAGATGTGGAGAGACTTTAGACGTGTAGGATAATTTGAAGCCCAAACAATATTACAATAGGACAAGTAAGGGTAAACGAGAGCGTAATACAACATCATAGAAATATTTTTATCCACAAATCGACTCACGCGAGATAGAATTCCACAATTTTTTGCAACTTTAGAGGTGACGTAACTAATATGGTCAATCAGTGAGAGGTGCTCATCAAGCAACATTCCAAGAAATTTACACGAGGAAACTCGCGCAATAGGTTTATCGTCAATAAGAAGTTGATAATCAGAACAAATTAATTTATTTCTATGGTGGAATAGAATATAGTTGGTTTTACTTATATTTAAAGAAAGTTTATTCGCACAAAACCATTTATAAACGGAAAGTAGTTCATGATTAGTAACATCATATAAATCTTTTAGGTTTTCACCAGA
Source organism: Erpobdella octoculata (assembly GCA_963978895.1). NCBI lineage: Eukaryota > Metazoa > Annelida > Clitellata > Hirudinida > Erpobdellidae > Erpobdella > Erpobdella octoculata. The sequence goes on along the minus strand of OZ022239.1, from coordinate 40,856,438 downwards.
AGCAAAAAGGTTGGTATCATCGGCGAACAAGACAAATTCGAGACGATGCGAAACAGTGCACAAATCATTAATGTAGACAAGAAATAAGAGAGGGCCTAGCACCGACCCCTGAGGCACGCCACAAGTTACCCGCCGCGTTGATGAAGTAACTTCGTTGTAGTGTACCTGTTGAGTTCTACCGCTCAAATAATCTTCAAACCACATTAATGGAATCCCTCGGACCCCATAGTGTTCAAGTTTTTTTAGCAAGACTTTGTGATTCACTGTATCAAAAGCCTTGGCCAGATCCAGAAACACGCCGATGATGTAGTCTCCTCGATCCATAGCCTCCGCAACCCTCGAGTGCAACAGAACGAGCGGCATGTAGGTAGAGTGATTTTTTCTAAAGCCGAACTGACTCCTGGTAATGATGGAAAATCTGGCAAGAAATCCATAGAGCCTGGAGTGCATAGCTTTTTCAAAAAACTTTGAGAAGAAACATAAAATAGATATTGGCCGATAATTGGAAATGGTATCTTTTTTGCCAGATTTGTGAAGGGGAATTACTTTTGCCGACTTTAACTGATCAGGAAACACCCCTGAAGAAAAAGAGCAGTTTATTATGCAGGAAAGAATATGGGCTATCCGTGGAACAGAGCATCTTGCAATACACGGGTCAATTCCGTCGATTCCACTGCTGTGTGAGATTTTTAATCGTGTCGATATTTCAATGATCTCGTCCGGTGTTGTAGGTACAGCATCGAAAGAATGGACCACGGGATTACCAAGATATTCATCAAATGTTTCATTAGGAATTAATATATTTTTTGCGAGATCTGTGCCAATGCTGGAGAAATGATTATTAAACGAGTCAACAATTTCTGTAGGAGAGGTCAAATAACTCCCGTCACCCGCATCAAAAGTCCTGCACTGCTCCACAGAAGATCGCTTGCCCATTAGGCTCCCAATGATTTTCCATGTTTCTTTAGCATTGTTTTGACATAAATTGAATTTTTTTGAATAGAATTCTTTGATTGTCGCAATTTTCATTGATTTGAAGCGATTACGGTACACAGTGAATTTTTCTTTATTGGCCACTGTCGGGCTCTTGAGGTATTTTTTATATAAGGCATTTTTCTTTTTGCAGCACTTCATGAGATTTGGCGTCATCCAATCCTTATCAAATCTAGCAGGACCACGAGTGTATTTAACCAGTGGAAAACACTTGTCATATATTTCGAGATACTTATTAATGAATAATGAGTAAGCAGAGGACGCATCACCACCATCGGCCATCCCAATCACCCCAGACCAGTCCATCTCACCCAACATCTGTTCAAACATCTCTTTCTGTCTCAGGCTGGTCAGCCTTCTAAATGAAATCTGATCTCTTTCAGTATTGGTGCGAGGTGCGAGATCAGTTGACAAAAAAATCGGAAGATGATCAGAGATATCATCAATCACAATCCTAGCAATAGAATGTTGTAAGGGGTAGTTTGTAAACATGTTATCAATTGCAGAAGCAGTTTTAGAAGTTATCCTGGTAGGCGCCGTAAATGCCGGAAGAAGGCTGTAAGAAGCCAGTAAATTGAAAAAATCAGCCATAGACGAGCTCTGTTCTCTACTGAGAAAATCAATATTGAAGTCGCCCATTAAAAGAATATTCATATTTCTTTTGACGAGACAATTTAACAAATTGCTGAATTCTATGTTGAAACTGTGTAAATTTGTGTCCGGGGGACGATAAATAACACCCACTAAGAAATTTCCAGTTTTTTGACAATCCATTGAGATTAGAAGAAGCTCGAATGAAGTAACACTGCTGTTCCAGAGTGAAGCATCAACTGTTGAATACTTGATCCGCTCATCAATAAAAAATCCAACTCCACCACCTCTTTTCATGTCTCGATTTTGGAACACGAAGTGGAAACCCGGTATTTCTATGCCTTTAGACGAATTTTCATCCAACCAAGTTTCTGTGACCGCCAAAATTCGAGCTCGACTTTGGCGAAGTAGTATCGTTAAATCGTCTAATTTGTTTTTCATACTCCTGCAATTAACGTGAAGGAAAGAGAAAAATTCACGAGGCAGTTGATTGGTCAGGTCATTTAAATCTTTTGGAGAAACATAAATGCTGGTGTCTTCATACATTGAACGAAATAAATTGTCATCCGGATCAATACCAGAATCAAATAAAGAAGAATTATCTTCAGACCTCTCAAAACCAAAACAAATTTCTTCTTTAACAACAGAATCCATTGGATGAAATCAAAAGTTTTCAACCTCCTCCAGACTTAGAACTCGGGTGGGCCTGTCAGACTCAGCCCGCCTGACAAAGACCGCACCATTCCAGGTCCAGATGGAAGCAATTCTCTTTTCTTTAAGAAGTTTTCTACCCTTTGAAAAGATGTCGGCATTTTTTTTTGTTAGGTGTTCGTTTATATAAACTTTTTGCGCAGTGTCTTGTTTTCGTAGTAATCTCCTTAATTCATAGATCCTATCTCTGACAAGCCTGGAGGCGAATGTAACAACAATTGGCCGAGGCGCGTTCTTTGGACCCGGTACGCGAAATCCAGCAGTGATGTCACGCTCTGAAATTTCGAGGTCCAACTTTTTCTGACAACATTCTATCACAGCCTTCACCGTATCTTGCCGTGAAGATGGCCTTTGACCTCCCCCATCCTTACTGGCAACAGAGGCTGCTTCTGCGTAAGATGACTCGGGTACACCGTGGAACACAAGATTGCCGCTCCTCATCTGGGTCTCCAATTGATCGACTTTGAGTTGTAGGGTACGATTCTCCTCTGTTAGGAATTTGAGCCTGTCAACAATAGGTTTGATCTCATTCTATTTTCTTCTCATTAGAGTGTTACTTATTTTGTCATTCTGACTGTAAATGTTATTGTACATATTTTTTTTCGGGATGGAGTTAGCGATTCATTGAATCCTTCCACCCGTTTGTGAAAAATAAATAAATAAATAAATCTATTTTACTTTTTATAGGCTAAAAGAAGTTATGAAAGAATGGAAAAGAGAATATGAGCGTGAACGGGAACGGGAGAGCAACCGTGACCGGGAATGGGAGAGCAAGCGTGACCGGGAACGGGAGAGCAAGCGAGAGCGGGAACGGGAAAGTGACCGGGAACGGGAAAGCGACCGGGAACGGAAAAGCGACTGGAAGCGGGAGAGCAAGCTTGGAAGGAAACGCGAGCCAGAGAGAAAATCGATAACAAAACTTCTGAGCGGGAAAGCGACCGGGAGCTGGAAAACGACCGAGAGTGGAAAAGCGACCGGGAACGCGACGAAAACGGGAAAGTGGAGAAGGAAACGGGAGCGAGAGAGACAAACATTAGAAAAACCCCGGGCAACGCCGGGTAACCCCGCTAGTATATATATAAAAGAAAGCGACCGGGAACGGGAGAGCAAGCGGGAGTGGGACAAAGAGCAGGAAAGTGACCGAGATCCAGAAAGCGACAGGGAGCTGAAAAAATTTAGCCTCTTGTGTCTGCAGGATGCGCAGCTAGGGGGCGCAAGTTTCCTCAAGCCCAAATCGGAGGGTCCTGCAATTTTTCCAAATATGATGTTATTTTCTTTGAGCGGAAGTGGGGGGTGCTAAATTTATTCTCAATTTATTATATGTTATTACCTACGTATTTAAATAGCATTAAAATTTAATGTGTGTACTGTGAGAGTATTCGCTTATCACATCCAAACTATTCCAAACCGCAGGAATTGCTCTAAACAACATTTGGCATGCCGTTAGACTTCATTAATATGAATTTTGACAAATTAAAAAAAATATTATTTATTTTACGTTTCATTGACAAAAAACAGAAAAAACTAAAATAAAACCCAGGCAACACCGGGTAACTCTGTTAGTAAGCTAAATAATGGTAAAAAAATTTGCTTTCCTGAATTTACGTCCCTGCTTGGACTTCCATGTATTTAACACTGTTTTCAATGTTAGTTAATTTTCGAATGTCAATTTTAAGTTTTAATTCGTCATGTCGTTTTAAGAAACTCAAAACAAGGTCTTGATTTGATGATTTTGTTTTAACAAATTCTTGAATAGATTCAACTTCTGGAATGAATTGACCTTTCAATTTGTAATGCATTTCATATGCCCATATAAGATGACGAACCATTCTTTCAATTATTGTTGGTTCCTTGCGGTATTCGCAATTTAGCGATAAAAAATTGAAATATAGCCGACATCTGGGGATAATAAAGGTTTCCATAACTTTTCCTCATTAGTCAAAATTGTTAGTTCATATGTCCAAAGGTAATTAATTGTATCTAGAATTCAGCATAACTTTAAACAATTTTATAAATTCACTGTCATCCACATCAAAAAGAAGAATGAGCTCAAACAGAAATTGAATAACACTTCTCGGTGAAATGTTATTAGGAAGGTAATGATAAAGTCCTCTGTGCAGAAACTGAAAAATGATTGGAAGATTATTGTTGATGATTTCGAAAATATTGCTAAATGTTACTCGTGTTGACAATATATAAACGCACCAAATAAACATTTCTGGTTTCCAAAAAAATCTTTTAGTTGATTCTATAACTCCATCGTGAGAGTCAGGGTCACTTACATATTTTGAGTTTAAGTTTGAAAAATTATCATAAAGATTCCAACCATTAAAAACCACCCCTAAATATTGAAATCTTCATGAGTTGTTCATCCACGTAAAAATGTCAAAATAATATATATTTAAATTACTTATGTCTAAATGAACTAAATTAGGTAATTTGTCAATCATTTGGTAAATTATTTGTAGATTGTACTCATTGAGATTTGTAACGCAACTATTTCCGCTCATATCGAGCCACGTTAAATTAGAGAGACATGATATTGAGTCGCACAATATTTTCAAAGACTCAGCAACATTTATATCCAATTTTCGAAGGCTAACAAATCAGGAAAATTTGCTTATGGTTTTTCTTGCATACCCACAACCGTCTAAATTTAAAATTTTTAATTTCTCGCAGGAAAATTTAATTTTCAGAATATCGATTAGATCCTCCTTAGTATATAATTGATCTAAGCAAACGCAACGCAAAGAAAGTTGAACTAATTTTGGACAGAACCACGTAGATTCGTCCGTTACTTTTTGGTAATAATTCTTAATTTCCTGGCAAAAGATCTCTAATTCTAGTTCTTCTAAGTTTAAAGACAAAGTTGGATTTTTGCAGAAATGATGATAAAATTTTCCTGACTGATTAAACCTTGTTTTAATTTCGCTAAAAACCGAATTTCCAGCAAATGCAATACGAGTAAAATTTCCTCTGTCTACAATTGTTTGCAAGGGTTGATAAAATGTTTCAATGTCAACTTCCTTAAATACTATTTCATGGAAGAAGTCATATTTTAAGAAAAATGGAACTATATACTCATGATGTAATTCCATTCCTATTTCCTGACCTCTTGAAATTAAATTTTCAAAAAGGTTTGATGACAGTTTAACGCTGTCTCTAACCTTGAAAGGAAGACATTCCAGTTCAAAAGATGCTTCGAGAAAAGTTTTTTTGAAGTTAAATAAGATAAAATCTGTGCATGACAATTTTAACGAAGATAAATGATATAGACGATGACTCATAACTTTTGTTAAATTGAATCAAAAAAATATTTTGGAAATTTTAATGAATTATCTAAAAATAAATAGATTCTGAGGTTGTTTTTTGAAGATACCATTGAAAATTTTTATCAACCTTTGATATAAATATATATATATATATATATATATATATATATATATATATATATATATATATATATATATATATATATATATATATATATATATATATATATATATATATATATATATATATATATATATATATATATATATATATATATATATATATATATATATATATATATATATATATATATATATATATATATATATATATATATATATATATATTTTAATAGTTTATAATTTTTTACACAAGGTGGCTTAAGACTGAAATGTCTGTATGTTGGAAGAACCTAAGTACTTCCTGTCGTAGATCATAATTTGATCCTTCTAACTTTTCCCTCCTCCTTTCTCCAGTATATCTATATATATATAAAAATGAATGTTTTTATATATGTATATACTAGCAGTGCCCGTAGCGGCTTCGCTCGCATGAAATTAGAAAGTTTGAACCGTGCATCCATAGTAGAGATCATTTTTTTAGGTCTCGGCTCGGCCCGTCGACAAATTAGCCCAGCCCGTTTTAAAAACCCAAACTCCTGGCCCGGCACAGCCCGTCTGATTTAGGCCCGGCCCATTTTTACAGGCCTAAAAGTTCTATATACTTGATGAAAAACTTCGGCCCGTCCCACTTTGACCTCAGGTTTGGCCCGGCCAAACTGAAGACCCTAAACTCACTAAAATATCTATATACTTAGTGAAAAGCCTCGGCCCGTCCCACTTTGATTTAAGGTTTGGCCTGGCCCGTGTGAACACTCTAAAATAACGGCTTGGCCCTGCCGATGATAAACTGGACTTTTAACCGGCACAAAACTTCAAAATACTAATTTTTACATTTGTAGCACTTACAGTTTGTGAGTAGCAGTTATTTTGAAATCAAATAACCCTTATTTCCACCCCACATTTGAGGTCCTGGAAACCAAATTTTTAAAAAATGCTAAAACACGTATTTCATTATTTTTGGAGTAGAAACTAAATACTAATTTTTACTTCTGTAGCATTAACAGTTTTTGAGTAGCAGCTACTTTAAAAACCAAATAACCCAAAAAATGATGAAACACGTATATCTTTTTTTTTTGAGTAGATACTAAGTATTAATTTTTACATCTGTGGCAATTACAGTTGTTGAGTAGCAGTTACTTTAAAAACCAAATAACCCTATTTTCCACCCCACATTTAAAGTCCTGGAAACCAAGTTTTCAATAAATTGTGAAACCCGTATATCTTTATTTTTAGAGTAGAAACTAAATACTAATTTTTACTTTTGTACTTTTGTAACATTAACAGTTTTTTAGTAGAAGCTACTTTAAAAACCAAATAATCCAATTTTCCAACCCACATTTGAGGTCCGGGAAACCAAATTTGTAAAAAATGGTGAAGCACGTATATCTTTATTTTTAGAAAAGAAACTAAATAATAATTTTTACATCTGTGGTATTTACTGTTTTTGAGTAGCAGTTACTATAAAAGACAATTAGCCCTATTTTCCACCCCACATTTGAAGTCCTGGAAACCAAATTTTCAAAAAATGCTAAAACACGTGTTTCATTATTTTTGGAGTAGAAACTAAATACTAATTTTTACTTCTGTAGCATTAAGAGTTTTTGAGTATCAGCTACTTTAAAAACCAAATAACCCAAAAAATGATGAAACACGTATATCTTTTTTTTTTGAGTAGATACTAAGTATTAATTTTTACATCTGTGGCAATTACAGTTGTTGAGTAGCAGTTACTTTAAAAACCAAATAACCCTATTTTCCACCCCACATTTGAAGTCCTGGAAACCAAATTTTCAATAAATTGTGAAACCCGTATATCATTATTTTTAGAGTAGAAACTAAATACTAATTTTTACGTTTGTAACATTAACAGTTTTTTAGTAGAAGCTACTTTAAAAACCAAATAATCCAATTTTCCAACCCACATTTGAGGTCCGGGAAACCAAATTTGTAAAAAATGGTGAAGCACGTATATCTTTATTTTTTGAAAAGAAACTAAATAATAATTTTTACATCTGTGGTATTTACTGTTTTTGAGTAGCAGTTACTATAAAAGACAATTAGCCCTATTTTCCACCCCACATTTGAAGTCCTGGAAACCAAATTTTCAAAAAATGCTAAAACACGTGTTTCATTATTTTTGGAGTAGAAACTAAATACTAATTTTTACTTCTGTAGCATTAAGAGTTTTTGAGTAGCAGCTACTTTAAAAACCAAATAACCCAAAAAATGATGAAACACGTATATCTTTTTTTTTGAGTAGATACTAAGTATTAATTTTTACATCTGTGGCAATTACAGTTGTTGAGTAGCAGTTACTTTAAAAACCAAATAACCCTATTTTACACCCCACATTTGAAGTCCTGGAAACCAAATTTTCAATAAATTGTGAAACCCGTATATCATTATTTTTAGAGTAGAAACTAAATACTAATTTTTACTTTTGTAACATTAACAGTTTTTTAGTAGAAGCTACTTTAAAAACCAAATAACCCAATTTTCCAACCCACATTTGAGGTCCGGGAAACCGAATTTTCAAAAAATGGTGTAACAAGTATCTTTTTATTTTTTAAAAAGAATCTGTATACCAAATTTCAAAATCTCCTCATTTTTGTTTTTCGAGATATACACTGTTTTAGAAAAACGTTTGTTTTCCAGTTTTTTCCCCTCAGGAGCAAAATTTTCAAAAATCCTTTCTAAGCGGATCTTTACGCTATAAAAGTAATATAAGTTCCAAATTTCACGTTCCTAGGATGAGGCGTTTGAGCTCGGCGTTGATTATCAGTCAATCAGGACATGTATATATATATATATATATATATATATATATATATATATATATATATATATATATATATATATATATATATATATATAGACAGAGAGAGAGAGAAACAGAGAGATTTTTACTTCTTAGTCTTAACATTAAATATTCAAACGCGGCGTTTGTCGGCAAGTGGTGAATAGCTGTGTTGGCGACTAGTTGGGCGGCGACTAGTTGGACAGCGACTAGTTGGCTCGACGACTAGTTGGGCGGCGACTAGTTGGGCGGCGGCGACTAGTTGGGCGGCGACTAGTTGGCCCGGCGACTAGTTGGGCGCGACTAGTTGTGCTAGCGACAAGTTGGACGGTGACTAGTTGGGCGGCGACTAGTTGGCAGCGACTAGTTGGCCTGCTCCGCGATCCACAGCCTCCGCAACCCTCGAGTGCAACAGAACGAGCGGCATGTAGGTAGTGTGATTTTTTTAAAGCCGAACTGACTCCTGGTTATGATAGAGCCTGGAGTGCATAGTTTTTTCAAAAAACTTTGAGAAGAAACATAAAATAGATATTGGCCGATAATTGGAAATGGTATCTTTTTTGCCAGATTTGTGAAGATTTTGCCGACTTTAACTGATCAGGAAAAACCCCTGAAGAAAAAGAGCGGTTTATTATGCAGGAAAGAAGATGGGCTATCCGTGGAACAGAGCATCTTGCAATACACGGGTCAATTCCGTCGATTCCACTGCTGTTTGAGATTTTTAATCGTGTCGATATTTCAATGATCTCGCCCGGTGTTGTAGGTACAGCATCGAAAGAATGGACCACGGGATTACCAAGATATTCATCAAATGTTGCATTAGGAATTAATATATTTTTTGCGAGATCTGTGCCAATGCTGGAGAAATGGTTATTAAACGAGTCAACAATTTCTGTAGGAGAGGTCAAATAACTCCCGTCACCCGCATCAAAAGTCCTGCACTGCTCCACAGAAGATCGCTTGCCCATTAGGCTCCCAATGATTTTCCATGTTTCTTTAGCATTGGTTTGACATAAATTGAATTTTTTTTAATAGAAATCTTTGATTGTGGCAATTTTCATTGATTTGAAGCGATTACGGTACACAGTGAATTTCTCTTTATTAGCCCCTGTCGGGATCTTGAGGTAATTTTTATATAAGGCATTTTTCTTTTTGCAGCACTACATGATTAACCCCTTCTTAATTCTGTTCGTCCCGAACAGCATAGTCGCTTTTGAAAAATGCGACTCGGCCACGAACACCAAAATACCTTCATCTTCACTCGTGGCTTTGACCGCAATACGTAAACAACATGGTCAAGTCTCTTGACCGTTTGACGCAGTTTCTTCCAGTCCTTCTTTGGCTCATCAACAGAGTCTTTCTTTGGCTCATCGTCGCCATTTCTGCACGGTTCATCAGAGCCTTTTTTGCACGCCTCGTCCTGAACATCTTTGCACGGTTTATCGGAACTGTCTGCTTTTCCTTCTTCCTTCACATCTTTTAGATCTTTCTCAAGAAACTCTTAAAAAGGTTTTTTCGAAAACACGTTCCATAAATCCATTAAACCCCTTTATCAAACTGTTATTTGATTTTAAAATGACTCTTAGTCTATCTCATCTAGAATCCTCTGTGGATTCATATCTGATTTAGAATCGGTACCGTTTTCTGTTCTTGGCTCATCTTTTTCAGAGTTTTTGCTGGCTGCATTGTTATTGTTGTTTTTAAGAAGTTTATCGCCGTCATCTTTGTTTTTTTCCAAGCTACAATCGAACGTTTTCATTTCACATTTCAACTCGGCTCTTTCATTGGTGTCAACTTTCGTATCGTCCAGCGGATCTTTCTTCAAATCATCGCCATCGTCTCTCAAATCAGTGTCTTCTTTTTTTGTCAAGTTAGCTTCGACGTATTTCTCCATTGGAGTTTCGTCCGTTTTTAAAGCCTCGGTTGATTTATCCGAGTCAGATTCGTCACTAAAATATGACCCTGAATATTCGGTGCCGTCGTCTGTTATGGAGGCTTCCGTATCAGAACCGTCGCTGTATGGGTAAAAGCTATCGCTGTTATTGCCATTATTATAATCATCATCGTCACTTTCATCCTCATCGTTTTGCATTTCGTTTTCAACATTCTTTTCATCTTCTTTAGTTTTGTTGTCAACGTCCAAACCGACTGTATCATTGTCACCATCTTTGCCAGGCTCGTCATAACCATCTTTGCATGGTTCATCTTGAACATCTCTGCAAGGTTCATTATCATGACCGTCTTTGACAGGCACATCATGACCGTCTTTGACAGGCACATCATGACCGTCTTTGACAGGCTCATCATCATGACCATCTTTGCATGGTTCATCTTCAACATCTTTGCATGGCTCATCATCATGACCGTCTTTTTTGTTTCCGCAATTGTTTGTGTCACCATTGAGGAGTTCAAGAAATTTCTTCATTTCCTGCTGTGCTGTTCTGTTTTCCTCCTGTGCTGCTCTGTTTTGCTCCTGTGCTGATCTGTTTTCCTCCTGTGCTGCTCTGTTTTGCTCCTGTGCTGATCTGTTTTCCTCCTGTGCTGCTCTGTTTTGCTCCTGTGCTGCTCTGTGTGCTGCTCTGTTTTCCTCCTGTGCTGCTCTGTGTGCTGCTCTGATTTCTTCCGCCATCTTGTTCAGAGCCTTCATCAATTCATTTTCTGTTTCGAATTCGTACTCTTCTGGGTCAAACCCATGGTCCTCCAATGACGTCCGGAGGCGGTCCACGAGCTCAGACTTTCTACTTTATCACTGAGCTCTCGTTTTCTAAGTTCCCGCCTCAACTCGAGAATAAAGAGCTCATCCAATCCTTTCAAAACCATTCTTGAAATCTCACTTCTGATCACAATGTTACGATATCACCAAATCGTATACCGGGCTCATTAGAATGGTTTTCTAGTTTATTGCATGATAATAAATGAAGCTTAATAAATCCTATTTAAACCTTCTAATATAATAATAATAATGTCTCTAATAATTGTTCTAAATCCTTTATCATCTATCAATGGGAAACTGATCGTAAAATCAGCGATTTTACATGAATATATATATATATATATATATTAATATATATATATATATATATATATATATATATATATATATATATATATATATTAAAGAGATTTTAGCCCACGCCTTTTCAAGACAAGTCTTGCTCAAAGGCGAGAAAGGGTCCTTGCAAAGGCAGCCATTTATAGGCGCCTACCCCTTTAGCAATGCGAGTGAACTCCTTGCTTAAAGGAGTTATGCTGGTAACGCCGGCGAGGCTCGATAGTCGATATATATATATACTAGCAGTGCCCGTAGCGGCTTCGCTCGCATGAAATTAGAGAGTTTGAACCGTGCATCCATAGTAGAGATCAATTTTTTAGGTCTCGGCTCGGCCCGTCGACAACTTAGCCCAGCCCGTTTTAAAAACCCAAACTCCTGGCCCGGCACAGCCCGTCTGAATTAGGCCGGCCCATTCTTACAGGCTTAGAAGTTCTATATACTTGATGAAAAACTTCGGCCCGTCCCACCTTGACTTCAGGTTTGGCCCGGCCCAACTAAAGACCCTAAAATCACTAAAAAATCTATATACTTGGTGAAAAACCTCGGCCCGTTCCACTTTGATTTAAGGGTTGGCCTGGCCCGTGTGAAGACTCTAAAATAACGGCTTGGCCCGGCCGGTGATAAACTGAACTTAGCTACTTTTAACCGGCACAAAACTTCAAAATACTAATTTTTACATTTGTAGCACTTACAGTTTTTGAGTAGCAGTTATTTTGAAATCAAATAACCCCTTTTTCCACCCCACATTTGATGTCCTGGAAACCAAATTTTTAAAAAAATGTTGAAACACTTATATCATAATTTTTTGAGTAAATACTAAATACTAATTTTGACATCTGTAGCATTCACAGTTTTTGAGTAGCAGTTACTTTAAAAACCAAAGAAACCTTTTTTCCACCCCACATTTGAGGTCCTGAAAACCAAAATTTCAAAAAATGGTGAAACACATATATCCTTATTTTTAGAGTAGAAAATAAATACTAATTTTTACTTTTGTAGCATTAACAGTTTTTGAGTAGAAGCTACTTTAAAAACCAAATAACCCAATTTTCCAACCCACATTTGACGTCCGGGAATCCAAATTTGTAAAAAATGGTGAAACACGTATATCTTTATTTTTAGAAAAGAAACTAAATAATAATTTTTAATCTGTGGTATTTACTGTTTTTGAGTAGCAGTTACTATAAAAGACAATTAGCCCTATTTTCCACCCCACATTTGAAGTCCTGGAAACCAAATTTTCAAAAAATGCTAAAACACGTATTTCATTATTTTTGGAGTAGAAACTAAATACTAATTTTTACTCCTGTAGCATTAACAGTTTTTGAGTAGAAGCTACTTTAAAAACCAAATAACCCAATTTTCCAACCCACATTTGAGGTCCGGGAAACCGAATTTTCAAAAAATGGTGAAACACGTATCTTTTTATTTTTGAAAAAGAATCTATTTACCAAATTTCAGAAAAAAATTTTAGAAAAAATTTTTAGAAAAAAGTTTGTTTTCCAGTTTTTTCCCCTCAGGAGCAAAATTTTCAAAAATCCTTTCTTAGCGGATGTTTACGCTATAAAAGTAATATAAGTTCCAAATTTCACGTTCCTAGGATGAGGCGTTTGAGCTCGGCGTTGATTATCAGTCAGTCAGGACATGTTCTTTTATATATATATATATATATATATATATATATATAGTGTCATAGTGTTTGAAATTTTACTCAAGTATGGGGAAAAAACGAACCTGGCCTAAAATTTCGGCCTGTGTGGTACTCTAGTTTGTATCCCGACTACCCAGGTCATGTGGCTAAATGCTTAGGGTCCATTCACATATTACGTATGCATTAAACTCGATATTTTGACCCCACTCCCCCTGTAGCATATCGTACACTTTTAGACCTTTCCCCCATGCGTACATACGCACAGCGGATTTCACCCGTTTTAACGACATGTTGGTGTATTGCTTCAGCTTTGATATTGACTATGACGAGCTAGACTTATCTCAACATGGTTTTGGAAACTAGATTAAAATTTACACATTACACAAGCAGTTGTGGAAAGCGATCCAATCATGTTAAGTAGTATAGAAACGTCGTATACGTTTGCCAGGAGACTGGTCGGTAGGATTCCATGGAAGCGCTGAGTCACCACATGAGTAATGAAATTGCCCGGAAACGGATCCTTTCCATCGGACCACCAGCTGGCTGCTTCGACGCGCACCAAAGTTCAGCACGCTAACCAGTGGCGTAGTGAAGGGGGGCAGAAAGGGGCATCTGCCCCAGGGTGCCAAAAAGCAAAAAGAACAACAACAATTTCACTAAATTTTAGCCGTTTTTGAACATGTAAAATTAACAAATTGTATTTTGCACTAATTTACACAAGTGATTTCCAAAATTATCTTGGGAAAGGGGCTCACCGAGCCCCGGATATGACTCGGGTGCTTTCGGCTCCCTCGGTTTTGGTCGTCGAGCTAGGAGTACAGACAGTACAGTGGAAGAATTTTTTAACCTTGCCCCAGGCGCCAGATACTCTCGCTACGCCACTGATGCTAACACACGTTTCGCATATCGAAGACACAATTTAAGCAAATGACCAAAAATCTAAATTTTCGACTGTCAAATGTTGACGGAGCGAACCGTTTGGGGGTGACACCCGGCTGCGATTAAAAAAAATCTGACAAAATCTCTATGAAATGAATTAGGTAATATCTAAACATTTTTGAAAAATGTCTGTATACCTATCTAGCTTTTTATATATGGGCATGGCCTCCTATGGAATGATCTATCTAGTTATTTAAATCTGTGATACCCATTGATATATCAATGGTGACACCAGTGCTACATTTCTACGCTTAAGTACACCGTGAGCTATAACCACTGACTGAACTCCTTGTTTATTGCGAGACAGGGACGTAAATTCAGCATTTTCCAGGGGGGGGATGATTTTTCCGCCATTATATAGCTTCCAGACAGGGTTACCCGGCGTTGCCCGAGTTTTTTGCTTAGTTTTTTCTCTGTTTTGCCAATGAAATATATAAAAGCGGGAAATTTTTGCCCCCCCCCCGGAAAATGCTGAATTTACGTCCCTGGATGGGAATAACTAAGGACTAAGGGCGAAATTTGTATATCTTGTCCCCTGGCGCAATAATCCACGCTATATGTATATATACGCCTCTGGTTTACCAGGTGTATCTCTTTTTAATTAACATTCTTTTAAATAAGTTAAATTGGACGTATCCCTTAAATTTTAGCCAGAGCTATATAGCCTATTAATACACATATAAGCTACCGCGACTTGATGACCTGGAAGATATTAATTGTACAACGATTCGGCTTATAATAATCATCATACAGTACAGATATTGTTAAGCTAACGTTTGCTAGCTTGAGCCATAAGCTGAAGCGTCACGAGGCGTTGTTGTAACAATGTGAAAATTTGCCTATCTAGTATATGTATATATATATATAGGTAATCCTGTATAAGTTAGGCGCACCTGAAGTTTTCTGTTTTAGGCGCCTTTTCTCCCTGGTTACATCGACGCTGTTGATATTATTTTGTAAAATGAAAAAGTATCGTTCAGACGAAGAGCCTCTTCTTAATGAACGACGTTCATCATGCTGTCGTCCTCGCATTATTCAATTTTTACTTCTACTCTTACTGTGTGTTGTTGCCTATATATTTTTTTGGAGCCACTCAACAAGAAATCGCAACTTCGAGCTGGAGAGTGAAAATTTGTTCTATAAAAGGGCTTATCGGAATGCATCCGTACAAAATGCTGTTTGGCTACGCAGGGTACAGAATCTTTAACACAAATCATTTTTTGATTTAATCTGATTAAATATATCTACCTTTATAATTAGGTGAACCAATTGCAAGAAATTGTAAAAATTAAAGAATCAGAGGTAGAAAAATGCAAATCTGACTATGGAAATGTGAGTAGCCTGATAATGTAAAGTTGAATTCAAGTATAATTTTATAAATGAATTATTTTGTCATTTGAAGTCACATTTAAAACATTTATAGATTTTCCTAAAAAATGCTAGATATTAAAAATATGTTTAATCAATGTTTATATTTTATAAAAGCTTGAAGCTAGGCTATTTGAATGTCAACAACAATTGGATAGTGTCAGAGCTGATAATTCACTGAATAAGTGCAAAGATGAGGTGATGTTAAAGATATATTATCTATTAATTATGAAATAATTATGTACGTCAATAAATAAATAATATCGTAATTTATATTTTCAAAATTACTAATGTAAGTTTTAAGGATGTTTTTCATTAGTTATTTTCTTCAAATTTTTATATTTTGGATTCAATTTGAATTAATTAATTTATGCTTTTTTACTTTAAACTTTAAACACCAAACAGCTGACCAAATGTCAGAGTGAGTCACGTTCTAACACCGACAAATATAAGCTCGACCTGGATGGCTGTCAACGTCAGGTGAAATTTATATTTTGATGATTCTGATCGTAAAAGTTAAAACTTTTTGCTTTTTTATTAATTTATTATATGAAAGAATTGCTAATGAAATAGTTTTAATATAAATTCTTAATTTTATTGTGTTTATCTCAAATATAATTATTAAGCTATAATAATAATAATATTCATAATAATCTTAATTTTACACAGCTGAGAGATTTATCACAAGCTCAACGTGGAGCCGGTGGTGTAACACCTCCATCTCGATTGTCGGGTGATCAACAAGGGAAATTTTCAAATGGTGGAATAGAAGCAGATAAAAGAGGAAGTGGTGGAATGATGCCAGACAAATTTCAGAATGGTAGAATGGAATCAGACAGATTTCAGAATGGTAGAATGGAATCAGGAAAATTTGGGAATGATAGAATGGAACCGGGCAAGTTTGGGAATGATAGAATGGAACCGGGCAAATTTGGGAATGATAGAATGGAACCTGGGAAAATTGGAGGTGCTGAAGGGCAACGAGAGAATTTTGTCAACAGTAGAAATGAACCTGGGCGATCTGGTAATGGCGGAACTGAACTCGGGAAATTTGGCAATTTCGGTGGAATGGTTACTGGTAAAATGGGAAATAGAGGATTGGAACCACAGAAATTTGACAACGGTGGACTGGCTACAGGAAGAATGGGAATTGGAGGATTGGAACCAGGAAAGCAGCCACCTGTTTGGCCTTCTTTGAACATGCAGAAACAGAAAGATCCAAAAGAAAACCAAGGTACAACTTCTATGAATAGTGTTACTCCTCTCAGAGGATTAAACGTATCGAGTGGATTGGTTAACAGTAATAACTTAGTGACCAATCAGACCCCACCCATGAGTAATATAAGTTCACGAAATGATACTGTGTCTATCGCTGCGGCAAACAAGAAATCTGCTGGTGAAGTGCCAGCCAATAAAACTGGAGAGCCTCAGAACATTTTAGATATGCTTAAAAGTAAATTTTAGTCCAATTTCGTAGTTTTAGTCGATAATTATAATATTTAAATATGTTTTAAAATTTTAAATATTTCTGATACCAAAATAATACAGTTCTTTATAACATAAAACAAAAATCGATTATCTGCAAGTTTCTTAAAGTATATAATTTATAAAATCTAGTTGAACAATAATGCTTTGAATATTAATTTTGTGAACATACTTTGATCCGACTCTTATATCTAATCTGTAAAATGTTATCGCCCTGTCAGAAACCTTCAACACAGTGAAAGAGACTAACAAATCAGCTGACGGCACAAGCATTCCCGAAAAGACGAACAACAGAGAAAATCAGTCTTCATTAATTAAAATTCTCCAGGATAGAATTAATCAAGGACAGCTGAGTACCTTGATTCCAGGTGGTGGTGGATCTGGAATCGCAGGTTGGGACGAGTATTGAAATAAATAACAATATTAATCACTCAAGTTGATCTTGTGATTTTTGTTTCTATGGAGAAATAATTTCAAATTGGAATTTCAATAAAATTATTAAAATTATTTTTTTACAATTTTGAATTTATTTTCACAGGAGTATATAACCTGTTGTCATCATGTTTACTTTATTGAAATTTATTTGTAGTAAACATCGTTATACTCTGTGGCTTCTGTAATAGACTTCTTGTTTAATTTTGTCCTAAGTGACCTAAGTTATGTTAGAAGTAAAAGTTTAATAATTATAATGGATTTAAATAAAAAAGTCTGTAACTCGTATGGAATAATTTTGACGTGACAGTAGTATCAGTTATTTAAATTAATAAAAAATATTTTGTAACAACATTATTTATAAACTCCTTGTCAATATTCTTGATTTCCTTTATTGTTTATCAGGTAGTAACATCACAAAAGAGAAGAATTCTGGAGTGTCACCACCATCTAGTAATTCTGCAACAGAAAGTACTTGTATATATATATATATAACAATTATATATATATATATATATATATATATATATATATATATATATATATATATATATATATATATATATATATATATATATATATATATATATACTTTTATATAAATAATTCAAAGTCTATGTGTGCATGTGGGGTGCAGAAAAAAAGTTTACTCGACTTTTCATTCCTATTTTTTGTTCCCCAGGGAAGGTGCTCCCCTGAGATAGTTTACACCTGAAACCAAATATATATATATATATATATATATATATATATATATATATATATATATATATATATATATATATATATATATATATATATATATATATATATATATATATATATATAATTGATGTTAACATTATTTACTTTGACTATTAAGGTTTTTATTTATTGTTAGACAAGCCAGCTATGGGCCAGTCATTGAACCAATTAAATTCTGGCAATGAAAATAGTTCAAACAATAATGACAAAAGCAAGCAACTTAACAATGACAAAGCCAAAGAAATAAAAAATGGTAGTCTCTCTTCACCTGCAAATGGTGAGAATATCATGTAATTAGTACAATTGTAATTTTTTACAAAATGGGACAATTTAACTTGCTCATCAGCGTGAGACTATTTTAAATAATATATATATATATATATATATATATATATATATATATATATATATATATATATATATATATATATATATATATATATATTTCAGGTCAGTTACCAGGACAAAATAAAATAATGAATAATACAGCTGGAGATCAAACCACGACTGAAAGTGATTATGATGGTGATGAATATGCTGGTGAAGATTCTGATAATACAGCTTCAGATAATAAGGCACCAGTTGGACAAAGCAGAGCAGTTTCGCCACCTAGTGGACAAAATAAAAGTAAGAGTAAAAGTCAACATGCAATAGTACACTCCCATTAATCTTGACCTCATTAACCTCATTAAAATAACCATTTATTAGGGAATACTAACTTTTTTAATAAATTTACGTTTAATTTAACCATATTTATTTGATCATGAATAAATTTATTTTCGGAGGCTGGTTTTTATAGCCAATTTTGGCATGAAATTGTGTTATTTACATTTAGTTTACCATCGATTGGTGCCAGTTTTCAGAAAGTTTAGAATGGAAAAGGAAATACAGAAGTTGGCTTAACAATAATAATAGCATCTGTTTGCTGCATGTATAAGTAACAATTAACAAAAATGGTTTGGCTGGTTATCTGCTGCGATTATAGAAAAACATATGAAAGAAATGTCAAATTTTATTAGCTAGAAGAAGTTTTGTATGTGTAATTTTATAAGGTAGACTAGGAAGAACAGTTACTAATGATAACATACTCAAATAATGAGGGAAAATCCTGGCAAAGCCTTTAAACAGCCAGAGACAATGGCTGGGTGAATCAGTCATTTCAAAAATCATCTTTAATCTGAAGACACCTATTAGAAAAAAAATCTTAGTGTACCTATTGACTCAGATGAGGGATTCAGGAAAATATTCACAGATAATTAGTTTTCTAACCTTTCCTGCTCACTTCTCTCTGGAATGCTAGCATGTGTAGAAATTAAAATTGTAAATCACTTTCTTGTGGAGCAAACTGATTTATTATCTGAGTTTTTCTCAGTCACATAAAAGTTTAAAAACTTTCCGAAAGACAGAATCAGAAGCAATCAAAAATCATGATATTTTTAAATTAAATAATGTTCATATGCATTTATTTTATAAATTTAATATAATTATGAATTTGTACATGATTAGACTCAATCTCTTCAATCCGACCTCAATTTCTCGAATTTAGATTTCAAACACAATTAGATATAAAAAACATAATTTTTGCAGATATGTAAATCAGTTTAAAAGTTAATTATTTATGATAAAAATAAATTTTTCAATGCTTATGTTAAATGAAACATCTGAATAGTTTAATATTAATTTTTGTAAGATAAATTTTCATATTGGAGTAGTAAGAATGTACAAATGAGGATTGAATAAAAAAATATTTTAACTCATTTCAAGCTACTGCCACTCCAAGCAAGGAAAATGAAGGAAAGAATCTTTCCCAAAGTCCTCCTGATGATGTTCCTGATGATGATGATGAGGAGGATGATGATAATGTTCGATATGAATAGTATCAGTGAGTGTATTATAATTATCTGTTTCTCTTTTTATATTTGTATTAAATATTTAAACAAACTTAAATTTTTTGAGGGTGGAAGTTTAGCCTATGAAGTATTTAGGCTTGCCACATTTCTAAATATATCTATTTGAATGCTGATTAAAACAATGAAATTAAGGAATCTAATATATGATAATGAATGTATGTATGTCATATATGAACATGTGTGTGTATTGTGTATGTATGTATGTATGTATGTATGTATGTATGTATGTATGTATGTATGTATGTATGTATGTATGTATGTATGTATGTATGTATGTATGTATGTATGTATGTATGTATGTATGTTTGTATGTATGTATGTATGTATGTATGTATGTATGTATGTATGTATGTATGTATGTAGGTATGTATGTGTGTGTGTATGTATGTATGTGTGTGTGTGTGTGTATGTATGTATGTCTGTATGTATGTATGTATGTATATGTATGTTCAGCATCAAATTTAAGTACCTGAACTGATTTTATTGAAATTTGTTATACTTGAGGAACTGATCAGGGGGGTGGTTTGTATCAAGTTTACAATAAAGTATGTTGGCCGATTGGCATGCAGGTGGTCAAAAAACCCGGGTAACGCAGGGAATTCTAGCTAGTTTTTACTAAAAGAAGAATTTTAAATATTTATTGTTAGAGTAATAATAATAATATTTGTTATTATTATTTCAGTTCTGTGAAATTATTTCCAGCTGAGTACATCAAGAACATGGAGTAGTTTCGTGACAATCACGAAGAATGAAGGAGTGAAACTTTAATGGCCCTTATAAAGTTTTCTAATTTAATTCACAGCTTCATTTTATTTTAATAATTGTTATTAAAATGTCTATTCAAGATTAATTTTTTAATGAAGACAATCGATTTTACAGTGGGTCCAATTGTTTGTTTTTTTTTAAAATCTTTATCGATTTTATTTATACTAAACGAGCATAATTTTATTAACCATCCAATATTATTAAATTGTATGCACCAATCAAAAAAGATGTCAATGTTCAGCAATTTTTTATTGGTTTAAATTTCCTAAGGGATTTGGTTTGTTATTGTTTCTTGCATTTAAGCACTTACAATATTTTCTGCATTTTTATTGGCCATCATACTTGCTATATCTGTAAAGATAATGAATCTTTTTGTTTACTGAAAATTATTTCATAGGGGCTTGTAAATATGTTTGGTATTTATAATTATTTGAGGAAAAGCTCTTGTTTGGTCATTTGTATTTAGGATATAATCATTGTTAGTTTTATTAACTTTTACGTGTCGGTTTAAAAATACAGTGAATCGTTTTGTGACAGCTTTTATGAATTTCTTTATGATTTCAACAGCATTTGTCTTTGTGAAATGGATTAACTTCATGTGTTGATATCTGTACCACAGTGGCACACATGTATCGATATCTGTACCACAATGGCACACATGTATTGATATCTATACCACAGTGGCACACATATGTTGATATCTGTACCACAGTACAGGGGAATATATGTGTTGATATCTGTACTGCAGTGGCACATATATTGTGCATGATCCATGGGCGTAAAGTTCCCATTTTCCCGGGGGGGGGGGGGGTGGGGGCAAGGCTCAACTATTTTGCCATATATATATATATTGACTGACTGATAATCAACGCCGAGCTCAAACGCCTCATCTTAGGAACGTGAAATTTGGAACTTATATTACTTTTATTGCGTAAGCATCCACTAGGAAAGGATTTTTGAAAATTTTGCTCTTGAGGGGAAGAAACTGGAAAACAAACTTTTTTCTAAAACAATGTATATCTCGAAAACCAAAAATGAGGAGATTTTGAAATTTGGTATATGGATTCTTCTTGAAAAATAAAAAGATATGTGTTTCACCATTTTTTGAAAATTCGGTTTCTCGGACCTCAAATGTGGGTTGGAAAATTGGGTTATTTGGTTTTTAAAGTAGCTGCTACTCCAAAACTGTGAATGCTACAGGAGTAAAAATTAGTATTTAGTTTCTACTCCAAAAATAATGAAATACGTGTTTTAGCATTTTTTGAAAATTTGGTTTCCAGGACTTCAAATGTGGGTGGAAAATAGGGTTATTTGTTTTTTAAAGTAACTGCTACTCAAAAACTGTAAATACCACAGATGTAAAAATTAGTATTTAGTTTCTATTCTAAAAATAAAGATATACGTGTTTTACCATTTTTTTTTTTAAATTTGGCTTCCAGGACCTCAAATGTGGGGTGGAAAATAAGTTTATTTGGTTTTTAATGTAACTGCTACTCGAAAACTGTAGATGCTACAAGAGTAAAAATTAGTATTTGGTTTCTACTCCAGAAATAATGATATACGTGTTTTACCATTTTTTGAAAATTTGGTTTCCATGACTTCAAATATGGGGTAGAAAATAGGGTTACATGGTTTCTAAAGTAACTGCTACTCAAAAACTGTAAATGCTACAAAAGTAAAATTAGCATTTAGTTTCTACTCTAAAAATAATGATATATGTGTTTCACCATTTTTTTGAAAATTTGGTTTCCAGGACCTCAAATGTGAAGTGGAAAAAGGGTTATTTAATTTTAAAATAACTGCTACTCAAAAACTGTAAGTGCTACAAATGTAAAAATTGGTATTTTGAAGTTTTGTGCCGGTTAAAAGTAGCTAAGTCCAGTTTATCACCGGCCGGGCCAAACCGTTATTTTAGAGTCTTGACACGGGCCAGGCCAAACCTTAAATCAAAGTGGGACGGGCCGAGGTTTTTTACCAAGTATATAGATTTTTTAGTGATTTTATGGTCTTCAGTTGGGCCGGGCCAAACCTGAAGTCAAGGTGGGACGGGCCGAAGTTTTTCATCAAGTATATAAAACTTCTAGGCCTGTAAGAATGGGCCGGGCCTAATTCAGACGGGCTGTGCCGGGCCAGGAGTTTGAGTTTGGGTTTTTAAAACGGGCTGGGCTAAGTTGTCGACGGGCCGAGCCGAGACCTAAAAAATTGATCTCTACTATGGATGCATGGTTCAAACTCTCTAATTTCATGCGAGCGAAGCCGCTACGGGCACTGCTAGTATGTATATATATATATATATATATATATATATATATATATATATATATATATATATATATATATATATATATATATATATATATATATATATATATATATATATATTAGCATTTATATATATATATATATATATATATATATATATATATATATAAATGAATGTTTGTATATATGTATATATGTTTATATGTTAATGTCCTTTATGCATTGCTACACCATTCATCCGATCGTAATGAAATTTTCACACAACCTTGAGAGTCAAGGGGAGTCAAATATAAAAAAAAAATTTGAAATCCGTCACAAAATGAGCGGAGCGGAGCGGGTGAGCGAGCGGGAACTATATATATATGTATGTGCGTATGTATGTGTGTATGTATGTATGTGTATGTGCATGTATGTGTGTCTGTGTGTGTGTTTATGTATGTACTAGCGGAGATACCCGGCGTTGCCCGGGTTTTTTAGAGGTTTTTCTAATGTTTGTCTCTTTCTCTCCCGTTTCCTTTCCCACCTGCTTTCCCACTCCCGTTCGCTTTCCCGTTTTCGGTCGTTTTCCCGCTGCCGGTCGCTTTCCCGCTCCCGGTCGCTTTCCCGCTCCCGGTCGCTTTCCCGCTCCCGGTCGCTTTACCACTCCCGGTCGCTTTCCCGCTCACGTTTGCTCTCCCATTCCCGCTCACGCTTGCTTTTCCGTTTCCGCTCGCTGTCCGTTCCGGGTCGCTTTCCCGTTTCTATAATAGACAAACTAACCCACAAACAATCATATATATATATATATATATATATATATATATATATATAGTCTTAGCAAATCTATTTTACGTTTTATAGGCTAACAGAAGTTATGAAAGAATGGAAAAGAAAAAATGAGCGTGAACGGGAGAGCAACCGTGACCGGGAGCAAGCATGACCGGGAACGGGAGAGTAAGCGTGATCGGGAACGGGAAAGCGACCGGGAACGGGAAAGCGACCGGGAACGGGAAAGCGACCGGAAACGGGAAAGCGACCGGGAACGGGAAAGCGACCGGGAACGGGAAAGCGACCGGGAACGGGAAAGCGACCGGGAACGCGGAAAGCGACCGGGAACGCGGAAAGCGACTGGAATCGGGAGAGCAAGCTTGGAAGGAAACGCGAGCAAGAGAGAAAATCGATAACAAAACTTCTGAGCGGGAAAGCGAACGGTAGCTGGAAAACGACCGAGAGCGGAAAAGCGACCGGGAACGCGACGAAAACGGGAAAGTGGAGAAGGAAACGGGAGCGAGAGAGACAAACATTAGAAAAACCTCTAAAAAACCCCGGGCAACGCCGGGTAACCCCGCTAGTATATATATATATATATATATATATATATATATATATATATATATATATATATATATATATATATATATATATATATATATATATATATATATATATATATATATATATATATATATATATATATATATATATATATATATATATATATATATATATATATATATATATATATATATATATATATATATATATATATATATATATATATATATATATATATATATATATATATATATATATATATATATATATATATATATATATATATATATATATATATATATATATATATATATATATATATATATATATATATATATATATATATATATATATATATATATATATATAGGACCACTCGGGCGTAGAGTTCCCATTTTCCCGGAAAGGGGGTGGGGAATGCAGGGATTCAAAGACTCGGAGCAACTTTTCTGTCAAATGAATCTATTAAAAATTGCTGACCATGAGGCTTTAAATGAAATCTACGAAAAAGTAGTTGCAGACATGTTATTCAACAACATATTTTTAGACAAGTGCAAATAATGTTATTTTGTAAGGAAATCATCGATAAAAATGTTAATATCAATTTCTTTTGCAATTTCTTGATGACTGCTCATTAAAGTAACAGCATTTAACCTTGTATCGCCGATACATTTAAAGCAAAAATTAGTCAATATCCAATACCAATACTTTTAAATATTAAAAACTTGAAATTTGTCAAAAAATTCAAACACAGAAAACTTATTTTTGTACATTTTGATATTTGTGGTGTTAACATTTTTTCCATTTGGTTGTGCTCCACTGATCTCTATATATAACTGGCTTAGTCTATTAAATGAATTATTATTTTTCTAGCATCTCGCTGTCGCCATTTTAGCACCCCATTTCATCTTTGCGAACTTAAAATTTAAGCAAAAACAAATATTTAAACCTTACAATTAATAAAACTTAATAATAGGTTGAAACTCACATTAAATTATTTAGCCTGATAATAACTGTTAGGCATGTTGGTTAGAGGGTTTTATATTAAAGCTTGGGTGTCGAATAAAACCTGTTAACAAATTGTAATAATTGAGTACATACAAATGAAATGGCTGTTAAGCTCTCTTATATTGTCGATTTGAGCAATTATTAGCTGAGCAAGTCGGAAATTTTGCACTTTTAAAAATTTTCCGTTAATAGTATAAGGGGTGTCAAAATGGCTACCGGGGGCTATACCTAGGCAGGGCTAAGTATGATCCAGTTGTATATAGAGACCAGTGGTGTTTTCTCAATCAGTTTGTTTTGTAGAGTGTTGTAACATCTCAAATAACAACTTTAGTGATCGATTGTA
This sequence comes from Erpobdella octoculata, assembly GCA_963978895.1. NCBI lineage: Eukaryota > Metazoa > Annelida > Clitellata > Hirudinida > Erpobdellidae > Erpobdella > Erpobdella octoculata. The sequence goes on along the minus strand of OZ022239.1, from coordinate 40,830,678 downwards.
ACAATTTTCTTGAAGTTATTCTATTACTTTGCTTTTTATTTTGCACTTTCCTTTATTTTTTATTTGTTTTTCCTTTTTGTGCATTGTATGATTTCAAATTTGTGTGGTAATAATAAAATACTTGAAAAAAAATTTTTTATGTGGTCCACAATTTGCTATTGGCAACAATAACTTTTTAGTTGAGTATTGATATTGGTATGGTCAATACTTTTTCAAGTGCCTATTGGGATTGTTATTGCCAATACAATTTCTGGCTATTGTTAACAACCCTGGCTACTTGTCACAATAGAACAGCAAAAAAACAAGATGAACGCATCTAAAATATTTTTGCGATTTTACTGAGTTACAGAGTAAAAGTTGTTGTGACGTTCTTCATCTTGTATTTTCAGTATGTTTTATTTGTTTATATTGATTTGAAATTACCTCACTTAGAGTAATTCTAGATTTTAAACAAAGTTATTCTGGTTTAGTTGTTTATGACGCTGTTATTTGAATTGCACAGAATGAATGAATACACATCCTAAGTTTATTTTATAATATAAATTTGATGAATCATTTAGTATTATATTAAATATAAATATAATTATGTTTGGATGTATTACTCATCTGCTATACTCAAGGCCAGCACTCAACATTTGACTCAACGACAACAGAGAGAATGACCGTATTCCTCATGGGTTGTAATGATAGATGGCATAATAAATTTAAGATTTTAACAATACTAAAAAAAACACCTGCGACTAGCGCATTGCATAAGAATAAAATCACGCTGAATTAGGTAGTAGTGTGCCGCGGATCCCACCTCCTAAAAGTAAGTTGAAATTAGTATACGAAAGAGTGATAGAGTTTTAATTATATGTTGATAATTTTTGACTATTGAAATAAAATTTTATAGAAAACATAAAAATTTACTTATATTTCTAAATGCACCATGTCAAGTGTAGGTTTTGCACAGATACATTTTTTCCGGTCGATCTGATCATGCCTTTATGATGGTATACCAAGCGTTGTACAAAACTTGAATCCAAGGAAATTCAATAAACCTAACTTTATTATTCTGCTAATAACTGTTACAGAAATTTAGTTTTTTAATGACCAAATATTGACCAAAGGTTTTCGTCAAAACTGACAAAACCTATAAATCCGACACAATAATTAACTATTTTTCCTACCCACCCTGTTTTGGACCTTGGACCACCTCCTTGTGCTTGCTAATCCTGTATCCACCCCTGCCTCAATGTTAAATCATTTCCACTAAGCTTCATTAGCTCTTGGCGTCTCTTGGTATGAGTGTAGCAAGGTAGGTATACTATAGTTACAGTATACTTACTATATTTATATCGTCGATCGTCTACTGATTCTTTCAGCGATCGTTCAAACATACATAATTCAATCTATTTCGATGGCTTTCTCTCCCTTTTTCCTTCTTTCTTTCTTCCTTTTTTCTTCCTGTGATAAAGCCCATGTGATGACCTGCGCTCATCATTTACGAACACGGCAGGTGCAAGCGCTTCCGTCATGCGCAGTCCATTACCGGCGTCTTGACCAAAGAATAATAAAGCGACCTTGAAACGATCAACGAAGAACTGAAATTTTCGTTTCTCAGAGCCGGCTTTGATGTAGAAAAGAGAAGCCGACAATGGACAGCGGCACGTGTTTCTTTAAATCCGTTCAAACAATTAAAGATTTCATTTGTATCAGTTTTTTTAGACTATGATCTGCAGTCTGCAAGTCTTTAAAATTTAAAAATTAGACTAATTGCAAAAAATAAAATAAACGCCTCAAAATAAAATAGATGATTGCTGTTATTTTATTCCGGATTAAATTAAAATAAAATTATAACAAATAACGAAAAAAAATTATAACTAAAAAAGATAATTGCGATTTACTCCTTTCGAAAAATACTAAAACTTTAAAGAGGCCTCTTCAGACATTTCAACTGTTTTCTTATTTTTCTCATAATCTCCTTTTTGCTTTCTTTCTCTCTCTCTCTCTCTCTCTCTTTCTCTCTCTCTCTCTCTCTCGCTCTCTCTTTCACTCACTCTTTTTTCTTCTGACAACTTCCTGTCTCTGGACATCAATCTTTTAAGAGGGAGGAGACAAAGTGATATTGAGCTTCTATATATGTGTTTTGTGCATGTTGTTGTGTGCACTTTATGAATGTGCGTGATATGTGTTTTGTGAATGTGTGTAGTATGTTTTCTGAATGTGTGAGATATGTGTTTTCTGAATGTGTGTGATATGTGTTTTGTGAATGTTTTTGATATGTGTTTTGTAAAACAGGGACGTCATTTCAGCAAAACTTTGGGGGGGGGAAGGAAAATTTGTTTTCGGGGGCTCACTACACCGTTATAGGAAGCCGCCTATCTATTAAAAAGACCCGCTAAAACCTCTGAAGCTTTAACTTTACACCTCTCAAGCCATTTTGAAGCCCTATTTCTAACTTATGGGGGCCCCTCTCCCGAATTGACATTCATGTTATGAATGTGTTCGGTTAATTTATGTTACATGTGAATGTATGTGATATGTATTTGTTAATGTGTAAATATATTTGTTATTTCATGTAGATATAACAAAATATGGAAAAATAAGTATTATTTACATTATTAGTAAAATTATTATTATTATTATTATTATTATTATTATTATTATTATTATTATTATTATTATTATTATTATTATTATTATTATTATTATTATTATTATTATTATTATTATTATTATTATTATTATTATTATTATTATTATTATTATTATTATTATTATTATTATTATTATTATTATTATTATTATCATCAGTAATTTTATTTAAAATTCATTTCGAGCACATTTGTGCATCATTAACTTTTTGGCGCATATTATGTCATTTTCCACGCGTCCAATCACTGCTGTCCAGTTTTGGAAACTGGCCAATAAGCTTTATTGGAGTGACCCCATGTTTAAAAAAATGACCAATGACGTTTGAATAAAATTTGCTATAAAACATCGTATTTTAAAATCAGTTTTATTTTACGCTGCAGAGTCTTAAAACTTTAAACTACTGATTTTCTGAATTTTCCAAGTAAATTATTTTTTTCGTTTTGTTTGTAAAATATTTACATTTTAGATTTTTAGAAAAAACCTGACATTTCATTTAAATTATTTAAACTACTACTTGACTTAAAAACATTTATCAACTGAATACAATTTTTTAAAGCTTAAAACACAGAGCTAACAAAAAAGCAACGCTGATTTCGAAAACTGAGTAAACCACCACTGTCGTTTTGATGGCAAACCAGCAAGAAAGCGTAGAGGCAGAATCGACAACAGGTGGAGGAGGGAGCAGAAGGACCAGTTACAAACACATTCCCCATCGGGAGAAACCAGCCCATCTGGTGGCTAGGAGGAATGCCAGAGAGAGGAGACGAGTCCAGGCGGTGAATGGAGCATTTTTGAGATTAAGAAAGCACATTCCATATGGTAACAAAAGTAAAAGACTGTCCAAGGTTTGTAAGTTTTAAAATTTCCTAACCAGCTATTATTATGCTGTTATTATAGTTTTAAAACTCAATTATCATTTTATTTTATTTGATCGATCATATGCGTAACTTTAGTTGGAAAATTTCAAGGCTACAAACAAGTCTGTTTTGAGTACCATTCTAAGCCGTTCAGTTTTAACCGTGGTCGTGACCACTGATGAAGAGCTAATCCAGATCCAGAACCTTGGCCCAACTACCGCAAACCTTTTACTTTTTATGTTAAAATAAGAATTTATATAAACTAAAGTAAAATTAATTAAAATACGATTACAACAATTATTGCCAAATTTTCAGAGCATTGTTTATGATTGTTTACTACAAAGCTAGAATTAATTGTACGGTTGATATTATTATTACTACCAAATAACATGTTTTTCAAAATGTTCTAAAAATCATGGTTTGTATTGTATTTCAATATGAATCGTGAATAAATATTTAAATATTTTCTTACAAAACTATTGGTAATATAAAATAATAATAAATATAACCAAGAAAAAAATTTAACGTTTTATTGTAATTTTTTTCGTTTCTGCCTATATCTATTTATGGTTTCTACAGCAGATGATATTATTGTGAAGGTTCCGGAAGTATGTCAGAGTTAAACTATCTTACTTAAATTATTAATTAACTATTTATTAAAATTAGAAATTAACTAACAAATTATAAATTAACTATATTATTACAATTAGAAATTGCAATCAAAAACATAGAAAAAAACTCAAATTAAATTTAAAAAATCTTTATTGCAGGTAAAGACACTCCGGTGCGCCATCGACTACATAAACCACCTCAGATTCCTATTGGACAGTAATCCAGGTCAAGATATGACGTCAACAACAGATTCCAATCACGTCTGCCGGGTTGACCCAATCTCTGACAGAAACCAAACTGAACCTCGAGAACATTCGACAGCAGCTTATTGTAGAGATGTATACATGGTTACCAAGACAACCGAAAACGTCGAAACTCAGCACCACTGGAATGGAGTCGCCGATATTTTTAGCGAAGACTTTATTTTCTACGTGAGTTGCTTGCTTGTAATGAGTGCTATTTATTATCTATGCAAACTATTTTAAAGGTTATGCTATTATTTATGTAAGGGTTTTTTTTAACTGTAATTAATATTTATGTAAGTAATTTTTTAGTTTTGAATACAAGGAAATGCGTTGAAATTTAAAACGTTGTGTCAAACCTCAACGACTTTGAATTTGCGAAAAGATGCTATATAACTTTATTTTGATTAATTGATTTAATTATTATTTATAAAGCTAATAATTTTTTCTTTTTTAATATGGATAATTAAAAAACGCAACAAATAAGATGGTCTCGTCTACTTTGGTTTAAAATAGAAATAATGTTTTGGGTAAAAATACTTTCCCATCTTGAGCTTGATTTTCTAAAATCAGAAAAAATATCAAAGCATGTTAATTTTTTAATTTAAAAAAAATATTTTAGAATTTAAGTTAGGTTACTGTTGAATCAGTCATCGTAGTGCTTATGTTGAATAATAACTTTTAATAGCTGCATACTTTTGGCAGAATATTAAATGCTGGACTCAACATGAAAATTCTGTAAACTTGAAATGAGAGTTGGTATACTTGCACATCATGAGTCAGCAATGGAGTTGTCCACGGGTCGTAGAATTTTGACATGTGGGTCGGGCGAGGTAGGGTCAAGCTGAAAAAACATGCAAACTATCTTTAATTAGTAATAATTAATGTGCACGCAGGACTATTGTAAAATTAAATTTTTTTTTTAAATAGCAAATAATTTTGAAACATTAAAATGTAATGATCATTTAAAAGGTATGATGTGTGTGGGTGAGGCCGAAGTGAATCGGGTCACTAAATTAAAAGAGTTTATGGGTCGGACTGGGTCGGCATGGGCAACCCTGGTCTCTGATCGGCAAAACTCGGAAAACATACAAATGCAGGATTTTTGAAAGTTGAAATGAACAGAAATCAGTAAACTTGCACAGGAGACGGTAAACGTAAGCAAGAGCTTGTATATACGCACTGCAACAGCAAAAATATTTTTTTTGTTTTGCGGGACGAGCCGTGGTTGTTACACGCGCATGAAAAATATTGTCCATCAAAGCAAGAGGGCTGAAGGGTAACGCCAGTCCCTAGATAAGCGACCGCGAAAAAAATTGAGCCCCGGAAAATAATTAACCAGGGTCCCATTCAAAAACCTCTAAAAACTTTTTTCCTCAATTTCTCAATTTTTTTAAATAGTTGATGACTAGAGAGGGTAGTTGCAGGTACTTTAAAAATATATAACACTTCTGAACCTTATTATTATTTTGAATTTTTCAAAATTTCTTAAGGCCCGGGTCCTTCAAAAAGTGGGAATTATTCTCCTCTCATCTCTTTTCGGTAGCTCTGCTTTGGGTTAACCTTTATTTATTCATGCAAATTATGCCAGTAGAAACGTTATGTTATTCATCTATATTTTAAAAAATATCTTTAAAGTAATAAATATCATTCACAGCTTTTATGAATTCTACTATAAATACAATTTTCAACAGGACGGAATTTGACACAAAGCTGAAAAATGAATAAAGAAAATAACAATTGATTCCTGCAGAACTTACACTTACCTACTTCTAAATATATAATAATCGTTTTGAATTGTTCGTGCAGCGTCGCGCGCTCATCTTCATTCATGTTGTCATATAAAAATCAATGACTGATTGAACAACAACATCATCGTATAAAATGAATGACTGATTGGATAAACTTATTCTTCAAGTAAAATGAATGATTGGTTGAACAATCGCATTGACGTTTAAAACAAATGACTGTTCTTGTTCATGATCTATATATATAAAAATGAATGTTTGTATGTTAATGGCCTTTATGCATTGCTACACCATTCATCCGATCGTAATGAAATTTTCACAAAACCTTGAGAGTCAAGATGAATCAAATATAGAGAAAATTTTTTTGAAATCCGTCACAAAATGAGCGGAGCGGAGCGGGTGAGCGAGCGGGAACTATATATATATGTATGTGCGTATGTATGTGTGTATGTATGTATGTGTATGTGCATGTATGTGTGTCTGTGTGTGTGTTTATGTATGTACTAGCGGAGATACCCGGCGTTGCCCGGGTTTTTCAGAGGTTTTTCTAATGTTTGTCTCTTTCTCTCCCGTTTCCTTTCCCACCTGCTTTCCCACTCCTGTTCGCTTTCCCGCTCCTGGTCGCTTTCCCGCTCCCGGTCGCTTTCCCGCTCCCGGTCGTTTTCCCGTTTTTGGTCGCTGTCCCGTTCCCGCTCACGTTTGCTCTCCCATTTCCGCTCACGCTTTCTTTTCCGTTCCCGCTCGCTGTCCGTTCCGGGTCGCTTTCCCGTTTCTATAATAGACAAACTAACCCACAAACATTCATTTATATTTATAGTCTTAGCAAATCTATTTTACGTTTTATAGGCTAACAGAAGTTATGAAAGAATGGAAAAGAGAAAATGAGCGTGAACGGGAACGGGAACGGGAGAGCAACCCTGACCGGGAATGGGAGAGCAAGCATGACCGGGAACGGGAGAGCAAGCGTGAGCGGGAACGGGAAAGCGATCGGGAACGGGAAAGCGACCGGGAACGGGAAAGCGACCGAGAACGGGAAAGCGACCGGGAACGGGAAAGCGACCGGGAACGGGAAAGCGACCGGGAACGCGGAAAGCGACCGGGAACGCGGAAAGCGACTGGAATCGGGAGAGCAAGTTTGGAAGGAAACGCGAGCAAGAGAAAAAATCGATAACAAAATTCTGAGCGGGAAAGCGACCGGGAGCTGGAAAACGACCGAGAGCGGAAAAGCGACCGGGAACGCGACGAAAACGGGAAATTGGAGAAGGAAACGGGAGAGACAAACATTAGAAAAACCTCTAAAAACCCCGGGCAACGCCGGGTAACCCCGCTAGTGTACTATAAAATTAACGACAGAACTGATTAGAATAATAATAATGACATTTATAAATACATGTTTTTTGTTCGGTGTGTAGCGCGTTCTTTGTTCATGCATTTGTATATGTGTATATAAAAATTAGCTTCCATTTAGCAATACCGAAGTATATTTTAAGAACTTCAAAGAAAAAAATCTTTTTCTAATTTTTTTCTTTTAAAACATTTGATGATTTTTCATTTTATTTATTATGGAATATTTTTTAGTTTGTGAAATTTTTTTAATAAACTGAAACAGAAAGTTTATTTAAGTTTTTTTGTTTTGAAGTTTTTTTCTATGATACAAGATCCACACAGGAATGATAAACTTGACTTCGAAGAAATAAGCTTATTTAAAACAATAATGTTTTGGCCAAATACCAAAAATTAACAGTTTCTTTTGAAATCCTGTTTATCCAGTATAAGAACTAACGGTAAATCCAATTTAAAAAATGGTTTTGAAACACTTTACATCAATTTTTAAACATAACAGTTTTCAATTTAAAATCTGTTATGTCCAATTTAAAAAATAACGATTTACTTTGAAACCATGTAAAATCCTCCCCCTCTTTCTCCTTCACAGACGTCATACCCACAATATGACTATAAACGAAGAAACGTTTGCTTCTTGCACTGTGTCAATCAAAACATCTAAATTTGCAAAATTTGTTGTAAAAATTTCATCGGTTGATCGGAAAATTACAACAAACATGACTTTCTCAACTAACACGAAATAGAGCTGCCATAAAACTCAAATAATGGCCAGTTAATTGGGTAAGGGTAATACTTACACTTTGAACTTTATAGAGGTCATGTCACTCTAAAGATGAAGAAAATATCATCACCACTTCACATGAGGGCAATTAACTGAAACTCGATAAGGCCGATATCCTTTTTAGTCCATTTGTACGCAAGTTTGTTTAAATGTTATTTTTCAAACTATTCTTCTATTGTACAGCAGTAAATTGTTATGCGGGAGATTATTATGCTGTACGACGACATGACATCATATCCTTCTCAATCTACAATGGAAGGCCAGGCATATTTGGCTAATAATAGAGATCCGAACGGAAAGAACGAAGATTTGGGGTAAAAGTAATATATTATTTTTTCTTTTCTTTTCTCTTTCTCTCTCTCTCTCTCTCTTTCTCTGAGACAGCATACAATTTCAACAAAAGCATATTAAGAAAACTGTCAGGATTTCAATTTCAAACTAGTTGATTGATGCTTTAATATGAAAGAATCTCAAGATTTTTAAGTGAAACAGATTACTGGGTTCTTTCAGAAATACTTTGAACTGAAAAACTGAAAATTTTGTGCCAGTGAAATTATGAAACAAAAAAAACTTCAAAATTACATAAGAACCAAACAATCTAATAGAAGTAACACATTACTATCTATAGTAAGTGTAGCCAGGTTTTGGTTTCGGGTGGGGGTCAAGAAAAACGACAAAAATTGTATTGAAAATATTCAATGTTTGTTTTAATTATTTGCATTCATAAGCATGGGGTGGTCATTTTCTTCGGGAAAAAAAGGAAAACAGGGGCTGGGTGGCAAAAATATTTATATTTTTTCTAAAAGGTAGTCAACATTTCTTATAAAAATACACTGATATAAATTTACCTCATTTTTTTAAATTTATAAAAGTTAGTCACCTTTTGTTCTAAAAAATCATTTCAATGAATTAATTCAAAAAATATTGCATTCAAACAAAAATATTTTTAAACTTAAGTTTCGGGAAAGGTTTGAACTCTGGCTAGGCTCATGTTACTATAGGCTCGTGTCATTGAAAGTAGATATATAAGTTTACTGGGGGCGCAGCCAGAAGGTTTTTTCTGGAGGGGGGCGGGAGGAAAAACAGATAAGTAAGGAGTTTTAATGAGAAATTTACAACCCACAAAAGTCAAGGCTTAACGACAGTTTAGCAATAATTAGTAATAACAAACTATAAGACATTTAATTTGGAACAGTAAATTACAATATGAAATTTAGCCGACGTTTTTTCTGCGAAAAAATGTCGATAACGGTGTCTTCATTGACGTTAAGGTCGCGATTGAAAGTCATCTGGGCAAATCCGTTCGGCCTTGTCTGGCCCATTGTGGTGCGTAGATAAGATTTGAGTCCGCGCATAGTTGAGAAGGATCTCTCGGCTGTCGCGGAAGAAAGGGGCAAGTAGTGAAGAGTTTCAGCAGCGTATTTATCTGCGGGTAGATGGAATATTGACAATGTTGCAGAACATCAGCTGCGGTATGTGGCCGCTCTGCCAATTGGGTCCTAGACAAAGTAGGACGGGTCGGGTCAAAAATAGGTGGGTCGGGTCACAAAGAACAAGTAAAGATAAAAAATAAATTTAAAACAAGTAAATTAAAAACGAATTTTTAAAACCAATGCTTTTATATGTAATTAAAACACAAATTTTGCAATCAATTTTTTATTATATTACTCTTTTATTTTATGTTAAAGTCGAAATATCTTAATTATATCAAAATATCGAAATTAATTAAAATTATCTAAATTTATTGACTTATTGTAAAACTAATAATTGAATATTGCATTGTCTTCTATTTTAAGCATGTATGCAAAATTTGAAAAAATCTATCATCAGGAAGTGACTCAAAAATTGATTGCAAGATTTGAAACAGACAGAGAAACAAACAGACAGACAGAGAAACAGAGACGACGAGTTAATAAAAGCATTGGTAATAATAATAAAAATATCATCAAAAAGCATCGAATTTAAATATCTCAACTATTTTCATGAAAATTTCGTACACGCTTGAGAATCGCGGTCAGTGAGTGTGGTTCGTGTTAACTTGGTAAAATAGTCTGCCAGTCGGTTAGCGTTTTGTGGTCAAGAAAACCCTCAAGAAAACCCTCAAGAAAACCCCCAAGAAAACCCTCAAGAAAACCCTCAAGAAACCCCTCGATAAAATCCTCAAGAAAATTAACTCAATAAATTGACTTATTGTAAAATTAATAATTGAATATTGCATTGTCTTCTATCTTGAGCATGTATGCAAAATTTGAAAAAAATCTATCATCAGGAAGTGACTCAAAAATTGATTGCAAGATTTGAAACAGACAGAGAAACAGACAGAGAAACAGACAGAGAAACAGAGCCGACGAGTTAATAAAAGCATTGGTAAAAATGCTTTTATTTGTCTCTTTATCTAAGTCAACGAACTGAAATTTTTGAATCTAAAACAACCGTTACGCTCAATCTTGTACGTTATTTATTTCTTTCATATGAAATCAAAATTCGTAAATCTAACTCGATGTATGGATTAGTTATCTAACCCAAACCTAACCCTAACCTTAATGGACAACTTTTATTAATTTTATTGGATTTAAGGCCTAATTCATGTCGTAAACATTTAATTCATGTATTGTTATCCAGAATAAAGCTTTCCTGAAAGTTTTAGAGCTCTATATAGATGGTCGAAAAGTGGGTGAATTTTTGTTTCTAAGATTTGATCACCACAGACAAACAAACAAACATAGAGACGAGTGAATTTAAATAAAAGCATTTAAAAAGCAAAAATAGAGTTTCAAAAATAAACCCATGGACAACTCTCACCCTAATATTTTTAATAACTTTTTAAATATTTAATTTGCTAAATAATTGTTAACTCAAATATGTCTTGAAAACACGGCACACGCGTCACTTCAACGTTAACATTGGCAAGCTTTCGGGGGCGGGTCCCCTTGCCCCTTGGCTGCGTCCCTGAATTTTACTAAACACAAGTTTTGAATAACATAACTCTGAACCCGGTGAATTTCTTTATGAAGTTTAGCGACATATCTGCTTTCCCGGCAATTTAGACAACCATACTCCAGCCCCGCAACTAGACGTCATGCTCTGGGGGGCGAGCTATCTCTAAAGGGGGGCGAAATGAAAATGGCCAAAAAACCACTAAAATTATATCGGGAGTTGAAAAGACAATGTAAATATTATATGTAAAACCAAGGTGCATCAGCAACACCCATATTGTTTATTATTTTTATGACTTCATTTTGGATTTGTTGGAATAGTTTATAAAAATTAAATGACAAAAAGTGCAATAAATAAAAATAATCAATATTTATCGTAAATCTTTGCATTACAGAATTAATTTTCTGTTTTGTTTTTCAATTTAAACACAATCTGTAATTTTATATAGGTACACTTCAAGCTTCTATTCTGATATTTTAGGTTTTTGAGGTTGGATAGTGGACCCCCTAAAGTGGTTTAACATGTATGAATAAACTACTTCCGGATAGCCCCCTCTCCCGGTCATCAGCTATCAGTTTTTACACAGAAAAAATAAAAAAGGGGCTTTGAAAATATTTTGAAAAAGCAGCTCCGACTAACCCCCCGGTCAACAGTTTTTTGGAGGAAAAATTAAAGAAAGGCTTTAAAAAGTTTTAGTTTTTTTTTCAAATATAAGTGGGCCGTGAGAAAAAGTTGCATCCCAAGGTTTTGCTGAGATGTTTGCAGTGATGCGTTAATAAGTTAACCGCATTGGATACAAAATACACTATATTGCAGGTGTGTTGATAGATACCCAACATTCCCAATTGTGTGACTATTCTTGAATACGCTGCTTTAGCCAGCTATGTACCAGAATAACGGTTTACAGGCTTATAAAGTTCAAAAAGGTACATAACTTAGAATTTTTCAGTAAGGGGGGAGGGCGAAATACGCTGCCTTATCTAGCTAAACACTACATAACAGGTTTATAAAGTTCAAAAAAGTACATGTCTTAGAATTTTTCAAGGGGGGGGGGTGAAATTCGCTGCCTTATCGAGCTATGAACTTGTATACAGGTTCGAAAAAATAGGTAATTTATTTTTAAATCCTTTATATTAACTTCACCGCCAGTCTTGCTTGCCGGCTTGAATGTTTGCAAACCTTGAAAATGAAAATTAACTAACTTCTCCTTATCCAATCGAGCTGAAATTTAAAACAATAAAATTAAAAAAAAACTTTAAAAAACCACGTTTCTCTTCTGCATTAAAAAGACGAAAATAATTCGCTAACTTGTTAACACTAAGATTGATCGACCTTGAAGCTTCTGGAACTATCAGTGTTAACACTTGTCAAACGAATCCGGTAAAAAAGCAGAAAATTCGTTAAACGATTTTTGCGATAATTCATTGAAAATCTAAAATAGATGCTTTATCAAAAAAAGTAAAAAAGATACTTTATCGAAAATAACTCTAACCCTCCCTAACCCTAATTCCAACCCTAACCTTACTCCTTACTGTATAATCCCAACCCTAACCTTACTGAGAATCGATACTTCATCACAACTCGATACTTTATCTCAAATCAATACTTTATTTCAAATCGATACTATATAAAAAATCGATACTTTACCGCAAATCAATAACGAAAATTGATATTTCCTCAGAAATAGATACTTAATCGAAAATCAATACTTTTTCCTAAAAAAACTGGAGCGGGAACCTAAGTCAAGTTATTGATCGATTTCGTCTTAATTCTTTTCTATCTATACGCCTTCACGTCGCTTTCCACGACAACTTTATAATACTAGAACTTTTCTATTCTGACCTATTGACTAAATGTTGTCCTATCTCAACTGTCCCACTTCAACGACAGTCTATACCAGAGATGTAGTACTTGGTACTCGTACTCGAGTACAACTCAAGTACCGTTTTCAAGTACTCGTACTCGTACTTGTGCTCGAAACCTTGGTACTCGTACTCGGTATTCCACTCTGTACTCGTACTCGTTATCCCACTAAGTACTCGTACTCATACTCGCATATGCGACACCTTCTCTAAAAAAAGTTTGCTTGTTTACTAAACAGTTGTTTGGGATAATATTTCGTTTATACTTGCTGAACTCTAGTATAACATATCTATGTTTGTTGTCGATGCATAGTTGACCAGATATCTTGAGATGAGGATCACTGGTGATGTGGATGATGCACTAACATTTTGGCAGAATCATTCCAGTGACTTTGACAAACTGTATCACCCAGCACTTCATGCCTTAAGTATTCCAGCTTCAAGTTCACCAGTAGAACGTGTGTTCAGCCACGGCGGAATAATTTTAAGACCCCATAGGGCTAAGATGTCGGACTCTAAACTGTCGTCGCTAATTTTTCTGAAATGTAATTGTTTTTTATGTAGAATAAACTATTATTTTGTTGACTTTAAAAAGTACTCGAAAAGTACTCGCTAAAAATATGCTTTAAAATTTAAATGAAGTATTCACAAAAAGACCAAGCAAAAGAAACATTTTCTAGTGACATATGACACTGTCAGTGAGTATTTTTTAAGCTGAATTAAAAAAAAAACTTTCATTTAATTGTTTGAAAATTGTAAATATTATTAACCCAGAATAGAAATTTAAACCTTCCAACAAATCAAACACTCTCTCCACATTTTCAAAAGAGCAAACCTTTCAAAAGCCGTTTATGAAAAATAAAATAAACTATGCTGACAGTAATGTCAATTTGAAAAAAAATTAAACAACTTGAGATATATACTTTGATGAAACTTTAAAAATATAAAATTAGTGTCAACAATTCGCAAAGCCACTGTCAAAAATCTATAACAAGCATGTGCATAAACATGCAACATTTCAACTTGAACAAGATATTAAAAAACTGTTATTTATACCAGAAGCAATACAGAAAGATAAAATTAGAGATTTGTTCTAATTTGGGTTAACCTTTAGCTAAAGATTTTTGTTCTTTTTTCTTTGACAAAGAGCTTGTTTACTTCTTCTGTTGTACCAGGCAGCGTTGTTGCACGCTTCGAGATTTCTATCAGCTGTGTTTTCTTCAAATTTTCTTTGCAAATAATTTCTGAGCAATCTTGTATTTCTTCAGCAGCACATGATGGAATATTTTTTTCAATTTGAAGTGGGCCTTGAAGTGGGTCATGAACTGCTGACATGTTTTCAAGGTTATCTTTTGAATCATCATCCTTGGTAATATAAGGAGTCAATTTTGTGTTGTTCGAATTCTCAGGCTGTAGAAGATCTCCATTTTGACTCAAACATCTGGCATCTGATGTAGTAACAGCAGTAAAAGTTGCTGCTGCTGCAGAAGTTAGAACAATGGAATTTATATTATTGATGGTGTCGCTAACTAGCGCAAGAGCTTCCTTAGTGTTTTTAATGTCGTTGGAAATGTGGTTATCATTATGCGTGGTATTGTAGCACACAAAGTCTTCATCTTTAAAGCTTTCTTGATCAAACTGGTTTGATCTAGCTCGAGCCTGTACAGTAGCATTATGATTGGCCAAATCTTCATTGAACTTTGACCCTAGACTAACCATTGACTCTCCGTGACCCGACAGTTGACCGATCTTTTGGTTTGGAAAGCACGTCGGAGAAGAGCATGTGTCGTCGCTAGTTTTGAGGCAGACTACTTCTTTGAAAGCATCTCTGAAATCTTTTGATGAATGGTTGTAAATAAACGGGTTGACCACTGAGTTGGTGTAAGCCAAACAGTTGCACACCAGACCGACAATGAAGTACCCTACGCTGTGTTTTTAATTTAAAATATTTTTTTTACTTGTTTGGATAAAAATTCTTCAAAAATAAATTTTTTGATGTGAAGTTCAAACTGATAAAGATTCTCCAAAAATGTGTGTTTTTTACTCTCCTATAACTTTTCACAGTTCATTAAATAAAAATATAAACATATTGGTAAATAAAATAACTTATTAATTATGTTAAGAGCTAAATTGATGAATAGAAGATAGTAACCTTTGTGGTGTGTTGGTGTAATAATAGAGCATAAGCATGATATGAATCGGCATCCAAAGGATGAAAAACGCCACGAGGACCAAAATAAGCATTTTCCCAGCCTGCTTTGTTTTAACATCTGATCTGGTTCTTGCTTGCATGGCGCCCATTGATTTGTGCTTGTAGATGTGCCGTATGATGCACAAGTAGAGAAAACTTATGGTGATCAGGGGTATTATATACCTGCATGAAAGTCATGGTTTTGTTCTTAAAAATAAATTTTTAAATAACTAATGAATAAACTCAGAAAAATAAAACACAATTTATATGTACAAGTAACATTTTTAATAAAAGTCACAACAACAAATTATCTTTAGATACAAAAATTCTTCAGTTGGGTATTATAAGAACGTTTCTATTATCGGCAAAACGTTTTGTATTGAGTTGCGATAGTGATAAGACACATGGAAAGCAGTTTTTTGGTAGTAATAGAAACTAAGATATTTTGAAGTGCTACCAATTAAATATGTTAAATTAGATAGCAGGACTTGTATACACCTCAATTCAGATAAGAAAATTTGAAAACCAGAATAACAGAAAATATCCTAAAATAGTCTTGTGTGTTTTAAGCTACATCTGAAAAAAAATATTTGAAAATAGAAATGTTTTAAACTCTCAAATTTAGTTACAGCTTTGGTCTAGGTGATAACCTGGGATTCACCTCACAAAGACAAAACCTTTATGATGTTTGTGCTTGCTCTTTTCTCCACTAACCCTCCTGTGAAGAAGATAAGTTCAAAAGTCCTCCCAGAAGAAATTTCGACGTCGCATCGAATGATGACGTTGTAAAAAAACGGGATGGGAATGCTAAGAAAGAATGCCACCACCCAGACGATGATAATTGCTACTGACACCTTCTGCCTGGTCCTGAGGTGCACTGTGGCAGCATTATGTACTACCACCATGTAGCGAACTGTACGGGAAGAAGAAAAAATAGAAATTAAATTTGGAAAACAATTAATTAAATATCAGTGTTATTAATATCAAAAGCCTAAAAAATATTATAATCATTATAATAGAAAAGATAGTATTAATTGAATATTTGTACAAGGTGCAACAGGGCTTCTACTTATGGCAACTAACGAGATATAGGAATTAATTTTTATTAAATTAAAAATTAAGAAAGTATAGAGAATACATGACTATAATAGTATAGGGAATTGACGACTTTAATAGTAGTGAATTTATAACTAACTAGAGATAGCCAGTCAAAAATAATGGAATTTTTTAAAATGTCACTATATAATATAATTCTACGATTGCAGCGCCACCTACCTACGTTATGACAAGTTATAACATAAAGACATCGGAAATTATGTATGTTGTATGTTGATAGTACCGTGAATTGATGACTATAATAGTACAGTGAATTGGTGACTATAATAGTACAGTGAATTGGTGATTATAGTGGTATAAATCTGACCAACATTTGAGACTTACTGTTGCTATTTGAAGTTGCTAGCATGAATTAATCATGTTCTACAAAATAAACATTAAGAATGTTTTGGACTTACTTTTGCCTATTATCCAGATTATGGAATATGTCAAAATTGACGTTTCTATCTACTATTAATGTGTTTTTTTTCTACCCACGTAGAAAGATTGTTTAGAAAAATAATTAATTAATAATTAAGAACTGTGTATGTCGAGTAACAAAAAAAAACAACTTTTAATATTTCCATACAATTCATATTTTTATTATTTTCACACTTTTATTATTTCCATGCATTCTTATTTCCATACATTTATATTTTTATTATTTTCATGCATTCATACTTTATTATTTTCATACATTCAAATTTATTATCATCCATATGATAGCATGTGTGCTTTGTACAGCTACTTCAATGCTGATAATGCAACATATGTAGATTTTCTAAATCATTTCAATGTAATATAATATAAACTTCAATAATAAAACAAAACAGATCTAACTATTTTACTATAATTCTACTGGAGCATTTATTTCATGATCCTAATTTCAAGTGAAGAAGAAAAGTAAAAAACTTATCTAATTAAAAAATTTACTTTTATAGAAACATTTTAAAAGTTTAATATTTTTAATGACTGTACTTGAAAAAAAATATATAATGAAAAACCTTAAAGTTTTGACTAATGGCCAACATAAAAATATAAAATGTTCAATGAAAACTAACTTTGACTTTAATTAAAATTTGAAACATTTTATTCAAAAAGTTTCTACTTTTTAAATTAAATATATTAATTAATAGTTTCATTATTAAAGAAACCAAAAAATGTGCTCACAGGAAACGCACCCACGCAAAACTACGTCTGCTGCAATGTCAACATCAGGTTAGTTTTCTTGCCAACGCCAAAAGTAAATAAAAAATCCGACGATTGCCTTTGCTTGTGCAGTTCATTTTGCTGAATAATTATTTCAATATGGCCATGGAAATGTAAAACAATCAAGGTGCCAAAATCATTTAAATTCTTCAAGAAGTTGAGTTTTCAAAGCATTTGAAGTTTTAGTAACTAGTAACTATATATTATTCAATTGAGAAAGATTTTATTTGAATAAAAAACTAACCAGCAAATAAATTTAATTGAATTGATATGACAAGTTAATATTGGAAATCAGACAAAAATTGAAACTTCGGAATCTTTTCTAGCTGCCAAACCGGTGTTAATTTGGTTTTTCATGAGAACCACAACTGTTGTCAAACCTGTTTATAATAAATACAAGCATATTATACCTGTATATAATAAATACAGGTATATTATAGCTATATAGTATACATGTATACTTTACCTGTATTTATAGCTTGATTTAGCTGCATAATAGTCATTTAAAAAATTTTGAACTACGATACACCACCTTTAAAATTTCTCAAGTAACAATAAAATAATTTATTATATTTTCAAATTACTATTTGAGAATCCATTCTTTACTTTATTATTTGTTACCTTGATTTACACTCTTTCAAAAACTATACAAAATTTTTCCAAATGATTTATTAAAAAAACAAGCAAGTAAAAGAAAAAAAAAGGAAACACGAAATAAAAAAAGAAAATTTATTACTATTATCATTTTAAGAAATATAATATTTGACATTTAAAATGGAGAATCACAGTTTTATCAGAATTGTATGTTTTTATTTGGAAAAATATTGTATGTTAATATTTAAGCAGTAAAATAAGTTAATTATATGGAATGCATATTTAATCATATATACGGTGATAGAAAAAATTATATTTTTATCTGTACAATTTATTCAGAGGGAGTCAGTGACGACATTTTCTTTAAAGTTCAAGCAAATAATATCTCAATTATATTTTACTTCATTTATAGATATATTTAATGCTGTCATTTTTTTAAAACTATTGTGATTGAAATTATTAAAATCTGATTCATTTTTGAAATAAAAAAAACAACAATAATGTAGCATTATTAAAAACCAGTTTTTATTTCTCTAAGTAAATGTTTGAAAATTCTTTAAAAAATGAATCAAAGTTTTATATTAAATAACTATATATTTTTTAACAACAAATTCAATAAGTGAAACAGTTTTACCTCAATTGAAACCTTAAAAAATTTAACTGTTTTACTTCTGTAATAAAACTCTTTGCATGAATGAAATTGAATGACAGGTCATTCCACAGTGGTAACTGAGCATGTCATTCATGCCCTCAACAGGAAGTGAGCAAAAAATAAAACATCCACATTGTGCCGGTCTTGTGCGTACTGCAATGACAACCAAAAAGCAGCTGGTAATTTCCTAATGCTATTAAGCCATCAAACTAATCACTATTGATTCACAGTAGTAAAGTTTAAGCATCTGCGTCCCGTAATCGTTATCTCTATATAAATCGGGATCTCAAAACGATACGGGAGATCATTATTAAAACGATACAGCCTCCGGGGAAGTCTCGTATCGAAATAAAATAGCGAGACTTAAATTTTGTTCTCATATAAAACTCTCGAAACCAATTCCGAGATTTAAAAAAAATATTTTTCAATAAATAACAAAAGTCATACATATTTAATTAACGATTGTCACAACTGTGAATATTTGCAACTGATTCTATAAGTTCTATAGCTTTTTTAGTGCCACATTGAGAATAGTAATCAAAGATATCTAAAGCAGAGCCTTAAGCCACGCCCCTCTTAAGCTGCCAGTCGACCTCTGCTGCATACTACTGATACAACCATTTTAAATATGTGAACCGGCATCAACGGTTGGCAAGACAATCGTACTCGCTGACATCGATGACTATTATTAATAATGAGAATAATGAGTAATGACTAGTAATGTAATGAGTAATGTTTGAATGCTAATGCTTGCCCTTATCATTCTATGTTTATGTTTTGGTTTAGTCTGTTTGATAAACTTATTTTGTCAAATTTGTTATATAGAATTGGAATGATTATTTTAGTGTTTCGATATCCGTAATTGACCGTAATAGTAGCTCATCTAAGATATATCTTTATAATCTCGATTATATTCTTGGTTGTATGTGAGTATGTGTGTGTCACCTGTAGTGTGCATGTCGTTATCTCGTTTTATTCGAGACAAAATTTCCACAGTTGACATTTCATTCGAGATCCCAATATCGTATAATATTGTATCGGATTTGTCTCGTTATTGTTCGAGGCATCTCGTATCGTATCGTTTTATTCAAGACAAATTTCAGAAGTCGTATCGTATCGTTTCAAAAAAAAATAATGGGACGCAGAATCCTAGTAAATTTTTCCTCGAAGTCAATTGAAAATTAGCTTATGTCAGCTTGTTAGTATTTAACGACAAGACTTTGTTTTTTTTTTACTCTTACAAATCAGAAACTTTTTTTCTTTTTCAGGTTAAAAATATTTTAAATTGCAAACTTAAGGATTCTTGACATCATCCTCAACATAAATCACATTTTATAAAAATAAGTTCAAATCATATGAAATTTTTGATGAATTTAAAATAAATCTTGCAATTGAAACCAAAAGATAACTTTATGACAAAAAATATTTCAACCAAAAGAGTTCTGCTAGCAATAAAATCAGAGTGAGTATATTTTTTTTTATAAAACAAACAAACAGAAAAGATCTATATAATTCATAAACCCACAAAACCACACAACATTCAACATTATAACAAACCAAAATCATTCCACTTATATTTTCACTTTGTTTTCCAATAGTTATACTTTTCATCAACTCCAAATGATATAAAACATACTTTATGTTGTCAAAAATGCAGGATTGGAAATCGACGTTGCTTTTGAAACCCCAGAATTGCTTCCTAAATCATAAGCACAGGAACAGTATGGACAGTTGCTCCCGCAACATAAAACTAAAAGTATCTTTCCACCCTTGCAACTTTGAGCACAAAAAAGTAAAAAGTGCTGCATTTTACCTCTCTTTTTTGCTCATACCATGCTAGTATTCTTTTTTATAATAGTACATATGTCAGAGGCCGCTGAAAGAATGAAATGCATTAGAATAAAGCATTCCACAAAACCTGGTACCTGGTTATAAGAAGGTATGTTCAAGTCATCTATAACATTTGTAACTGTTGTTTTATCTCATGTACTTTGAAATGCCAGATTTATGATTAATAAAAACCCATTTTTATAATAAATAAATTTTGCTTGACCTATTGAGGTCAAACGGGCTTGAGGTCAGCTGGACGAAGTTTGATGAATAATTTTTGTCTTTAAAAAATGGAAAAAGATCTAATTCATTTCTATCTCAATGTAAAAAAATGAATAGTAATAGTACAGATATTAGAGACCATGAAAACCATAAAATGCATTCCACAAGACCTGATATCTGGTTATGAGAAGTCGTCTA
The DNA here is from genome assembly GCA_963978895.1 of Erpobdella octoculata. NCBI lineage: Eukaryota > Metazoa > Annelida > Clitellata > Hirudinida > Erpobdellidae > Erpobdella > Erpobdella octoculata. The sequence goes on along the minus strand of OZ022239.1, from coordinate 40,809,664 downwards.
TACTCTTTGTAACAGTTTGCAATGTTTCTTTATTTCATCTGATGTATTTGTATGTGACAGATTTATGAATAATAAAAATCTGTATTGTAACAAATAAGGTTTGATTGACCTATTGAATCTAGAATTGTTTAAGGTCCTACAAGGTCAATTTGGAATTTGGATAAACGTTTGAGTGGCAGTCGTCTAAAAATTGACAAAGAACTAATCTTTCAGGGATTTTTATCTGCAAAATTCCTCATAAAAAGTTAGATCTCATCATAAGAAAATCTTTCGGTGTCTGGATGAAATAAGAAATTGATCTACAGCTGGACCAGACCCATCTGCCACACTTTGTTTACCAAAATGCCCAGATGCCTCAAAATTGCTGCTTGCTCTCAACTGAGGTGACCCTGGCAAATGTGAAAAGTAAACCAAATGATAAAAAACTGAAAGATGGTTTTTCTTGTATACTTCTAATAGAAATTATGTCTGTCTATCTAAATTATTTGAATTTATATGAAGTAAAAATATTTAAGTAAGCAGAATGATTAAATTTTACAATTAAAGTAAAAAAGTTAAGCTTCAAGCTATACAAGCTGACAACTGAGCTATTTTAGTTTAAAATTACTAATAATAATAGTAATAATAAATTATAAATAAATATATACAATTTAATGAAATTTTAGCAATACAAATTGGTTATGTCATTTGATTATGAAAATAATCTTTTAATAAATGCTTTTAATTCTTATGCTTTTGCAATAACAATAAAACTTGAGAAGAAATAATTTTTTCTAAACAAAATAATTACTGCAAAATAAATATTATAGAGTTCTCTCATTCTTTCTCTTTCATTCATTCAATCATTTTTTCTTTTATTCAATTTAATGAATTTTAAGATATATGTCATATGATTCTATAATACAAACATCTTTTTAAAAATGCTTATTTCATTTAATTATTTTATTTATTAGTTTATTCTGTTTAATTAATTTTAATTGCATTAATTTCAAAAATATATAATTATATAATACAAACAACTTTTTAAAAATGCTTATTCTAAGGAGGTGCACATTAATAAATTTCTTTTTTTATTTGTAAGCAAAAAATGATATATAGACTTGTTTACTTGGCTTATCGGCACCGATACCCTGAACGGACTGGATAATGGACGCTGATGATGGTTGCATTATTCAGCATTCTTATACTCATTATATAATGCTTGCCAGTGCTGCTGTTGGATGAAAGTTGACAGACACTCTGAGCGACGATTAAATATAGAATAATTTTTTTCTTTATAAGATGTTTGTATTGAAGTTTATTTTGGTTAAATAATGTTAGGTATTGAATTAGAGAATAATTATAACTATATTGCTGTACAAAATATTTCATGAAAATAGTTTTTTTATATAGCAAAAATAGTCAATCTATTATTTTTATTGGCCAACATAACATGATCTTTTTTTAAACCTACAGTTAAGTGCTTGAAATAAAGGGAGAAAAGGTTAGGCAAGCTGAAATTTAAATCTCCAAAAACAAATTTACAAGAAAGCGTTATTTATTCAAAGTGTTTCACAACTTATTTGTTTTGTTTTTATAATTAAACGTTTATTTTTAATTTAAATTTTTTACAAATGCATTTCTTCTGTAGCGGTCCATCAATATGAAAAAGAAAAAAATATTTGAAAAAAAAAAAACAAACTCGTAATTTATGTTTGCATTGCCGAGTTTGAGTGTTTTCAATTGACTGTTGAAATGTGAAAATGTTGTGAGGATTTATCATTTATTTCTGCTTCTCAATTGATACAAAAATTAAAAAAAAAATGGAAAAAAATTGAGGTGGTGATTAAAAAAAAGCAAATAATTAAGAAGTAAAAAAAACAGCAAACGCGAACAAAAATTTAAAAACTGAACAAATAAAAAGCAAAATTGGATTGAAAAACCCATCGTGTCAGCCAGACGGACAGTTGTTCGCATTTGAGATTGCCATCCAGAGAGCACTATTGATTATTTTTTCTCCTTGCTTTTGTCGCCTTGCAATTGTTACAATTTTTATCTTAAAAAATAAAACTAATAAAAGAGGCCAAAATGTTTATTTTTCAAATATTAAAATACGATTCACTCAACCATCTATCCGCAAACTTACTTCCCCTAATTCAACTGAAATATCATCATCTCCCTACTAGCGATGTAAAATACTAAAATACAGACAAAAAGCTTGAACCAATAAATTTTGCACTTTTGTTTGAAAATATTTTTAACTTAAGTTTTTTTAATGGTCTTTGCTTTAAGTGCTTGGATCGTAATTTTGGGAGATCATGTTTTAGAATCTTCGATAAAACATGTTACTTTTAAAAACACCATTAGACCTATCAGTAAAAATAGAGATGATAAAATCTAGTATAAAAATATTTATAGTGAAAAAATTATGAAATATTTATTTTTATTAAATAAATTCATTTTATATTAAAATTGAGGAAGCAAATAAGATATTTTTAGGTTTAAATGATAACTTTTCCATCAAATGTTCACCTTGACTCAAGACTGGTACATTTTTTAGATCACTATGCAGCTCCATGAGTATTAAAAAAATTCAATTTTTGTAGAGCTGAAATTGCTTTAGAAGTTGTTATAGCTGAAAAAGTTCAAGATGATGATGGTTCACTTCTAATCACTACTAGGGAGAGAGCTGCACGGGGACAGGAATTTGTTCCATCCCCGCAGAAACCAAAGCCATCCCCACCCATCCCTGCAAGCATTTTTTTCCATCCCCACCCATCCCTGCAAACATATTTTGGCCCTTCCCATGAAATAGCATAAAAAAATTATTAAAATATAGTCAAGAGTTTAATTAATAGAGTTTAATAGCATATAAAAAAAATTCTGAAAATATCGTCAAAAGAATTTATTTTATTTAAAAATACACAAAAAAGAAATAAAATGAAAGAATGTTAACCATAAATTTCTAATTTAGAAAAATAAAAGTCAATGTTTAAGCCCTTGCAAAAACAACAAATCATCGACACTATCAGGTGAAAATTGTGATCTCCTCTCTTCAAGAACCCGCCAGCAGATGAAAATGTTCTCTCCGATGAAGTGCTGGCTGCAGGAACTCCCAAAATTCTTTTCGCAATTTCATTCCATACCCGCAGGGTTCCCGCAATTTTACAATCCATCCCCACGGGAATCCCGCAGCAACTAAACCCATTCCCATGAAACCCATCCCCATGCAGCTTTCTAATCACTACACATGACTTAATATGATTCTGATACTGGCAATGAGGTGTTCTCTATATTTATGTAATATCAATTATCAAGTATTGGTAACATATGAAAGCCCACACACAAGGCGCAACTAGGGGGGCAGGGGGTAGCCCCCCAGGCCAAATCGGAGGGTCCTGTAATTTTTCCAAATTCGATGAGTTTTTTTCGGGGGGGGGGCGGTAGGGGGTGCTACATTTATTCATAAACTTATTTTTTTATAGTTGCTTTAACTGGTTTGAGACTGAGTTTCACTATCTTCAGTTTGCAGTCTATATTTTCATTAATAAATTCATAAAGATACCAAAAAAGACTGCAGACTGAAGATAGTCAAATCGGAGAGCCCTGCAATTTTTCCAAATATGAGCGATTTTTCATTAAGTGGGGGTGGTACATTTATTCATAAACTTATTTTTTTACAATTGCTTTAACTGGTTTGAGACTATTTTGCAGTCTTTCTTTTCTTTCATTATTAAATTATTAAAGATACAAAAAAAACTGCAGACTAAAGATAGTCAAAAAAAAATTTTCCCATGTGGCGGACTTTTTCTACTTTTTCACACTTGAGCGCCCCCAGCATTTTATGCTGTTTGCGCCCCTGCCCACACACACACATAGCGGCAAAAGAAGAAACTTGACCTATTAAAAAATACAAAACTTGACTTATAAGAAAATACAAAACTTATTTATTTTACCTCAATTTTTACTTTTAAACAAACTTTAACCAATTACAATTAAAAACGATAAACAGCTAAAACAAATATACACCCAAATACATGTGAAGTTAAATAAAAGCTTGTAAAAAGTAGCATTAATTCAACTTTTTGTTAATATCTGGGTTCAAGCCTTTATCATTGAATATTCCTTTCAGAATTTTTAACCGTCAAATTTCGCTAGGAAACATTTCACTTGAAATATTAATTTTCCAAGGTCTTTTTGCAAAAGAATTCAATAAAAAATATGATGATTTGTAAAAAAAAACTAAACATTGACATGTTTAATAAGTCTTATTAAAATTAAAAATGTTTGTAAAATGCTTCATCTTAATGTATATGGAATTTGCTATGCTGCTTGTGAGCTCCCGGTGATCCCTGCTACACTAACTAGCCTGGGGTGCAAAGAGCTTTACCATTTTGGAAACATTGCCATGTCCATCTCCTCTTTCAAGGAGCTTTTTAAGACATTCCAGTCCAGCTTGTGAACATCTGGCATTTTTTTTTGAAAATGACAACTACAATTATAATCTCATGTGCAAAAAAGGCTAAATAAAAAAAAATATTTTAAATAAGCTTTTAAAATAATTAAAAACAAAGTTAAATTTTTTTGTATTTCATTATTGCTCCAGTGAGAAATGATTTTCTATTTTCTAAAACAAAACTCAACATTCATGTGACAATTTCATTTGAATAACTCAATGGAATTTTCAGGCACACAGTTTATGGTCATTTCTAAATGTGTTTTTGTTTGCGTTATTATTTTTCGACTTAACAGTGGAAAATAATAATTTATTATGAACTTTAATTTATGTTTGGCACTGCCATAATAATACAATGGGCAGGCTAAAAAACCAAATCAAATAGTAAAACAAATCTACAACTGTTAAAAATTTAAAAATACAAAAAATAAATAAAACAAAGAAATAGAAAGGGAGTTTATTTTTGTTTTCAGTGCAAATGTCCAGGGAACAATTTCATGCGTGATGAAGAAAAAAGATCGTTTGCACAGTGGAAGAGCAAACATTGTCTCATCATCATCATCATCATCATCAATATGTTATCATCATCATCAATTGTCATTGCTATCATAGATGGATTATGAGCATCATAAAATTTATCATTCCCATCATTTTAATAAATGTCCTCATCGCCATTATTAAATTTTTTTTTTTAATTTAGATTTGATCATTCTTTGTACATATTCCTTATAGACAATCTTGCATTTATATGAACTAAAATAAAACAATAAATATCAACAACAAAAATATGTTATAAGAACTAAAACTCTTTTATGTATTGATGACAGTGCCAGTTACAAAATAAGGATTATTAAATTATATAAGCTTAATGTTGATCATTAAAAAATCCATCATTTTTTTATACTTACCGTAAAACGGGGTGACTTTGCCCGTGCGGGTGACTTTGGCCCAAAATAAATCAACCTATATTTTAAAGTACAAATTATATTTCTATGAACAATTATGCTAAAAAGGTGTGCATAGTAGTGATGTATGGCGTGACCTAGCGAAAGTTTAAAAAAAAAATTTTTTTAATATATTTTTATGCGTTTAAAGGCTGGGCCAAAGTCACCCGCACGGGCAAAGTCACCCCGTTTTACGGTATCTCTAGTTTACATGATTTCCAATATATTAAGAACAAAATATTACTAAATCATTTTACAACTAAACCACATTTTACCATATTTATTAAATTAATTACAGCAACAAAGTTTTACAAGAATGCACGTGTGTCAAATCGTTTTATATCTGATAAGGACAATATCATACAAGTAGATAAGAATTCATGTATTGACCACTGAAGGCCTGAGTAAGATAAATGGTGAAAAAAATCAAATCTACAACATATTAAAAAGAAAACAACAATCAGACACACAACACTTCAAGAAAAAGAAGTTCGAAACTGAAATTTTTTGAGATAGATATTTAAATAGAAAGGGAAGAGAGTGGAAGAAGAATAGAGAGAAGATGAAAACAAAAATAGGAAAAAATAGTATTACTTACTGATTGAGATGAGAACGAGAGTGTACACGGTAACGTACGTGGTCAGGTTGAATATGAAGTGCATGAATCGACAGGCACTCAATCCGATCGTCCATCTCGAATAATGCCAGTAGTCGAATGCCGTCAACAGAGGCACGAAACTGGGTTAGAAGTGGGTGATGATTAATGTATTTATTTCCCATTATATTTTCATATATTTTTAAGCTATTCAAGCAATATTTTAAATGTCGTAGGTTAAATAAATTAGGGTTTTGTTTTGAGATTTTAAATTTTTTATTGTTACCGTTTTTGTTAATTTGAATTGGATGTGAGCTGAAGCATGTTAATTGCTTTATTATTTTTACCTTTTTCATTTGTCTTATTCTTCTTTTTTCTCATTCTATTTAATTTTTTGTCTTTTTCCTTATCTTCTCTGTTAAATCTTTGGATTCTCACTTGCCAGATTACCCCTTTTTCAATATGCATAAGAGGTAGACATAATTAAGTTGTTTGATAAGTTGCTACATCGAAGTATCAGTTTGTGAGAGATTCAAATCATCAAAAAAAATTTGAAGATTTTTATATAACTGGCAGCTCCACCATCTTTGCATTAATGTTGTAAATTTGGCTACTTTGTTGTAATTTATTACCATTTTTGTATTGTTTTTAAATAACAGTAATTTATAATGGGTGTTAAATATGTCATGCTTTGTTTTCTTGTATCGATAACTTTTTAATTTAGACAGGTAATATTTAATTAAAGGTTTTAATATTAATTAGCTTGGCACGTTATAACTGTCTAATTTTTGACACCTCAACCTAGGAGGTGTTGTAGGATCTTTTGAATAAGAGAAGCATGTAGATCAGCTCAAAAGAGACAAAAAAATTGAAGTGGTTCAACTATTTTCCGTTTGTATAGATATTCCACACTAACAATGGAAGTTTTCTGTATGTCCTTTATGCATTGCTACACCAATCATCCAATCATAATGAAATTTTCACACAACTTTGAGAGTCAATAGGGGAAGGTTTTTGTGGAACAAAATTGAGATCGGTCTCAAAATGAGCGGAGCCGGAGCGGGAACTGGAGAATGAGCGGAAAAGGGAAAGGAGGCGGGAACAAAAAAGCGATCGGGAGCGAAAGAACGAGCGGGAAAAGGAAACCGATCAGGAGCGGGAAAACGACCGGGAACGGGAGAGCAAGCGGGAACGGGAAAGCAACCAGGAGCGGGAGCCAGCTTGGATGGAAACGGGAGCGAGATAAAAAACAATAGAAAAATCTCTAAAAACCCCGGGCAGCGCCGGTAACCCGCTAGTTTTGGATAAAATGGCTGATATATCATCAAACTAAAATAGCTTATTTGTCTAATTAATACACAATATTTCTTGATCATTTAAAAAATTTATTTATTTTTGAATTTAAAATAAAATTATTCTGGTCTTTGAAACCAAATTTAATTTAACTGTATTAAACACTTTTGTTTTTTAATGAGGTTTAAGTAGTATAAAATAACTATAGCTGGAAAAAATTTCATACCTCCAAAAAATGTCAAAATCCTGGGTGTGCCAGATTTGCAAAACAGTTTCGTTTTTTCGTTTATAAAAAAGCAATATTTTTGTTTGTTTGCTTGTCACATCCGAACCGATGGAGCAATCTAAACAAAATTTCGCAGGGAGGTAGTCAGGTAGTCCTCATAGGGGATAAGGTATAAGGTTTAGAGAGAGTTCCCACAGGGGATACCTAATCCTAGGTTTACGACTATGACAGAAAGAGAAAAACCACGGGTTACCCTGCTAATAATGCATGCAACTACAACAAATTTTAATTTAAAAACTCATTAATTAAACCCTTAATGAATGGAAAAACAACTTGCCTCACATTACTCATATTCATAAAATTCATAGGTTGTAGGGAACTTTAGTTCCTTGGGAAAGTAAACTGAGAAAAGATATAAAGTGTTTGTTTATTTAATATCCTATGAGTACATGGAGACCAATTTTTATGTCAATGGCTGTCTTATCTTGATGGATGGTAATGACTAGTTAGAGTAGACCTATAAGAAGATGGCTCGAATGAATGAATCGATTGAAGGAGCTGCTTATAAATAATTTGTTTAAATAATTTCGATGTTTTGCTTCACAAGATTGAAAGATAATTAATTTCCCCAACAGACTACAGAAAAGATTATCTTGCAATAATATCACTTGTTGAGTAACAAATACACATATTAAAATTAGTATGTAAATAGTGCCAATATAACTTTTTTGTATATTGTTTATTTGTATTTACAAAGCAGCAATAACAACGCTTGAATTTAATGCTTGTATATATAAATTTATTAAATGTATTTATATTTACTTTCATTTAAAAAGAAACTTCAAACAATTTTTTATTTTATGATTTAGATCTGCTAATTACCGGAAATAACAATTCTCTAGTCTCTAACAGACGATTGATTTACATCTGAACATCTTTTCATCTCCCTGTTCAGCTGTTATATCAAGTTTATACTGATTCCATAATATCTCTAAGTTGTGTTTTCTAGCATTTAAAATCCAAATATAAAGTAAAACTAAACTTGCGAATATTCGTCCGTCTATATCTCGCCCAATTATTATGTCATTTAGGCGAAAGGAAATAAAACTGTGATGACTAAATAATATCACAAACAATAAATTAAAAAATTAAATTAAAAAACCCGCCCTACCAACACGGACAAAAAACGAAATGGGCGAGGTATCGAGGGAAATAACTGAAATAACGTGCTACAAAAGTGTTTCTATTATTACAACTAGCGGGGTGCCCGGAGTTTTTAATAATAACCAAACACAAACAGCGATAACTTAGAAACAATTAAAAATCAATCATAAACAAAATCCAACATAAACAAACACCAAACTTACACAAGGAGCAATCATATAAAATATCAGAGAAACAAACTGAACCAACGCAACGACCACTGATAAATAGCAAAGCAACTAAACAGATATTTACAAACCTAATAAACAAAATGTCGGCGAATGCCAGATTGAGAATGAGAAGATTGGTGACAGTCCTCATCTGCTTCTTCGATATGATGACAAAGAGAACGAGTAGGTTACCAACCAGTCCTGTGATGGTGATCAGGCTGAACAAGATGGGCACGACAACTCTGTAAGTCACCATTTGGAAACTATCCATAGAGTAACCGTCTGAAAGCGACAAAGAGCCCATTTCCTCTTAGAAAATCTGAACTTCAAAATGAATTTTTTTCTTTCACTCTTGGTTCTTCATCGTCTTCAGACTGCAATCAATTTGTTCTCCCAAAAATCCATTTGACAGTGTTCCCCACACAAATTAATAATATATAACAGGAGTTGCTGGTTATAAAAATTTGTTTATTTGTTTCTAAACGGCTATCAGATTTGAATATCTTCGAGTACATTATAAAACGTCAGTGTGTACTGTTTACTCAATATACATCTTGAGATTCAAAAACATAAAATTCTTTCTACAGTTACTAAGCACAAGATGTTTTCAATTAATCAGAACTAAAACACTAAAACAATAAGCGATATTTTAATGCAACTTGTCGATGGGAGCCAAATAGCAGTACGACAGAACGAGCTTTGATCTTTTAAAAAGCAGAAAAGAAATTCACAGACGTCTCCAAGAGATGCCAATAGAGCAAATGATCTTGTTTATTTGCTTGTCAATGCATGCATCGGTTTTTTCGGGTTTGTTTTTATAACATCAGACATTCAGACGTACTCTTCTCTTCCGCTTTTCATCTCTCTTTTTTTTCTCTCTCTCTCTTTCTCTCTCTCTTTCTCTCTTTCTCTCCAACTCCGCCTCGCTCTGTTTCGCTTTCCAAGAACTCCTTTAGTAACATTTTTAATTGTTTCATCATGATATTTTGATGTTGACATTTTTATTAGTTTTAATTATATTCATTTTATTAATTATTTAAACAAAATAAAATTAAAATAGGCGAAAAAACAGAACGGAAAATTCTCCTCAGCTGTTGCAGCAACTCGTACATGCAATTGATGCTGTGGCTGTTCGTTGTGTGTGCATGTGTGCGTTCTAATTTCATATACGTACGTGTACTATTCTGTGGGCGTGTGGGTTTTACTTACTTAATGAAAACAATCGTATGGCCTCGATCGAAGCTAATTTTTTTTCAGAACTTATTGATTATGCCATTGTATAACATGTATAACATTTAAATTTTATTAGCATGTATGTATGTATGTATGTATGTATGTATGTATGTATGTATGTATGTATGTATGTATGTATGTATGTATGTATGTATGTATGTATGTATGTATGTATGTATGTATGTATGTATGTATGTATGTATGTATGTATGTATGTATGTATGTATGTATGTATGTATGTATGTATGTATGTATGTATGTATGTATGTATGTATGTATGTATGTATGTATGTATGTATGTATGTATGTATGTATGTATGTATGTATGTATGTATGTATGTATGTATGTATGTATGTATGTATGTATGTATGTATGTATGTATGTATGTATGTATGTATGTATGTATGTATGTATGTATGTATGTATGTATGTATGTATGTATGTATGTATGTATGTATGTATGTATGTATGTATGTATGTATGTATGTATGTATGTATGTATGTATGTATGTATGTATGTATGTATGTATGTATGTATGTATGTATGTATGTATGTATGTATGTATGTATGTATGTATGTATGTATGTATGTATGTATGTATGTATGTATGTATGTATGTATGTATGTATGTATGTATGTATGTATGTATGTATGTATGTATGTATGTATGTATGTATGTATGTATGTATGTATGTATGTATGTATGTATGTATGTATGTATGTATGTATGTATGTATGTATGTATGTATGTATGTATGTATGTATGTATGTATGTATGTATGTATGTATGTATGTATGTATGTATGTATGTATGTATGTATGTATGTATGTATGTATGTATGTATGTATGTATGTATGTATGTATGTATGCATGCATGTATGTATGTATGTTTGCGAAACGCTGTTAGGTGGAGCTGCAACCACAAATGATATATAATATTAAAAAATATCCGTCATTTTTTGAGGGGCTATCCTAGTTGTGATGATAATGATGACGATGACAATAGTAGTGGTTATGATTATGATGGCGATAATAATGAGGGTGAAGGTGATGATGACGATGGCGACGACTATTATGTCTGCAGTTTCTCCAGTGAACTGAGCAAATGAAGTTATTTCCTTCTGGAAAGTAGCAAATCTAAATGAAATGAAATGTGAAAATAAAATAAAAATAAAAAAAACACACCCGGAAGAACATTTGCAAATATGATTAAAGTAATGACCGCTCTGGGTGCTACGTTTTCTCTGGTCTTTCCATTTCTTTCTCCGTTTCTCTCTCTCTTTCTCTCTTTTTCTCTCTTTTTCTCTCTTTCTGTAATAATTGTTCAAATGGACAAGGTAAGAATAATCTAAGACGGGAGAGAGGTTTGCTAAGTTTGCAGTTAAAAAACAAATTTACGTTGATTCTTTATAATTTTTTAAAACATATTTTAAACGTATTCTGTATGTGCTTCTTTAGCACGAAGATTTATACCTACTTCTGTAAATATTGCCGTATATCATTAGGCGTGGGGTATTTTTTCCATACGACAATTTATATAGCGCCGTATACAGCAGAAGCCGCTTTAAGGGCGCTTTACAATGTTGGCAACTTGCAGATAAGACTAACGGCGTATGCGGTGTTTTTCGGTGCCGCTGACATCCCCGCATAATACTCGCTAGCTCCACAACTGCACGAAGGACTTTAACCCCCAACCGAAGTTGGTACTCATTTATCGACCACTTAAGGATGAAACGCTGAGTTGACGTGAGCACATGTGAGTTAGTTTCTTGCTCAAGGAAATTACGTGCCCGGACCAGGAATCGAACCCAAGTTCTCCGACTCTCAAAACCGGTGTCTATACCACTAGACCAACACGTCACACCATTTATCCATTTATATATTTATTTGTTTATTTATTTATTTAATAAGTGTGGAAAAAACAAAATTGGGTAGAGACAAATTAGGCCACGGTCAATGAAAGCTGGGTGCCTTCGGTGGTGGCGTTTCGGGGATGAGTTGGACCGGCATTGCTGCAGGTACCCATCTATTCGGATTAACGTATTTAACAAAATAAAACAATAAAATAATACACATTTTAACCATCACACGACACAGAACACCCAACCAAACATGTGATATTAATAACTTGAAGTAGCTCTTGGAAGTTAATAATGAGAAAAGTGAAGTAAAAGATGAGAAAACGAAGAAGCAAATGTTCTCATATGAATGACAAACTAATAGTGCATTCTTGGATGGATCAGACTTTTGTGGAGAATATATATAACGATAAAAAAGAGAAAATATTGAAAAAAAGTAAGCAAAATGCACTAAAAACTCAATACAAAAATGTGTGACTTTTAAAAGCAGATGAGTCTCAATACATGCTATTACAACTTGCGATACATCACAATTTCACAATACCAAGTGAGAAAAATATTTGCTTCAGCATTTGCAGCAGCAGGTACTCGAAAGTTTGTCAATGGTTTAAAAATAGAAAGCGTTTGGAGAGAATGGAGTTTGCGTTGAATAAGAAACACATCCTGAGAGCTTTGGAATATTAATGACATTGCCGATATAGGTCAAACAGGGAACTGAATTTATACTATTGAGAAGATCTTTGCAAGAGCTGGCTCGAAAGATGTGTGTAGTAGTAGTAGTAGTAGTAGTAGTAGTAGTAGTAGTAGTAGTAGTAGTAGTAGTAGTAGTAGTAGTAGTAGTAGTAGTAGTAGTAGTAGTAGTAGTAGTAGTAGTAGTATCGTGATTAAAAAAATATTTATTATAATGAGTGGCAAACGAAAAACTGCTTTTTTTAATTACAAAACTCGTAAAATCAAAAACCTAGCTGGCTGAATATTTTCTCATGGGACAATCTATTGAAAAATTGATAGAGAGTGGCTGTTCCAGGCACTGCCGGGTTATGGCATGAGTGGCCTCTCCCTAAAAACATAGGTTACTTGGCTGCCGTAACTCATTAAAAAACAGTTGATAATAAGGCGGGGGTTAGTGGAACCTCATTTTCACAAATTGTTCTATAAAAAAAACTTGACCTGTTCTTAAAAAAAGATTTATTTATATAAAATACTTGTTTTTTTTAAATTGGTTTTTTTCTTTAAAAAAACTTGTTTTTTTTCTTGTAAAATGTTTGATGATCCCAATGGAGTAATATTATCTCATTTGCAGAAACATTTTTTTTAATAATATGTCACTACAAAAAATTAAGTCATCATTATTTTGGTACCCCTTAAAGCCTGCAGCTACACTGGCTCCAGAAAGAAAGAAAAAAACTGTGGTTACATATAATATCCCAATATATCGCAAAAAAATTATTTACACAACTAACAAAACTGTTTAAAAATTCCCAATTCATCCTTGAAAAAAAAGTTCAAACACAAACGTCTGCCCAGACGCGTACAAAACAACGAATAAAACGATACACAACAGAAAAACTAACCAACAAATTTTGAACATTGAAATTGTAACAACAAACAACTTTTGATTTAAACTGTCCGAGAGTTCAATAATTGCAAAATTTGTGTATTTTTGCAAATTATAAAAATTATTTCAGGTGATACATACTAGGGTTTTTTCAAAAAAATCAAAACGGCCCACTTTTTTTTCGAACAACTTTTCAAGCAGTAAAAGAAAAACTTTAAAAAAATTAATTCCAAATGGGTATGGAACAAAATTCAAATGTCCTTGGTGCATATTTATAGCATTTTGATTCAATTTTTCTATTACTGCTTCACTGCTGGCTTTTATAAAATCGTGTTGTTTTGCACGTTATTTAACATCATTGGATTTTGCCACTTAAAACTTTATTAAGTACATAATCATGAATGGAGGAGGTGAGTTGTAACATATTTCCATCAAAATTTTTTTTGATGAGCGGAGGTTTAGATTTACCACCATCATTTCCATACAGTTTCTATTAAAATTCAATAAAAACTTCATATATTCATTAAAATGTGTGATGATTTACGTGTGTTTATTAATTCCATTAAATTAATTTCACCGCCTGTTTGCTTGCTGGCAGGTTCCGTGGTCACCACCCTCCGATTCCTTCGGTCGGGGGCCCAAGCTTCAAGAGACCCCCAAATTATGGTGACTTGGGTAATTTTCGGCGCAGGAAAGTTTATAGAAAAAAACTTCTAAAATAACAAACAGAAGATTGTTTCTGTTAATATTAAAAAATTGTTTTTATTTTCATCGTCATCAAAACCGAAAAATAAATCTTCGAAACGACAAAAATCCAGATCCATGACCAGTCACTATAAATATCAGAAAAAGAAAAATGTTATCGTCTTGGCACAAGTTCATGAGCCAAAGTAAAATATTCTTTGCAACTTTTAGCTTAACGGTTCAATCTATAAGTTATTCGTAAATGTTTGCTATAGCGCTTTTTGACAAAGAGCAAAGGTGTTCTGTCCCAGGAATATAAATTTGCTGAAATAAAAATTAGAATTCTGCATTTCATTAAATTTTTCCTTACTATTTCTATTTTTTCCTTGTTTACTTTAGAAGAGACCTGATTGATGAAATTGATCCAAAGTACATTATCATGCAAATAAGAAGAGCCGCCATTGATATTTATATGACTGACTTCCAATCCTTCGGAATCAGTTGATGAGGAAAAAATTTGGGAATTTCAAATGTTTCTTTTTAATTTGCACAATTTATGGATGTCAGATTGCACACACACACACACACACACACACACACCACATGCATTCACACAGACAGAATGGAAAATTTAAATCTTATTGATAAATCAATGATAAACCTCTCTACCTGTTCGATTGACAACTTCCAACCTCGTTAGCAATTCCTTCATTTCGTTGAACTCAATTGAAGAAGTTGTACTGTTATGGAGTTAGGAAAATAAACGTTTTCATTGGATGCGACTTTAAAAAATATTTAAAAATATATTTCAACAAGTCAGAGGTACGCCATTCAAGAACGCTCCTATACAAACGAGAGCTCGAAAAGCCGAATGAACAATTCAACTCTGACTTCCAAAGGCTTCAATCTCTACACACACAAAGCCATTTATAATATCATGTAACGACAACAAAATACGCTGATTTGAAAACTTAACTAAAAAATCAAATCAGTGTAGCAACGGAAGATGCAAATAAACGTAAGAAATACGGTCAACTGAAGTTCAAAACGACACTTATTAATGCCCTAAAACAACCTTAAACTCAATCCTGATAAATTTGAATCTACTTTACAAAAATTTCTAAATCTTCAACTTTGCTTACATTAGTTTTGCCATCTCCATCTTCTCTTTCTATTTCTCCTTCTCCTCTAATTCGTTGTTTAGATTTTCTCTTTGACTCCAACTTGTCTTTAACTCCTGAAATATTATATGTTGCTATTTCTATAAAGTACGAAAACATAGTACGAAACATTTGTCAATAATAATGGTCGATGACCGAATGAGAGTGTGGGTGCTCCGTTATTTATACGAGTAAAATAACAATAATTAATATAAATCTTCATACTTGTATTCTGATGCAGATTTCAGATTATAGCACCTCAACAGCACAAATACAACAGAAAGTTTTAACTTTTCAGCAAAGAAGTTCATCTGAACTTTTCCAACCAAATGCTAAATAATATTTTATATTGTTAATAAATGCTTAAAAACATTTTAATTATTTGGCAAATATAACAAAACATCATCACTCTTTAAGAAATACACCAAGACATTTCAACTTTCAAAACGATCTTCGCTCTAGCCCGTTTAGGACCAAAACTTTATTAATGAGATTTCTATTATTTTTTTTATTTCTACGGTACTTGCTTACGTTTTAACAGATTTATTTTTTATTTGAAAGAAAACCTTGAAAATTCTTTATGCTCGTTTTTCGAACGATGGTCGTATAGACTACTGAAAACGACAACATGTTTAAACGTCAATTTTATTTGTTCTCAACGCAAACAGTTGTAAAATAAATTTTAAGCTAGTAGTCCGTGGTTCTGCTACGAAGTATTTCTTCCCAATTGGGATGATCAAGTACGGCGTTAGTCACCAAGGGGAAGTTTAGATTAAGTCTCATTTTCACGCTTCACATATTAAATATCTCGTGCTTATGACGAAAAGCGTTCCATCCTTGAACGAATGACAGCAACAAAATGAATATAAAGAAAACAACAAAAGACTGAGAAGATTCATGAGAGCAGTGTTTCATCTAGACCCTTTCACTTTGGGGGGAATTTGAAATCGGGGGGTGTGGTAATCTATAGTGCTGACTTCTTGATAGAGACCAGTGTTTCATCCAGACTTAATGCTTTCAGGAAACTCAGAGAGGGGGTTTACAATAACGCTAATAACCTTATTGAGCTTTTTTTTTAAATAATTTCACAAAGTCAAGTTTCAAATAAAAAGTTTAAATAGGACCAATTTAAACAAATCAGTCAAATAACATAATAATTATGCTGATTTAAATATCCTGAAATATCAAACACAAGTCAGAATTGAGAAAATTTTTCTATTGCTGACTTTGTATGGGGGAAGTTGTATACGTCATGGTTTCATTTTATACAGGGCGCAACCCGGAAGAAATGCTTGCGGGGCTAACGTTTGAAAAAGGAAAGAAAGCCCGCTGCAGCCGATTTTTTTTGACTATCTTCAGTCTGCAGTCTTTTTTTGCTATCTTTAATAATTTATTATTGATAGAAAAGAAAGACTGCAAACTGAAGATAGTCAAACTCAGTCTCAAACCAGTTAAAGCAAATGTTAAAAATAAGTTTATGATATGTTTAAATTGGAATAGGATATGATTGATATATATTCTAAACTATGTAAAAAGTCAAGTTTTTGATATGTTGCCATGCCATATGAATATATAGGCATATAATATATTGAGAACAATTGTATCACCCCCCTCCGATTTGGCCCTGACCCCACTAGTTGCGCCCCTGATTTTATACCACAAGTAAACAACAGTTTCCATTTGTTTCCTAATTAACACGTTTTGACCTTCTATCAACATCAAAATTATTTTATCTAAATGATCAGCCGTTAGTCGTTGACGCAATTTATTGCAAATTTTGCTCATGACAGAAAATGATCGTTCAACATTTGTAGTTCCTAGGAGACATGCTAGCAAAGGCAACCAAGAAATGCTAGCGTGGAAAAAGCATCACCCAAATTTTCTGTCACAAGAGAAATTCAAACATCTTTGACAGACTTTGACTTTTTTGGCACTCTAAATTTTTGGCTTTAAATAATTTTAAAAAAATTGAAATAATTTACTTAAATGTACGCTCATCATGTGAAATATCTCTTAATTTTCTAAAAAGTTGAAATTTTTTGGGGGATTTATTATTTTGGAGGGGGGGGGGAAATAGACGTCTAGATAAAACACCGCATGATAGAGTTGTAAAACATGACAGTGAAACGGCGTTCTGTTGAGCACACTGAGTGAAATTTCTGGCTCCGATAAATTGCAACTGGATCGACTAAAAGAAAGTTAATTTTAAATTCAAAATTAGAATTTAAAAGGAATTGATAATCAATTGTAGACTTTTATAAAATTACAAAAAAGAATAAATTAATTATCCGGTGTAATATTTAGTTAGGAACAAAATACTTGGAGAAGATTTATGGCGAAGTTAAGGGGGGTCACACCATGAGTTCACCAGACACCGCACCAGTTGAACTCAGCCTTAGTGACCCCCCCTTACGTGACAAAGACCGTCTCTGTACACTCAAAAAACCAACAGGCCTTGCTTAATATCTGTACACTTTCATTTACTTTAAATTAGCGAGATAATTAAACTAAAATTATTACACCTAATAAACTTGTTTTGATTTTGATTGACTTTATAAGTTTTGTTAATTTTAATTCATTTTCTAGAACATTCACTGATTCAAACTTATGTAATCTTTTTTCAGTAAGTATAGTATATATAGAGCAGGGAGAGCCGAGGTAGCCACACTTCCAGCAAGAAGGCGCAGTGAAACTGTAAAGAAGTTCTTAACTGTATTTAAACGTTTCAACGATATCTTACGTCTTTAATTTCTAAAGTTTTTAAACGAAGTTTCGTCGGTTTTTCGTATTATAATTTTGCAAGAGAAGTTTTACAAGAAATTTGAGTGAGGTTTTTATGAATTTTATTTTTCTGCAATGTCGCACGAATTTCGCTCGTTTGTTTTTGCCGGTTAGAAATTGTTAGCGACTATAAATTGGTTGCAAGTCTTACAGGCGTGAGTCTTGTAAGTAAGTTGAGCTAAGAGTCTTGGACTGTAAGTTTTTCACGAAACAAATTTTAAAGTCCTTGCGGCTGTACAACGACCCCAGTTGTAAGTCTTGCATGTTTCTAGTTGTAAGTTTTGCATGTTTCCAGTTGTAAGTTTTGCATGTTTCCAGTTGTAAGTTTTGCATGTTTCCAGTTGTAAGTCTTGCATGTTTCTAGTTGTAATTTTTGTATGTTTCTAGTTGTAAGTTTTGCATGTTTCCAGTTGTAAGTCTTGCATGTTTCTAGTTGTAAGTTTTGCATGTTTCTAGTTGTAAGTTTTGCATGTTTCTAGTTGTAAGTTTTGCATGTTTCTAGTTGTAAGTCTTGCAGGAATGGACTGTTAGCTTTATAAAACAAAATCATAAAACAAACTTTAAGCGCAAGTAGTACGAAAATTTTTCTTCGAACACAGTCTAGTTATTTATTCAACATTTTAAGTTCTGATAGTAGTGTTTAAATTTGGAGAAACATGCTCTGTTAACTTATTGTATGAAGATATTGCGTATAAACTTAATTTTTGACCATGGTGTGCACGCAGTGGAGGGAAGAACGAATATGAAATTCGTATAAAATATATGCACAGTTCGTACGCAATTGAGTTTCTCTTTTGGAAACGCTCAAACGTTTAAGTGGAATTCAATTTTGAATTAATAAATGAATTTGATGGAAATTAGAGTTAGTTTTTCTGTGGCGAATTACTGTGAACGTATTTCAAATTATTACGGGACAATTATATTAATATTGCTAGCCATAACAAATTTCAAAATAAACTCTCGCAAATCTTCTCGGCTATTTATTAAATGAATTTTTCACAGCCTTTGACTTTGTTTGTTGTAAACTGTCAGTCGTTGTTGTCGACGTAAGACGAGGTTGATATTTTAATTTCTCCACGATTTGAAAATTAAATATGAGATATTTTTATGCCCTGAGCTAGTTGGTACGAAAGTGTTATATTAGGTAGGCGTTGAGTTTTTGTTGATGGTATATTCTTGTTTTAAGTTTCTTAGATATGCAAATGATAAACTTATAAGCTTACATCATTAAAATAGTGTTTGAACGTTGTAGACAGCCATGAAGAAGTGTCTGATTTCTCTCTTTTTTATCTTCCTGGTCGT
The DNA here is from genome assembly GCA_963978895.1 of Erpobdella octoculata. Lineage (NCBI taxonomy): Eukaryota > Metazoa > Annelida > Clitellata > Hirudinida > Erpobdellidae > Erpobdella > Erpobdella octoculata. The sequence goes on along the minus strand of OZ022239.1, from coordinate 40,790,218 downwards.
TTTGACGAAGATCGACTCGAAGAAAATTGACTGCCAGTAAGCCTCGATAAATTTCAGTTTGATTTGTGGTTTCGTTTGTTAATTTTTTCAAAGAAGACACGATTTAGATGTTTTACTCCAGTTGGTTGGATGAGAATTTTGGAAATGCTAACTGAATATAAGGCTTCTTTTCGTTAGGATGATTTCTATATAATATTGTGACTTAATTTAATGAGTTGAGGCGAGTCTACTGTGACATGTTTTTCGAGTGTGACATTGGCATTGCAGATATGTTATCAGTTATATGTGACGCTCATTTCAGAGCAATATCCAGCTTTGTAAGAATCTTCAGATTTAAATCCAGCTTGATTGATATTAACGTCTTTGCTTTAATTTGTTCAATTCGTTAAACTGCTGATGTTTAAATAATTAATACAATTAATTATTTGGGTATAATAATACTAAATTCACTTCTGTATATATGCAATTATTTAAATTTTTATAGAATAATAATAATAATGATGATAATTATATTTGTGCAATGATTACAGCAAGTACTACTACGCGCCTATATGTCGTGGTGCCTGGGCGAAACGTCAACTGGATGCTCATACATCCATGTTAGCAATATTAATTTCTGTTAAAATAATAATTAGTTTTCTTGTTAAGATTATATTTTACAACGTGCTTGTTAAATTAAAGTTAGCAATAAACACCTCTTACTTGTCCGATTGCGCGTTACAAAGTTTAATTTAATTTTTAATTAAATAAACTTTAAACTAAAGACGTTTATTTGAAAATATCGACTGGATCCGAATTTCCGACAACCATCTGATTTACAAATTAACTGAAATCTATCAAGTTAATGAGCTTAACAAAAAAATTTCTTTACACATATTTTTGTTATGCGCAGCTCAACAAGTGAGGCGAACGAGACCGATCCCCAGTATGTGCGTCGTTCCTACCCTGGTAGAGAATCTTTTCTTTCGATGGAAGTGGTTCATCCATCCTCCGATCTGGCTGGTAGAGAATCTTCTCTTTTGACGGATAAGCATCATCCATCCTCCGATCTGGCTGGTAGAGAATCTTCTCTTTTGACGGATAAGCATCATCCATCCTCCGATCTGGCTGGTAAAGAATCTTCTCTTTCGACGGATAAGCATCATCCATCCTCCGATCTGGCTGGTAGAGAATCTTCTCTTTCGACGGATGTGGTTCGTCCATCCACCGATCTGGATGATCGAGAATCTTCTCCTCTTCTTTCCATTATCTCCTCCGATCTGGCTGGTAGAGAATCTTCTCTTTTGACGGATAAGCATCATCCATCCTCCGATCTGGCTGGTAAAGAATCTTCTCTTTCGACGGATAAGCATCATCCATCCTCCGATCTGGCTGGTAGAGAATCTTCTCTTTCGACGGATGTGGTTCGTCCATCCACCGATCTGGATGATCGAGAATCTTCTCCTCTTCTTTCCATTATCTCCTCCGATCTGGCTGGTAGAGAATCTTCTCTTTTGACGGATAAGCATCATCCATCCTCCGATCTGGCTGGTAAAGAATCTTCTCTTTCGACGGATAAGCATCATCCATCCTCCGATCTGGCTGGTAGAGAATCTTCTCTTTCGACGGATGTGGTTCGTCCATCCACCGATCTGGATGATCGAGAATCTTCTCCTCTTCTTTCCATTATCTCGTCTGACGTTGACTACTACGAGTGGTAGTTAACAACGAGCTCTCAGAGTCAAACTCAACCATCTGGAAGAATCGACCAACGAAGAAACGCATTTAAATCGGTGCATTATATTAGTCGGTTATTGTGATTATCCGAGATATTTGGGACGAATATTGGTTTTAATATGACTGAATTTTTTTGGAGCAGTTACTCAAATTATTTTTAATAAATATGACCGTTCATTTGGCTTGTTTTATTTTTTTCTAAATTAAATCATACTACACAAAACGGCCAGAAATACCTACAATTGGGTTTTAACAACATTTAGAAAACATATTGAAATACCGCGATCGCTAATTTTTGATATTTAAAAAGTGTTTGTTTTGTTTCTTGTAAGGTACGTGGGGAATATTTAATAGTATGTATACGCTGCTCCACAGTTCAATGTGGAGAGTGTTTGAACCTTTTGGTCTGATTCTCTGAGACAAGCGGTCAATTTTAGGCTTCCGATAAGTTGCTCGGAGGTTGGGTGAACGATTAATCCCTTGCCAGTGTGGTTAGTATGAAAGTTGCCGGACTGCAATTGCGGTATATCGAGAAGTACGAAATAAGTTGAATTTCTTAAACGTGTCACCAGACAGACGAAACATGACAACATCCTAATACAGAGGTCTCCAAACTGCGGCCCGATCTCTGGCTCTCGCTTCAGTCAACCAATTTCTCTTACTGTGGTGAATGAAATCATGGGTAGACCAATTTCTCTCAGCAGCACATGATGATGATACCTGAACAAATGGCAGCAGAGCTTATACATTTTAAAAGACGCCCAAAATTCGCCCAACGAATATTTACGAATATTAAAACCTAAAGTCACGACTCGATCTATGGCTGAAGCTGACAAGGCTGCTCAAAGTAAAAATGTTAACATTTACACACGCACGCATTAAAACATGCCGATGGAGCTAGAAGCTACACCAAGCTGTAAAATAGAGGTTCTCAACCTGTGGGTCGCTACCCTAACGGGAGTCGCCTGACTATTTTATAGGGGTCGCCTAAGACTTTCAGAAATTTCGGTTTTTTTAAACAGGCTTTTTAAACTTGAAACTTATCTGCGTTGCTCCAATAGCCATGTATACAATGATACTTATTCTTTTCCCCACAACACACCTTTATGAAAAAGGATTTTCAAGCTTATTAGTTATCAAGTCTAAATACAACAGAAGATTTAATGTTGAAAATGATTTGTGTTGTGCTCTATCAAAGACTGAAAGAATTTTCTAAAACTCAGCCTCCAAAAATAGCTGACGACCGGGGGTAGTCGAAGGTAGTTGTTTTTCAAGAATTTTCTAAAACTCATTGCACTTTTGCCTCCTAAAATAACTGATGATCGGGGGGTACATTTTACAAAAATTTTCTAAAACTTCGTCTTTTATTTTATACCCAAAATTAAAAAAAAACCTCTGGGAAGGAAATGGCCCTCCTGCTCCCCAAATGACGTCCCTGAAAGACCCCTCTCCCAGAATTTCTCAAATATGATAATTCTTTAATCATTTGCTTTGATGTTTTTATTGAACATGAGTTTAAGTGAATAAATATTATAAGATTTATTGAGTAGTCAGTAGACTAGTTGTCTTTTATAAATGACTGTTTGAATGTTATTTTAGAAAAGCTTGTATATTGCCTTTACCGCTTTACAATATTAATAAAAATTTGCTAAGCTTGTTATAATAAATGGGTAATTTTTGTTTTTAAAATGTGAAATTATTGATACATGCCACAAAGAAATGGTTATGTCATGATTGAAAATTACTAGTATTTTTTCGGGCAGAAGCCGGTTTTGCCCCCCCCCCACCAAATAAACGTACTTTTGAAGACAATACACAAATCCAGGAGCGTCATTTGGGTAGTAGTGGTGGCAGGAGGGCTCCCCAAGGAGTTTCCAAAAATCTTGTAATCAATTTTTCTACAATTTCCGACTACCCCCAACCTTACCGAGGTAATATTATGAGCGTGGTTTATAAAAAAAAAATTTTTAACTTTTACTTGTTTCCAAAATAGTCGATGACCTTGACCTTGGGGCAGGTCGTACTTTATTATACAGAACATTTTATAGAAGATACTAAACTTTCCCTCTAAAAATGCGGGAAGGGAGTTTGTCGTATCATGTTTTCAAAACATTTTTCTAAAAAGTGCTAAAATTTTCCAGCAAAAATAGTTGTTGAATACCAATTAATAATAGAAATCTTCATTAGAAACTTAATGTTAACACCAGGAATCACTAGTGCGATCAATTTAACAACGCGTCCTTACCATATGCAATTCTGAAATAAATCACGGATTTTGAGACGCTGAACACGATTTGTTAAGCCACTTTATGGTTATAATGTTTGAATCAAAAGTTAATAGCCATGAAAGTACGACCCGTTGCGAATATATATATATATATATATATATATATCTATATATATAAAAATGAATGTTTGTATATATGTTTATATGTTAATGTCCTTTATGCATTGCTACACCATTCATCCGATCGTAATGAAATTTTCACACAACCTTGAGAGTCAATGGGAGTCGAAAATAAAAAAAAAAATTTTGAAATCCGTCACAAAATAAGCGGAGCGGAGCGGGTGAGCGAGCGGGAACTATATATATATGTATGTGCGTATGTATGTGTGTATGTATGTATGTGTATGTGCATGTATGTGTGTCTGTGTGTGTGTTTATGTATGTACTAGCGGAGATACCCAGCGTTGCCCAGGTTTTTTAGAGGTTTTTCTAATGTTTGTCTCTTTCTCTCCCATTTCCTTTCCCACCTGCTTTCCCACTCCTGTTCGCTTTCCCGTTTTCGGTCGTTTTCCCGCTGCCGGTCGCTTTCCCGCTCCCGGTCGTTTTCCCGTTCCCGGTCGCTGTCCCGTTCCCGCTCACGTTTGCTCTCCCATTCCCGCTCACGCTTGCTTTTCCGTTCCCGCTCGCTGTCCGTTCCGGGTCGCTTTCCCGTTTCTATAATAGACAAACTAACCCACAAACATTCATATATATATATAGTCTTAGCAAATCTATTTTACGTTTTATAGGCTAACAGAAGTTATGAAAGAATGTAAAAGAGAAAATGAGCGTGAACGGGAACGGGAGAGCAACCGTGACCGGGAATGGGAGAGCAAGCATGACCGGGAATGGGAGTGCAAGCATGACCGGGAACGGGAGAGCAAGCGTGAGCGGGAACGGGAAAGCGACCGGGAACGGGAAATCGACCGGGAACGGGAAAGCGACCGGGAACGGGAAAGCGACCGAGAACGGTAAAGCGACCGGGAACGGGAAAGCGACCGGGAACGGGAAAGCGACCGGGAACGGGAAAGCGACCGGGAACGCGGAAAGCGACCGGGAACGCGGAAAGCGACCGGGAACGCGGAAAGCGACTGAAATCGGGAGAGCAAGCTTGGAAGGAAACGCGAGCAAGAGAAAAAATCGATAACAAAACTTCTGAGCGGGAAAGCGACCGGGAGCTGAAAAGCGACCGGGAACGCTACGAAAACGGGAAAGTGGAGAAGGGAACGGGAGCGAGAGAGACAAACATTAGAAAAACCTCTAAAAACCCCGGGCAACGCCGGGTAACCCCGCTAGTATATATATATATATATATATATATATATATATATATATATATATATATATATATATATATATATATATATATATATATATATATATATATATATATATATATATATATATATATATATATATATTATATATATTTTTTAAGCAGAGACGTAAATTGCGGGGGCAGGAGGGAGGCATTCCCCCCCTGATTTTCAAAATTTGAAAACAATTTTATCAAGAGTTTACTATATATTTTTTAAATTTTAACTTTACTCAACCTAGTGATGATTTAATGCGTATTGGAATCCTTCTGGCATAAGTAGACAATTATATATCTACATAAGCTCCATGCTAGATTTACCAATAAATGCAGAGTAATACATTGTGCATCAGCGTTGGTCCAAAGTTTAGTTGTTTTCTGTACCAAATTACAATCAGCGAACTCCTGGAACTTTACCTATTAGTGGTATTGATACAATATTTATTCCCTCACAGCAGTCTACATCAAAGTTATTATTATTTATTACACAAAAATAAAACAAAATTCTACACACCCCATTTCGGACATCTTTTTTTTACTAATCCTATACTTGCTAATATTATTCAATAATTCACGCCCTTTATACCCAGTGGCGGATCCAGAAATTTCTGGGAGATGCACATCAGAACTTTTTCACATTCTCTTCAAAAAAGTTGATGACCGGTGAGGGATAGTCATAAGTATTTTTCCAATTTTTTTTCAAGAACTTCCACTTTCTCCTCCCAAAAAATATCTTTGATACTCTGGTGAGGGGATGCATATCTCCACCCCTCCCTGCTTGTACCTACGTATTTATATAGATATAAAAAGTAATGTGTGTGTGAAAGCATATGCTTATCACATCCAAGCCGCAGGAGCAACATTTGGCATGCAGGTAGACGTCATTGATAAGAAAATTTTGAAAACTTAAAAAATCTGTTATTTATTTGATGTTTCATTGGCAAAAAAGAGAAAAAAACTAAGCAAAAAACCCCGGGCAACATTGGGTAACCCTGTCAGTAAGCTATATAATGGCGGGAAAATTTTGCCCCCCCCCCTGGAAAATGCTGAATTTACGTCCCTGATTTTAAACAAAGTTAAACAAATGCAATGTAAATAGTCCCTTGAACGATGATTATTATTATTATTATTAATTGAATAAAGCGTAAGGCACATTGCCTTCTTGCCTCATCCAATTTCATTTTAAAATCATCCATCGTTTCTGCACAAACAACATCATCCATCAACCAGTTTGAATGAGTTTCCTCTCGTCCTCTTTGTTTCCGTCAATCTTAAGGATGTAGAACAATTTATATCATAAAAACCTTGAGTAAGAATTAATGTACCCGACGAAGTCAATGTTCGTTCACTGCAACTTATGAAGGAACATCTTGATAGATCCAATAATTCCAATTTGGGCGCATTGTTAAATTGATTGCGCTAGTGAATCCTGGTGTTAACCTCAGTAGCTCATGCTCTAAGTAGGAGTCAGGCGTAAGAGTACAGCGGTAAGAAGGCGTGAGCCTGGACCAATAGGAGCAAAGCCGTGTTAAATGAATCCGACGAATCTGGTAAAAAACAACGCGCCCTTTGTGTCTGATGTCGGCCATTTTCTTTCAAGAAGGAAATGATAAAGAATTTGCCAATGAATACTTTTTGACGACCCCGGCTTTCTCTGATATCGTTATTATTCCTGTACTTTATGGCAGGCATTATTTACCTTAGAATTTGATGTCACCTTAAATCGCATCAGATGCTTTTATTTTGATTCGCTCCATCCTGGACTAGCCGAGCCGGTCAGAGAAAAACTGGACATAATTGCGGACTTTTCACACACAGGTTGCGAATGCGTCTACGTTGACAAATCAAAGATGCCAGGGTTACCCTATCATTAGCATTATGTGAAAGATTACCGATGTCACCTCCAGCTCGACGATGTCAATTGTGCCGCTAAGATGGTAAAAAATATAGAACTTTACCTTACGACCGGTGCTGTAAAAAAAACTGAGATGAGCGGCTTCGAATAGCACATTGCCTCTTTTACTGGTCACATCATACCGACATTTGAGGATCTATTTAGCAATTTAGCTCATGGAGGACTGTTAAACAAAGATGTCATGAAACTGTGTAATCTTGTCGAAGCACTGCACTTACTATTCAAGAACGTTCGTTTTTAAAGAAGAATGCAGCACGAGTAATGATGGGCGTTGAAGCTGTTCGTTCTAAACGCAAAAAAAGGTTCAACAGAGAACGACAGCAGGATTGCCGAAAAAGTAACAGTGAACAAATTATGCACGACGAGCAACGTACGAAAAAAACAAAAAAAATTACTTCAAAATTATCGAGAAACTACTGTCCAGCGTGAAACGTGACTTGCAATAGAGGAAGATTTCTGTTTATCACAGGTTGACTTTTAGGTTTTAGATCATGGGTCGTTTTGCCGCGCTGAAAACAGCTAGTAAGCTAGTATGATAGAAACAAATATACAAACTTGGTTGGTTAATGGATCCATTTCTCTTAGTTATTCCATTACCATCATCATCACCATTATTACAGGACTCATCTCTGACAGTCAGTTCCACTTCTATTAAAACGGTCATTGTTTACCGGTCAGCGCATTGTAGTTTGTTGTGATGAAAAATAATTTTTCTACAGATTGGCAACTACAAAAGACTGCACTAAACAATGATATAGAAAACACACTTCAAGTTATCATCAGGTCATTCAATTCCATCCGGCTCAACTCCAGAGGAGGTTATGTGCTTGTGCACTGGCATCTTGGATCTTCTGGAGTTCTCATTCTTCTCTTTAAGTGATGTGATTACATACTTAAAAAAACATTTTTCTTTTTTGTTATATATATTAAAAATAAATTACTAGAGACTACTAACGAACTCTTGAACAGTTAATCTAAATAAAAGTTTTAAAACTTTTAAACATTTATATTTAAGGTTCTCATTATACATTCGAACCTTTGGTGAACAGTTACTCTAAATACAAGGTTAAAAGATTTATATTTAAGGTTCTCATTATACATTCGAACAATCCACTCGCTAACTTCGTGCTAATCGAAAAGTGACTTTTTCACAAAATGCAATTAAAAATCAAAAATAAAAGTCCACGACGCGAACACCAATAGGACGACAGATAACATCATCATCAGATTGCGGATGACTAGAACTTAACTTTTTTGATTCGCGCAGCACTTATGGACATCATCATCACCACCACCGCAACGATCATCATCGTCAACACCAAATAAATGAGTGTAAACACTGTGGTTGATTGAAATGAAAACATGCTGATGACTATGATGAGAAAAGAGAGATGAGATGAGCTTTTCAATTAGATTTTTCTTGATAATTATTACTTTCTCGTATTAACTACTACAAAGACATAATTATTAATAACTTAAATAATAACACAAAGATTACATAATTCATTCAATAAACAATTTTATCGATGGAAATTATTTAAAAAAATGGCGTGGGAGAAGAAATAAAAAGCAGTTGGGGAGAGGAAATAAAATGTAACATTTCGAAGAATAAATAATATTCACAAAATTAACGCATTTCAAAGCAAACGAAATAAAAGCATAAACATAAAAGATAAAATAAAACGATTCGATACAAATCAGTGAAAGAGATGAAGAGCACAAGAAAGCATAACATGAGAAACTGGCAACATAAAGAAATAAGAAAAAATTAACAAGAAAATAGATTTAATTAAAATCATTATAAAAAAATGAATCTATAGAAATAAACATGCAAATAATTAAATGATTTTAATAATATACTAATGAGTGATTGGAACTGGTAATTGCAGTCATTAAGGAAATCCTGTACAAGACAGAAAGAAAGAATCTACAACAACTTAGCTGCAAACACACACACACAATTCAAACACAGTAAATACTCAGTAAGCGCATACCCAGAGGGGGTCATCTCAAACATATGCAATAAAAAACAAAATTTATAAAATTAAATGACTTTTAATCGCAGGAAGCGTGGATCGGCAGACACCAAAATCCACTCGATGGGAATCGACTGTAGTGTACATTGGTACATTTGATCACAAATCTCTTGCTACTCGTCAGTAACGTGATCAGTGATCACAAACGATCTGAATTGTCTCGGTTCACGAAAACAAGAAAAGTGAACTCATTTGTCTTCGTACTCCAAAAAACTACAACATCTCAGGTGAACATTAACTAAAACCTAAGCCCAAAATACAAACCACTGTTTGTTTACATATAAGAGTTGATATAAAAACAAAACAAAACAAATTGGCCATCATTTAATTACTATGACAACAAGGGCAACAACAACAACGTTGATGATGCGCTGTTGCATAAAAAACACAAAATCAAACATAGGTAACTAGAGAAATATGAGCCATTTAAAGAAAAATACACAAGACAAATAAAAAAACTTGCAACGAAAACTTTACTCATAAGTCATGACCAGTTTCTTAGCGGCCTTAGCGATGTCGTAAGCAGTCTGGATGATCTTCTGGGTGTGGCACTTTGCCTCAGTTGAATCCGGGGGGACTCTGGAACACAAATCCTTGATCCTCTCAGAACCTTCATTCAACATCCGCAGAGCTTCTAATTGGCTACCTGAGTTTATCTGTTGTTTATTTTTTATTAAAAAGAAAGTTGAAAGTCTAAGAAAAAACTCATAATCTTAATGATTTTATTATCATCATCATCAGCATCATTCTTAGCCACATCAGGATCCCAAACACAATGATTTTATCATCATTACCATCATTCTTAGCAACAGCAGTATCCCTATCAAGTTCACAAGCACAATGATCATCATCCTTAGCAACAGCAGTATCACTATCAAGATCACAAGCACAATGATCATCATCCTTAGCAACAGCAGTATCACTATCAAGATCACAAGCACAATGATCATCATCCTTAGCAACAGCAGTATCACTATCAGGTTCACAAGCACAACGATCATCAACCTAATTACTGCCAGCATCAAATATTAAAATTGCCAGCAGCTCACAGTTGGGAAGAGTTGCATCATATCGTTGACAGCCGATTGAATTTTATCCGAACAGGTCGAATACCTGGTCAACAAACAAGGAGTCAACATTTGCGACAGTTACAAACCAACACGCGATTTTTCAGCAGTTCCCCGTGCGATTCCACTTTTGAAACTCATTTGAAGACATAAAATGCAGAAATAAAAATTTTAAAAGAATATCTAAATGAAAAATTAAAATCAACATAACAACAAAAAAACGTAGTTTTTAAATAAATAAATAAAATAAAATGAATAAATACAAAAATTAATAGAACAAATAAATAAAAAACAAAACAAACACGAGAAACAAAAAATATTTTAAAAAATTACCAGTTGGAAAAACTTAAGCGAAACGGCCTCGATGATACAAGAGGTTGTGCTAACATGTCGTTCTTGTTGTCCTGTGCCATCTGGAACAACTCCTGGAGTGCTTTCGTGATCTTCTCAGTCTTCTTCACAACCTCATCCTGGCTGGGCATGCACCTACTTCCCTCTCCGACCATGGTCGATCCCCCGGAACCGGATGGAGAAAACGCTTCGTTTCCTGCCCCAGAAGCCACATCTGCACTGTGCCACTGGTTTCTGAGAGAAATAAAATAGTTAAAATCTGAAAATAAAAAAAAATTTCTGAATAATATTGACAATTAATAATTTTTCAAATTATTCAATTCCTTTAAAATTATGCTAGTAATCAAAGTTGCTAACCGAGACTTTATTTGAGATGGTTTGATGTCTTTGACCTCAAAATCAGCTGATTTTGAGGTCATGAGAAGATCTTGTGGAGGACTGGGAAAATCCTGACCAACACTCACTCCCTGGAATGCATATATTATTATTATTATTATTATTATTATGTTATTTAAAATGTTCGATAAAAAAAAGAAAAGAAATTTATCAGAACACGAGACAAACCGTGCCAAAATAAAAAACAAAATCAGATCCAGATATCAAAAGCAAAAAACTCATACTCTGTTCAACATACATGAGAATAAATGAGTCTTAAGCTATTTTTTGAAAACAGAAAAATCTATGGACACTAGTAAAATATTCTGCCAACAGGTTGAAGTTTTATGACCAAAAAACTACTTTAAACATTATTTTCAATAAATTAAATTAATGAAAAAATATACACGGGTGGTTCAAACACCTTGAAATTCAGCTGCTTCTGTACTTCTGACCTATCCATGACAGTCCATCGGGGATGTTGAAATTCTCCAACACCTCCGATACCTGCCCCTCCAGTGGAAGAGGGCGAGTCAGCCGGGTTTGTGAACGACCTGTACACTCGATTCTCGTGTCGTAATTTTTCAACCTGAAAAAAAACAATTTTAAATAAATAATTAACTGATAATTAATCAATTTGTGATCTGGGCCTATATGGACTACCCATCACATCCTCCCTCATACATCATAAGCAGCAATAACAATGAGATTTGCAAGTAGGTCATCGAAGTGAATCTGTTTTATAATCGACTGGAGTATCAAATTAAAACATTAAACTCTATTTGGGAAAAACAAACTTAACCCCAGCTTAGCCTGAAATAAATACATTTTATGAATATTACATGGTGAGAGTGATTAATGATAGAAGTGAATAGAACCATATTTTAATGGTTGTCTAGTGAAAAAACTTATCTTAAATATTTTTGTAATTGTGTTAAAATCAAAGTTTGTCTTTTTAAATTAAACATTCAAATCAAAATACTTATGTCTAATTATATTTGCACTCCTGCTCATATTAATAATATTATAATGTGCAATTCAACTAATAAATTATAATAATTATTCTGTCACAAAATTTTTTTACAGGGAATTACTAGCAGCTTACTAGTTCCTTGACCAAAAATCCAAAATAGAGTGTACTCCTTGAATACCAAAAAGTTGAGAATCATTGATTTAAACAATTATGCTTACCAGCCAATCAATACAATATACGACTACAAACATTTAACAGTACAATTGAAACTGATAAAAAGTTTAATAACGCGGCCACTGCTTTGTTCAAGTCTCACGATTGGAAATAGGAATGTGCTCATTCACAGTCATATAATAATAGATGCATCATATAATTTTAATGTAAATCACTCACTGTGGTTTTTAGTATGGAAACTTCTTCACTAAGCAGCTTGCAACGAGTCTGCGAAGCTTCAAGTTCGAGAGCCAGCTGGCGACACTGTTGCTGCGATTCAAGCAGAGATCTTTTCAAGATGGCTGCCTCGTCAGAAGAATTCGACTTTGATGAAGATGATGACTGATTGGCCTGAAATGAATCAACGTTGTGTACAATAATATTGGTTAATCAATCAATGTTGTTTACAATAGTATTAGTTAATCAATCAATGTTGTGTACAATAATATTGGTTAATCAATCAATGTTGTGTACAATAATATTAGTTCATCAATCAACGTTGTGTACAATAATATTAGTTCATCAATCTATGTTGTATATGATAATATAAATTATCCACTATAATTTTGTTCACTCTTAAATTTCCCACACTAAACACAAATTCTAGGAGAGTTGTTCTGTATGAACCATTATTATTATATCCGTAAAACATGACAGGTTTTTTTAAATATTAAATTATCGATTTGAAATCAAACATCCCCCATTGAGTAGAATCCATCAAAGAAATTTCAATTTCTAGGTAAACCAAGCAACCTTGTCAATTCCATCCATGGTCAGACTTTCAATTTGTGCACAGAGACCCTCTCCAATCATAGCATAATCTCCTTCAGTGTAGACCTGATCATATATGGGGTCGCCACCCATCTGTGCCCCCTGAGATGAAGAAGGAGGAGGGGCAGCTGCAGGGGTGTTTGGATCAGCTTTGCAATCACTTAATGGTTTCTCAACTAGAAGAACAAATCAAATGATCTAAAAAATGCAAGCCTTATAAAACTGAAGAATAATTAATTGAGTTCTAACATACGTAGTCAGTCATACACATTCAAAACATGTTCAGTAGCTTAGTTATTTATTTTTAATTGTGGAAAAAAATAGAATGGTAGTTATTTTCCACCTAAACTTAATTTGAAATAGATATTAAATTTAGGATATTCAATAAATTTAAAAACATGATTAAACCTTTTTCAGTGGGAGAGAGAACTCCGACGTATCTCCTTTTGGCGTCATTCAAGATGTCAATGATGAGAGTTGCAAATTCTCTCTTGTTGAACTTTGCCAGCTTCTGACGACCCTGGATAATTTAAACAGACAAAAACACATTCCAGAAAAAAAACTAAATTCTTGATATATGAAAATAAATCGTACGAAATTTATCGTTTAAAAATTTTGCAATCATTTCACTGAGCAGGTGAAACAGCATTTTTGCTTAGTTAGTTGATGCTAACCAGTAGCATAAAGATACATTTATAAACGGGTGGATGAAATCAAATAAATATTGTTTTTGAAAAAAGAAAAACCTGATTTCTTGTTGCTGAGAATTCTGGATTGGCAGGTAAGAAAGGAACAATTTGCCTGTCGCTTACAATCATGCTTGGATTTTGAGATTGAGATGATGAAAGCCAAACTGAAAAAAGCGAAAGTGAATCAGCTGAGAACAGACATTAAATTACCCCCCCCCCCCTTGAAATATCAACATAATGCAATGAATCACATCCAATTAATGCTAAACATACTTCCTGTATTTTCTCTCCTATCAACTTCATCATACACATCCATTGCCAGTTCTTCAAACAAGTGATTAGAAAGCTGATAAAGTAAACATTTTACATAATAACTAACTAATTAAATAAATAATTATTTTTAAGAATAAATGAACTTGAAAAAGCAAAATAAAACAAACTGCTTGCAATTTCTTCTTTGCTCCTTTCGCTAGCTCAGACAAATCCAAGCTGAAAAATTTTAAATTTTCAATGAGATCATTTTTAATAATGAGACCAAATTGAAATTAATATATACAGTATATACACATAACAGAATTAAACAAATTATTCTCATAAAGGTTTTAAAAAAATTCAAATAAAATTAACCCATCCGAAACTTCTAAGTTAATGAAATGCTGTCCTGTTCTGTGATCTATAAAATATATTATTATTATTATTATAAAAAAATCCTAATATTAATATAACAATAATTTCACATAAAATAAAAAATATTCATAAATAAAATAGATAATGAAATAAGCTAATCACATAACGATATGAAACAGACCGGGCTTTCTCTTGCACAGATAATAAGCAAGTCCGTCTGTCAGTTCGTACTGGCACTCAACAAGTCTGTCTGCCAGGTCCTGGAAACCACTTGCCCTGCAGAAATTATATATATATATATATCCACTTGAATACCATAAACTTTTTTTTAAATGACGATTATAGATTTACAAAAACAATTTTTTGTAAAATAACCTAATGTTTTATTTTGAGAATGACAAAATAAAAATATTTTGTTAATGTAAAGAAGAACTACGAACCTGGCAACATCAAGTGGTGTTTTACCACTGGTATCAAACATACCAGGGTCAGCTCCATAAACAAGCAACAGTTCTACTTGAGATGGCTGGTTGAAGTGGGCTGCCACGTGCAATGCGCTGGTACCCTTGTCCTTACAAAGTTTTATTAGCTCCACTTTTATTAAAGTTTTTTATTGATTAATTTTTTATTAATTATGATTATAATTACAGTCAGCTATTATAAATATTTAAAGAAAAATGCTAATCTAATAACTGTAATAACTAAAATGCAATAAAACGTCATAGCCATACTGTGAAATGTTTAAATCAATCGTATATTACTTCAAATAATTAAACCTTATTCCATAACTTATATTAAAATTTTACACTAAAAAATATAAAATTTAAATAACATTATTAACAGAAGACAACAATACTGACAAACAACATTATCAACAAACAATATCATCAACAAACAATATTACGGACAAAAAACATTATCCACAAAAAACATTATCCACAAACAACATTACCAACAAGTAACAATATCAATCAACAACAAGCAACATTGCTGACCAAACAACAATATTAACTAACTGGGTGAATAAAATTTGGATCGGCTCCAGATGCAAGAAGTCTCAAGGAAGTTTCTAGATTGCTCGTTCTCACACTCGAATGAAGTTGCTAACGGCAGCAAAAATAATTAAAGTCATGTCTAAATTGTTAATAGAAAACAAGTTAAATACAACAACAACATTAAAAACAAGATGAAGAAAAATTATTATTTTATTTTTCCACAAGAAACTAAATTAAATTGCATTAAATCATTAATATATTTTTTTACTATTACTATTCATTATAAATGTTAATTATTTAATACAATAATTTTCTATGTTAGTCAGTCGGTCAATAGAAGAGGAAAAAATAAACAAAAAAAACCTTGCTCAGATCATCAGCGCTAATTCCTTCTGACTCTTTTGGTTTGTTCACAAAAGTAAGGAACTGGTACTTTGCTCTTATGTAATCTGCTTTTGTTGGACTATAATTAAAAAGTAAACATTAATTTTTAAACTGTAAAAACAACCATCTCCATAAAAAAAATTTATTAACACGAATGAAAGCCTTACTGCACTGAATCTTTTGGAGTTGGCTTTTTCCTGGCAGTTCTATTCTGAGTCGGATCCAACAGCGTGTACTCCCATATGTTGTTTGCCCCGCTGTTGATCAGCTGATGAACCATCTGAACGATAATTGATTACATGTTTGTTATATTTGTTGAATCACCTCTAAAAAACGTAATCAACCAATTCAATGATGAGATCCCATTAACTCAGTATTATGCCCTCGTTATGTTACAACTAAAAGTTTTTTTTTTTTAATAACAAACCAAACAGCACATAATTACAAGAAAATACTTACAGTGAGCTGCTGAGGACACCATGATCCTTTCTTTAAGTTTTTTATTTGCGAAACATGTCGACCGAGACTAAGATGAACACTGCAACAGCCGTCGCATAAAATGACTCCTCTGTTTACGGATACCCATGCAGGGTCTAAACAAACAAAACAATAATTAAATTAAAAAGCTGCAATATTATTATTATGCTTATTATGATTATTAGGAAAAACTATTGTTTTCAAATGTTTTAACTAGGATAAGCATCAGCAGCTCTATTAGAAGTCTGCATTTTTTATCAACTTTAAAATGTATCTATAGTAGTGAATGTGTATATACAGACTTTCACATTTTAACTGCTGTTATAACACATTAAAAATGTTATTTTAGCATCAGCAATGTTTGTGTTAAGGTCGATGCTATTGACAATGAGCATGTACTGTCTATAGCCATTGAGCTATTGGCAGTGCATGCCAAAATTTTACACTCATTGTCGTCAATGGCACTGCCGTGTCAAAAATGGCTACTGTGGCCAGATTTTCTCATCCCCTAATTGGTCAGCTTTATAATATCCCTTCACAGGTGACTATCAAAAATACAAACAGTAATCATGTTACGAACCTTCCCTAGCCCATACCCTTTGGTGGGGATCCAGGGACAAATAGGGACATACCAAGTTAATTTATTGCAAAATATTCGACTTTAATGCACAGTATACAAATGTTTGAAGGTAAAGTTCTAGTATAGCGTCATCGGCCGATTTCTATAAAAACACGGTTTAAAAAACTGTTTAATAGAATAAACTCAGAACATTATCAGAACATACTACGAACAAGTTTTTTACAGAAAAACTTACTAAAAACCGACTTTAAGCAAAAATATCCAAAGGCAATGTTGATACGCGGAATAATACAATTCAAGGAATGAAAAGTAAGAAAGAGTTAATATAAAAATAAAATATTAAAATAAAAAAATAAATGTTAAAGGTTCAAAATAATTGTTTAATTATTTAATATGCATCTTAAATTTAAAAAAATCAAAACGCTGAGCGGAAATTTAACCGTGACTAGCGGGGTACCCGGCCTTGCCCGGGGTTTTTCTATCGTTTTTTTTCTCTCACTCCCGTTTCCCTCCCCGCTTACTCTTACGTTCCCGGTCGCTTTCCCGCTCCCGGTCGCTTTCCCGCTCCCGGTCGCTTTCCCGCTCCCAGTCGCTTTCCCGCTTCCGGTCGCTTTCCCGCTCCTGGTCACTTTTCCGCTCTCGATCGCTTTCTTGCTCACGCTTGCTCTCCTCCTCCTGGTCACTTTCTCGTTCTCCACACGATTCTGGTACCAATCATGACCTCTAAAACTCAGAATTTCTACTCCAAGAAATATGGTGGAAACCGTAATAAAGACAACCAAGTACTTCTACTTTGATATTATTTTATTTTTTCTTGGTATTCGGCTGGTTATTTATTGTTCTTAATGTTTTTTATTTGTCTTAAGGCATATTGACAAAACCGTCGCATTTAAAGAAACTGTTTTAGATATGGAGCGGGTTACACAACCCGTACTTCTAAAACAAACTGTTATTTTTTAAGTTTTAATTTTCATAATTTAAATGTTTAATTTCTTTTCCTAAACTGTCTATTTTTATTTTAAATGTGTTTAATTTTTATTTTCTTTATTCCCACTGTTCACTTCTATCGCTATTAACAAATAGATCTTCACCGGGAACTACATAAGCTTCGGCAGCAATTTTTAAGTGTTCTAAAGTGATTGAATTTCTGTTTTTTTAAAATTATTTATGTTTTAATTGGTCTTTAGTTTTCTTTTAAATATCATTTACGTTAAAACCCGGTAATTTTTCACCGAAATCGGCCGATGACGCTATACTAGAACTTTACCTGTTTGAATTTGTTTAAATATCAGAACCAAAAATATAAAACGTCTATAGAATCTAGCAATACAAAATTAATAAGTCTGAAAGTTATATTTTTGATGAAGAGGAGCTACATCAGGCTCCTCTATACTGACAGAGGCTTTTTTGTAATTTCTAGAAATTTTTTAACTTCTTTAGCTGTTATTTTGAAGGAATTTAATTTCGAAAGGCACTGTCAATAGATTCTAAGTTTATAAAAAAAATTGTGTGTCACTATGAGTCACTAATACACTAACGTTCTTAAAATTACCCCTATCACTACTATTCATTATAACTATTAATTAAAAAACTGAACAGGCAAAAATTAAAAAGGAAAGACTAAAGACTAAAGAGTAAGTAAAGACTAGTAAAGAGTAGTAAAGACTGACTGACTGAACCGTTCTGCTCGAAATCGGCAGCAAAACAGTAAACTTACCCGTCTGTCCACAGTCCGCGCATATGTCGACGTTCATAGATTTAATCAAGTTTCTTGCCATTTATAATTATTTTATATATAGGTTGATTGGACATATAAAAAAATCACTATTCCATTTGTCTTGCCGAAGTATATAAACAAAGACTTACATAATTAGTACATAATAACCTAAACAAGGCCTGAGTTCATTTAACTTTTTTAAATGTTTTAATTAAAAACAAACAAAAAACAAACGTTTGTTGCAAATAAAATTCAAAATTTTCTAAAAAATAGTTAACTTTAGATAATATTGATAATAACTTGAGTCCCATCTAAACCTGGGCGCCGAATTTTTTTGGGATGTCGGTTGCCTAGAGCAAAATTACGGCCAGCTGGCCAAACTTCTTGTGGCTAGATCAAGGCTTCCAAATTTAACAATTAAAAACGCTTAGGCTCAGCGGCGGATCTAGGGGAGTTCCTATGGGCCGGGCCCTTCCCTAGCATAAGAACTTTCAACAACAGATCTTAACTTTAATTTTGTACTTAGCTTTGTAATTTCAATTTGTTTAACTGTAGCCTAAAACTTCATATTTACTTAAATCACTTCTCGACCATCAACAGTTCTGATAATTGGCAGATATTCCTTCTCTAACGGGAAAGCGACCGGGAACGGGAGAGCTAACTGGAACGTGAAAGCGACTGAGAGCGGGAGAGCGTATGGGAAAGGAGAGGAAGCGGGAGAGCGAGCGAGATTGAGAAAGCAAGCGTGGAAGGAAACGGGAGCGAGAGAGAAAAACGATACAAATATATATATATATATATATATATATATATATATATATATATATATATATATATATATATATATATATATATATATATATATATATATATATATAAAAATGAATGTTTGTATGTATATATGTATATATGTATATATATTAATGGCGTTTATGCATTGCTACACCATTCATCTGATCGTAATGAAATTTTCACACAATCTTGAGAGTCAAGGGGAATCAAATATAGAGAAAATTTTTTTGAAATCCGTCACAAAATGAGCGGAGCGGAGCGGGTGAGCGAGCGGGAACTATATATATGTATGTGCGTATGTATGTGTGTATGTATGTATGTGTATTTGCATGTATGTGTGTCTGTGTCTGTGTTTATGTATGTACTAGCGGAGATACTCGGCGTTGCCCGGGTTTTTTAGAGGTTTTTCTAATGTTTGTCTCTTTCTCTCCCGTTTCTTTTCCCACCTGCTTTGCCACTCCTGTTCGCTTTCCCGTTTTCGGTCGTTTTCCCGCTGCCGGTCGCATTCCCGCTCCCGCTCGCTGTCCGTTCCGTGTCGCATTCCCGCTTCCACTCGCTGTCCGTTCCGGGTCGCTTTCCCGTTTCTATAATAGACAAACTAACCCACAAACATTCATATATATATATAGTCTTAGCAAATCTATTTTACGTTTTATAGGCTAACAGAAGTTATGAAAGAATGGAAAAGAGAAAATGAGCGTGAACGGGTACGGGAACGGGAGAGCAACCGTGACCGGGAATGGGAGAGCAAGCATGACCGGGAACGGGAGAGCAAGCGTGAGCGGGAACGGGAAAGCGACCGGGAACGGGAAAGCGACCGGGAACGGGAAAGCGACCGGGAACGGGAAAGCGACCGGGAACGGGAAAGCGACAGGGAATGGGAAAGCGACCGGGAACGGGAAAGCGACCGGGAACGCGGAAAGCGACCGGGAACGCGGAAAGCGACTGGAATCGGGAGAGCAAGCTTGGAAGGAAACGCGAGCAAGAGAGAAAATCGATAACAAAACTTCTGAGCGGGAAAGCGACCGGGAGCTGGAAAACGACCGAGAGCGGAAAAGCGACCGGGAACGCGACGAAAACGGGAAAGTGGAGAAGGAAACGGGAGCGAGAGGGACAAACATTAGAAAAACCTCTAAAAACCCCGGGCAACGCCGGGTAACCCCGCTAAATGAGATTTTGTATGTAAGTATAGATGTCCTTTATGGATTGCTACACCATTCATCCGATCCGATCGTAGTGCAATTTTTACACAAGCTTAAGAGGCAATGGGAGGTTTTTTTGAAAAAAATTAAAATCGGTCCCAAAATGAGCGGAACGGAGCGGGAGAGCGATCTTGATGAAATTTGGCAAGGAGGTAGTTCTCATACAGGGGAAGAATGTTAAGAAGGTTTGGACTCCCAACTCCGATCTCCTGGCTCAGGTGGGCCAAAAAACTTTCCAGGCCAAAAGTGCCTATGTACGACCATCAAAGGTAATGATAAAATTCAAATTTAGTTTACGTAACAACTTTTAGCAAATCTGTTTTGAGTTGTATGGTCTAAAAGAAGTTAGGAAAGAGTGGAAAAGAGAAAATTAGCGCGAGCGAGAACGGGAACGAGAACGGGAGTACCTATGTATGTATGTATGTATGCAGTATCGGATCTAGGGGGGAGGCAACTGAGAGCGAGAGAGTGAGCGGGAAATCGACAGAGAACGAAAAACGACCGGGAGCGGGAGCGCAAGCGGGGAAGGAAACGGGAGCATGAGACAAACATTAGAAAAACCTCTAAAAACCCCGGGCAACGCCGGGTACTCCGCTAGTATAAAATAAAGTCATAGTTTTTTTAGTTTATACGTATATCTATGTTTATACTTACGATATAAATATTTTTAACGCTTTTTTATCTATGATTTTGAGGGCTGCATATATCGTTTATTCAAGTAATTTTTAGAAACCTTTACTTTTTTTTCAAAATAATGGATGACCTGCAAAAATTGGAACACCTATCTCTAATTTCAAAGATTTGTACTGAATTGGACAATCATTATAACCTGAATGATAAGGATGTCGGTAAGTGAAGTTACTAAATTAGATAATTAGAGTTAGGGCAGTTAGGCGTAGGACTATAATTGGATTTAGAATTTAGAAAGAAGTTCGACGTTGTATTCGAAATAGAGATGACCATATTTTGTTTATTTACATTACATCTGTGATGCTGAAGATTTCGCTGTACTACTTATTAATTACGTAAAAGTTAAAAACCGTATAAGACGTGGCAAGAGGTCCATGAAGATAGCTCAGGAAATTTCGTCATACTAAAACTAAATCCTTACGGAAAACGGTTTTCAATTTCTCATCACGAAACTACACAATGTGCAAAAATCTATTCACATATTCTGAAACTACATGAGTTATCAGATTAAAAAAAATTTCTCATCACGAAACTACACACACTGAAAAAATCTAATCACGTATTCTGAGACTAACAGGTCATAAAACGATATGGTCTTTTTAATGTTGTTAATAATAAATAAACAGAAATGATAACGATTTGCATTATAAACGCAAATGGTATACAGAGAATGAAAAAAAATATGGTTCAGAATAGGAGAATCATTGTTGAAATTTTAAAGTTGAGTGTGAAGTCATCACAAGGAATGTTATTTAAATTTTTAAGCTTAATTGATGCACTATAATTAATGACATAATTGTTCAGCCAATTTCCGTCATGTAGAAGAATGAAATCGGAATGCTTGAAAGAAATCGCAGATTTTATATTTGCAGAAGACAGAACGTTTGTTTTCTTCAAAACTTTAAAAGTAGTTTTCATTGGTTAATAGATGGTTATTAAGTGTTAAACATTTCTTTCCAACCGGTTTCTACACATTAATTTTAACTAGTACTAATCTATTACAATACGTGTCCTTTCATTATGCTTTCTTGTCCCATTTTTCTTTACTTGTGAGTTTGTGTTTAATCTTCAGATTCTTTCTGATCTTACTTCTTTGTTTTAAAATGTTATCTTGTTACATTTACCTTTGACAAGATTCTGCAGTAAGCATACAAATCTTCTTATTTTCAGATTAGTTTGGTTCTGGAGCATGTCCTGCTTAATATTTCTGGAATAATTTTTTACTGTGGAGTTTAAATTCGGTGTATCCTCGTTTGCTGGACGAATTGACCAACTAAGTTCAAAAATCAATTCAAAAACAATTAATGAGCCGATTTGGTTGCTTTTATTTAAAAAAATCTGATAAATCATGCAGTTTCAGAATATGTGATTAGATTTCTTTCACAATGTGTAGTTTTGTGAGGAAAAATTAAAAACCATTTTCAGTAGGGATTTAGTATGGCAAAATTTCCTGGGCTAAGTCAGGCTGCCCAAACAAAGTAATTATAATTAAAGTGTTTATTACAAACTAGAAGTAGCCCGTCAAATTGCTGAAATTAGAATTCGCTTATGGGGTTTAAATTATTTGCACACCCAGGTTACATAGATTAATTAACTCATACATTTTAATAACAAAGTTGTTTAATTATTAGTATTAAGCAGGCTTGCGGAGCCGAGCCGCTAATTTTTGTGGGACCCAGAGCTGAAAATATCTGGCGGCTCCGGCTCTCAAAATTTTTTTATATGAGCAGAATTTTTTTCAAGATAAAAGCTTTGAAATTCTAAAATTATTTGATTGTTTATTTCCCTCAAATTTGAAATGTTTTAATATTTTACGAACATCACAACAGCAACAGCCTTTAATAAAATAATTACAATTTTTTAAATTGCATATTATTTTGTTAACTTTATAGTAACAACATTTTAACTCAGTGAAATAATTTTAATCAAGCATTTAAAATTAAATTTTTGCTGCGCCAAAAAACAAAACGTACTCTTTTGTATACATTTAAAATCTACTAAAAACAAAATGGTCGGTTTTGATATTTAACAATTGTCACATAAGTAGAGTAGATAAACTAATAAAGTGTAAGTATAAACAGTTAAAAATGTTTCAGTCAAAAGTTTGTCTCGTGTGACACCCCCTTTATAGGGAGCGGGAGCCGAGCCGTCAAATTTTCGGGAACCCAGCCTCAAAAAATGGCTCCGCAAGCCTGGTATTAAGTTTAAAATGTTTATTTGTACTATTAAGTGACTATATGTTATTAATAATTAGTGTGGTAGAAGGTAGAATCCTCAGTCGCAAATGTATATAACAGTCATTTACATTAAAAGTTAAACTTAATACTGCCAAAGATCATATAAACATGCTTATTATTATTATTATTATTATTATTTTATTTGGAAATATTACTCATAATTAATATAAACAAATGTTTGATTCCAGCCGAATATTTAGTGCATCTTGCTGAGGAAAATCCCACATATGATGCATTCAAGCAGGCCTTGGACAAAAGTGAAGCAGGGTTTTCTGTGAGTTTTTTTAAATTTTTTTTGGATAAAGTAGTAGTAATATATATATATATATATATATATATATATATATATATATATATATATATATTAGGGCTGTGCCGGTATACCGGCCGGTTTTTGGTATGAAGGCTGCCGGTTATGTATAATCGACATTCAGCACATCACACATAAAAGACAAAAAGTTAAAGACTTTCAGCAGCATTATGGGCAGTGCAATTTACCTGTATGCCCATTGTTTGCTACACTTCCATTACGGACAACGGTTCTTAGCAATAGCATAGCACTAACAGTCTGGCACCATTTCGCTTTTTTAACTGAACCATGACTAGTTGTAGTTTAGTTTAGTTTTATCATCTGAGCTGGCGACCAACCGCGAACGGTAACACTAATGCCCTTTCAAACACTATTTCTAGCCATTTTCAGGCTTTCGACATTATACCGATACCGGTGCGGTAGTACTGGGTTTTGGCCTGAAAATACCGGTACCAGAACCGGCAGAAAAAAACCATACCAGCACAGCCCTAATATATATATATATATATATATATATATATATATATATATATATATATATATATATATATATATATATATATATATTGTTGTGAGCATAGTTTGGCATTATATTTTCTTTAATACAAGCTCCGTTGAAGATTACGGCCCATTTGGCATTAATCAATTTATGTGCCAGATTCTCAACATGGCAAAACGCAGGAGAAAAATGACGGTTGTTAGATTTATTAGTCATTTTATTTTGCAAGCTGACTGCAGTTTCGGAAATTACATTCCATCTTCAGTGCCAAAAAAAGTTGTTTTGTTTTTTCGGCTCTGAAGATGGAATGTAATTTCCGAAACTGCAGTCAGCTTGTAAAATAAAATGGCTGATAATCTGACAACCGTAGTTTTTTTCCTGCGTTTTGCCATGTTGAGAATCTGGCACGTAATTGCTTAACGCCAAATGGGCCGTAATCTTCAACGGAGCTTGTATTAAAGAATATATATATATAAAATGTAGCGTGGTGGTCTAATACTTGAATAATTGTTTTTAAAGGATTCTTTTATTGGAAATCTCTTGAGATTGATAGAAAAAATGAACCCCAAGATGAAGGCATTGAAAGCAAATGTGACATCATCTTCCAATCAGAATTTTGACAAGAATATGATGAAGGCCATTGTGCCATGTCTTGCATTGCCTGACAAACCAGATACAAGAGTATGTTTTGGAATTTCCGATGCATTTTTTAAAAATATATAAAAAAGATATATAGAAAATATCACTTTTTTTTATAAAGTTTACTAAATTATTAAAATCCTCTTAAGACATTTTTGTGGTGACATAATTCTTGGTTTTCTAGATGATGCTTGATGTCGTAACAGAAGATGACAAAAAAGTTGTCAATGACATGATGTCACTGCTTGACCCGAAAAACCTGGATTCAGTGAAAAAAGGAATAAAGGATGAAAAGTTAGTAAAATTATTAAATTAATCTTTTTGATAATAAATTGATAGTTATTTGTTATGCACTTATGCTATGCATAATAATTTTTTTAAGAAACAAATTGCTATTTTTTATGCAGGAAGTTGTTTCAGATTAAATGTGGTTTTTAGTGTATTTTCTCTAGAGAAAACTTTTGAGATAATTATGCTACTTGTCAATTTCAAATTTATTCATTTAATTTCTTTCTGCAAATCCAGTTGATGAAAACATGCATACATTCATTTATGAATGCAATTTATTTGTGTTTATTATTGTACTTCTTATTTTGTTGCATTTTCACCATGTGCATGCACACATTGATTTGTTTTTATTTAAAACTCGATGAAAATTGTATTTCAGAGACAGATCGGACGAAGAGAGTGACAGCTATGATAAAACTAATCGCCGTAAACATAAGAGCGAAAGAAGAGAAAAAAGAAACAGAAAAGATGATGACGATGATCGTGACCACAGAAGGCGTGACAGGGATCATCGGAACGACAGTGATGACGGTTACAGAGAAAAGAAAAGAACTAACGGCGAAGACAATCAGAGAAGAAAGCACAAGGATGACGTAAACGACCGCAGGAGAAAGAAAGACAGTGATGATGATAGTCGTAGAAGAAGAAGAGATAGTGATGATGATGATGATGATGGTCGTAGAAGAAGACATAGAGATGGTGATGATGACGGTCATAGGAGAAGAAATAGAGATGGTGACGGCGGTAGAAAGAGAAATCGTAACAGGTCACATTCGTATTCACCTTCTTCAAAAAGAAAGAAAAGTGATGATGATGATGATAGTCACAGATCGAACCGAATGAGTAAAAGAAAAGAGTTGCCGTCGGAGCCGGTTGTCGGAGATATTTACGATGGAAGCGTGGCAAACATTTCAAATTTTGGATGTTTCGTCCGATTAGATGGCTTGAAAAAAAATTGGGAGGGGCTTGTTCACATATCTAATTTGAGAAGAGAGGGCAGAGTGTCCAGTGTGTCTGATGTTGTCCACAGAGGAATGAAAGTCAAAGTGAAAGTTCTCTCGTTTACCTTACAAAAAACAAGTTTAAGTATGAAGGATGTTGACCAAAGTACAGGGGAAGATTTGAATCCCAGGCTCAACTCCGGCGAACAAGTCGAGACAAATATGAGAAATCCAGATAGGCCAAGCATGTTGCCTCTTCTTGACTCTAAAGTACCAGAAGTTGACAGTAATTCAAGTAAAAGAGCCATTAAGAGAATATCTTCTCCAGAGAGATGGGAATTAAAACAGATGGCAGCTGCCAACGTTCTAGATCCTAGTGATCATCCGGATTTTGATGAAGATACTGGAATGCTCACAAGAGATGAGGAGGGTTCAGATGAAGACATTGAAATTGAGTTGGTAGAAGAGGAACCACCTTTCTTGAAAGGATATGGAAGGGCGGCTATGGATTTCAGTCCCATCAAGATCGTCATGAACCCTGATGGCTCGTTAGCCCAAGCAGCCATGACTCAGTCAGCTCTGCAGAAAGAGAGAAGGGAAGTGAAACAGCAGCAAAGAGAGGAAATGGCCTCCAAGCCAATCAGTCTAAACAAAAACTGGATTGATCCACTACCAACAGAAGATTCTAGACAGCTTGCAGCTAACACAAGAGGACAGGGAGTAGCTATAGATGTGCCCGAATGGAAGAAGAATGTCATGGGAGGTCAAAAGGCTTCTTATGGCAAAAAAGAAAAGAAATCAATCATTGAACAGAGGCAGAGCTTGCCTATTTATCAGCTGAAAAATGAACTTCTTCAGGCGATAGCAGACAATCAAATCCTCATCGTTATTGGAGAAACAGGTTCCGGTAAAACAACCCAGATGACTCAGTATCTTGCAGAAGCTGGTTACACACAGAGGGGGAAGATTGGATGCACACAACCAAGAAGAGTGGCTGCCATGTCTGTGGCGAAGAGGGTTGCAGAGGAGTTTGGTTGTCGACTCGGATTGGAGGTTCGTTATTGATTTTTGATTGGAGGTTCATTATTGATTTTTGATTAGAGGTTCATTATTGATTTAATTATCTTTGTTAGGTTTGATTGATTGGAGGTTTATTATTGATTTAATTATCTTTGTTAGTAAGTTCATTATTGATTACTGATTTAATTCTACTTGATAACATTTTGAATTTTTCCAAATAATTTATTTTAAGTTTATTTAAATTGAAATCTTGTTGCTCAGAATTATTTTACATAATATCACATAATCACATGGCTGGTTAATAATTTTGTCACATTTTTTTTTAATAACAACTTCCATGATCGTTTTAACAGGTCGGCTACACAATTCGTTTCGAGGACTTGACAAGTTCAGAAACTGTGATCAAGTACATGACAGACGGTATGATGTTGAGAGAATGTCTCATTGATCCCGATCTCATGCAGTATTCAGTTATTATGCTGGATGAAGCTCACGAGAGAACCATACACACTGACGTATTGTTTGGTCTTTTAAAAAAGGTTCGTCCAAAGCTTTCCCGAGATAATTGTTCATCGATGACTTTATTATTATTTTTTAATGAATTAACAACCATTTTTTGGATAGTTTTCAGTCTTCTGTACTAGGTGGTTTAAGACTGAAATAGAAATAGTTAAAATGTACCAAGTCAGATACTTGTGGCAGATTATAATTTAATTTGATTGTCTTTTTAACCAGGCTTAGAACTAGCTCGCATTATTTAAGGTAAAGTTATTAACATGATGATTAAAACTAACAATTTGTTTCATTCTCATTTCAGGCTGTCAAAAAGAGGCCCGATCTGAAACTCATTGTAACTTCTGCGACCCTCGATGCAACCAAATTCGCACAGTATTTCTACGAAGCGCCCATTTTTACCATCCCGGGAATGACGTACCCCGTTGAGATTCTTTATTCTAAAGATCCAGAGAAAGACTACCTGGATGCAGCATTGATCACAGTCATGCAGATCCATCTCACGTTGCCTCCCGGGGACATCCTGGTCTTCTTGACTGGTCAAGAAGAAATCGACACTGCTTGCGAGAGTCTTTACGAAAGAATGAAGGTCCTCGGTCCCGAAGTTCCAGACTTGATCATTCTTCCCGTATATTCTGCCCTCCCGAGCGAAATGCAAACTAGAATTTTCGATCCCGCCCCATCCGGTTCCAGGAAAGTCATCATAGCTACGAACATTGCCGAGACGTCTCTCACCATTGACGGAATTTACTACGTGGTTGACCCTGGCTTTGTAAAGCAGAAAGTCTACAACTCAAAAACCGGCGTGGATCAGCTTGTCGTTAATCCAATATCACGAGCTCAAGCAAAACAGAGAGCTGGACGAGCAGGTAGGACTGGGCCCGGGAAATGCTATCGACTCTATACTGAAAGTGCATTCAACACAGAGATGTTGTCCTCAAATGTTCCAGAAATTCAGAGAACCAACTTGGCAAGTACAGTTCTTTCTCTAAAAGCACTGGGAATCAATGACCTTCTTGGGTTTGACTTCATGGATGCCCCTCCTATGCAAACCCTCATCTCTGCCATGGTGCAGCTGCATGCCCTCAGTGCTCTCGATGCCGAAGGACTCCTGACAAGACTCGGTCGAAGAATGGCAGAATTTCCTCTTGAACCTCAATTGTCTAAGATGTTGATCATGTCAGTACATCTAGGCTGCAGTGATGAAGTTCTGACTATCGTCTCCATGCTGTCCGTTCAAAATGTCTTCTACAGGCCTAAAGACAAGCAGCAACTTGCAGACCAAAGAAAAGCCAAGTTCCATCAACCCGAAGGTGACCACCTAACACTACTCGCTGTGTATAATTCCTGGAGAAACAACAAGTTCTTGAATGTCTGGTGTTTTGAAAATTTTGTTCAAATCAGAACTCTAAAGAGAGCCCAAGATGTTCGCAAGCAGATGCTGGGAATCATGGATAGGTTTGTATTCATTGCTGATGTTTGCAGAGTTGTGTTTATAAGTATTGACAATGTTTTTGTCTAGAATATACAGTTAAGAACTGTAAATAATTAAATTTTATTCTAAATATTTGTCACATCACATTTGTGTATGCATGATAAAACCCCTATTACATTATGTGTTATTGAACAGATTGCCAGTAATACAATATCGCTTAGTTATCAATGATTTTTTTTTATATTTTAAAATTGTTTTTTCTGTTTATTTATTTATTTTATTTGTTTATCATTTATAGGCACAAATTGGATGTTGTCTCGTGTGGCAAGAACACTGCAAACATCCAGAAAGCAATTCTTAGTGGATATTTCAGAAATGCTGCAAAGAAAGATCCGCAGGAGGGATACAGAACCCTGGTTGATGGTCAGATCGTGTACATTCATCCATCAAGTTCACTCTTCAACAGACAACCTGACTGGTAAGTTTTTCATCCATCTGTGAACACCTTGTAAAGCTGTTAAATTAAAAATTCATTTTCACAAACATATTTAATTTATTAGTTAAATTTTAATTTTTTTTTATTAAGGATTGTTTACCACGAGTTGGTGCTCACTACGAGAGAGTACATGCGAGAGGTTACTGCCATCGATCCCAAGTGGCTCGTTGAGTTTGCACCGATGTTCTTCAAGTTCGGAGATGTCACGAAGTTGAGCAAGGCAAAGAAACAACAGAAAATCGAACCTCTGTACAACAAATATGAAGATGCTAATGCCTGGAGAATATCAAGAGCCTACAGAAAGTTCCATGTTAAAGTCACCTTTTAATGAAATTGACATTATTTTGATCTTTTCTTAGTTAAAACTTGTAAATAGAAACTTCTCATTATAAATATGCCATACTTTTTAGTTATTACACTTAATACAGAACCGAAAAACAAAGTTTTTTGCAAGTCTCTTATATTTTGGTTTTGTTTTTTTTTAGAACAGATTAAAAAACTTTTTAAAATTAATGTATAATATTTTAAACAAAATTGTAGCTGTGATAAAATAAGAGTGTGTTATCGCAAGGAGCAAGTCTATATTCCATGTTTCAGCTTGATCAGATAATGAAAAGTTGAATTTTCCAAAAGTATGCAAGATCGGATATAATGTTAATGTAACTTAATGGAATGCACTTACGTAATACGCAATCGACTCTCCAATCATTCAACGCTTTCGAGAATCGCATTTTCAGAAGTCAGTATTTAAGACATGGACGTCTATATAATAGTATCTGGACAGTTAGCCAATAATAGCCTTGTACCCAGTTGGTCCCATGACTGCGCAATGCTTCATATACGCATTATAAGTTTGATTTATAGCTAAATCATGTGGAGTGAAAAACACAACGCTGTTTTGAGATAAAACAAATATATTTTACTTAATCAAAATCCATAAAAAGTAAAAATCATAAAAAAATAAAGAAAAAGTAAACTTAAGAATTTTAAATTATAACAATTATAGTTATTTATTAGTAGTAAAGTCAAAGTTATTAGAAAATTTTCAATATTTTAACATTGTGATAATTAAAACAGTAAAAATTGTATGTTTTCAGTTCTGAGTTGAGATTCAAAGGTGTGCAATCAATTATTTTGCAGAAAAGTACTCTGTGACTCGATGACAATGACGACAGAAATAATTTTGCCAGTTCTGGTGATGCCTTGATTTCTTTAAAAACTTTCCAGCAATGTACGCATAAAATGAAAGCGTACTCTGATGGTCGTGTCAAATCTTCCTGCTGCTGCTATCAAGGATCTGTTTTACAGAAATTAAATAGCAAGCACCAAATTATCGAGCCCATACATTTCATCAAGACATTTGATGATCTTTTTCAAAATGCTGGTCAATGGAATAGTTACCTAACTCGATTATCTTAAAGTGTTATAAGCTGCTGGACTTTCTGCATGAATCGTATATATGACATGATTGTGAGCCCTGGTGAGTAATGACAATGAAACTTGCTTTTTGTAAGCAGTTTGGCTTGTTCTGAAACAAATTCAAGTTTGCGTTGTTTTTCACTTTCTGGACTGCATTCTGTTAAGATGTTTATTCTTTCTTTTAAAATGCTAACAGCCATTTTTGTGAATGACGGACAGGTTTTTAAATTTTCTGACCAAGTCTTCATTCGAGCTGCCAAATTAATAAGCTGAGACGTTGTCGTAACTAATCCGTTTGTTAACAAATCTTTGAATGTGTTGGCTGGAACATTTACATTAACCACACTGACAACCGTTGACAGATTTTCTGCCACCGAGATGCAAACAGCCACTTTAACTTTACCAGCTTCTACTTTAAAACAATAAATTAACAAAATGCCATCAATTGTGGTAATAGTAAAGTTTGTTGGCAAAGTCATTTCATTCTTCTACCGTTCTGCCAAAACGTTAGGTGTTTGATTTGCTAAACAATCACTTTTGAAAAAATTCTTCTCCATCTCAACATTTCTTTTTATTTCGTACTCGTAGCGAATTGAAACTGTAGCACAAACAGTAGATCTTGACGGTACTCTACAAGTTGAGCAGTATTTTGGACCACCAGGAAAAATACTAGGTACTGCACCTTTTTTCAGTCGACGTTGAAAAAGCTGTCCGGACTCTAATTTTAGTTTTTTCCTTCTTTGATGCTGATTTGTATCGACACAGCTGGATTCAAAGTCTACTTCATTGAAAAAATTGAGCAAATTTTTGAACTGGCAGTTGGTTTCCAGTCTTTTCGAGGATTTGCTTTAATTATATTTCTGTAGAAGTATATTGTCATTTATAGGAACGCTATGAATTGTTGGTTTATTTTCGCCCGCCGATAGTCCCGGAACACTTTTGTAGTTGGTTTTGCAACGATATGCCTGGCCCTTGTGTGGCATTTTTAGCAATAAAAACTTTTATAATACAGAAATAAATCCAATTGTTCAAAATAGTAGCAATCCCAACTGTTTCCAAACGTCAATCAAGTCAAACTTACGATAGCGTAAAGCTAAAAATAGCTATATTTAAATAAACAAGTGTTGAGCGCAGTCACTAAACTAAAGCGTAATTTCAACAATAAATATTATTATATTTCAATGTTATAAACATTTTCAATGTTAAAAGTAACCAGTACAGGCTTTATAACTATAAATCCAAACGCAGACCGAACAACTCGAATACGAACAGCTAAATAGATATGGGACCAACTGGGTACAACACAACAGCTCAAAATGATTTGGCTCATTGTCCAGTTGCTATTATATAGACGTCCATGATTTAAGATAACGATCAATGGGGGGGGGGTTAGAGTGGTTAGACTGACAAGTGGGGAATATTGACATAATCTTGTGTTGAATGTTTTTACCGGTTGCGACTTAATTCAAATTATTTTAGCCAAAGTTACAGTTATCTGTCAGATGAACAGATTTAACCATTTTTATCGGCATAATGATATTTTATAATACACATAAAAATTGAAAAACCGCCATCTTTGAACGCCCATAAATCCATTTCTGGAATACGAATTTGAAAAATTCTACCACCATCAGATGGTCCCATTCATTGGTCGTCTTCTCATGTAGAGTGCAGCTCCGTTTCGCCTAATGGGGTGGCTGTAGCGTGGGTCAAAAAATAGTGCCGAATCCGGGGTACCGATATTTGAACGCTCATAACTCCGGAACCGAGTCACGTGACCCTGCGATTCAAACCTCAGTTAGGACACATGGACCCCTATGTTCCTTTTGAGTTTGATTTTTCAAGGTCACGTGGTTCCGGAGATATCGACGTCGACTCTGCAAGCGTTTATGGTCCAAAATTTAAAAAAACCGCCATCTTTGAATGCTCATGAATCCATTTCTGGATAACGATTTTGAAACGTTCTACCCCGATCATGTGGTTCCATTCAGGGGTCGTCTTCTCATGTAGAGTGCAGCTCTGTTTCACTTGATGGGGTGGCTGTATGTTTCTTTTGAGTTTGGTTTTTCAAGGTCACGTGGTTCCGGAGATATTCAACGTCGAATCTGCAAGCGTTTATAGCCCAAAAGCGGAAGTGGGCGTGTTTGCACAGACTTCCGGTCGGCACCGGAAGTAGGTCTCGTTGACCCCCATGTTCCTTTAAAATCTCATGTCGCTGGCTATTTCTGAGAAATCGCGATTTCCGTGCTCAGATTCCTATACCTCCCGGCTCATAGATCGTATTCAACTATAGCGGACTCGCTGTAAAGAAGTCCTTTACAATACCAACCTGGCTCGAACCTCGTTACTTTACCTACCTCAATCAATTCACCACACTTTTTTTTAAAGATTTTAATTATTAATTTTGAAAAATATTTGTGATAAATTTTTCAATTGTTAATTTTTTAAATTATAAAAAAAATTAAGTTAGAGTGGAAATAAAGCCGTCATGACAATGTTTACTTAGTTTGCAAAAAATAAACAAACGACGAATCATGGCAACTACGACGCGACAAGCGGGGGCTATTATTGAAGATGAATCTTTGGCTGAAGATGTAAGTTATGCTTTTACAAGTTGTCATAACAATAATAGATTTTATTAATTTATCGGGTATGCGCATTTTATTTAAATGCGTTGTCTCGGCCCAAAACCTGTGGTTATACGGTTATATTTTATGAGGCAGAAGTTGGCTGCGCAGCTGGATCCCCGAACTATAGTGCAAAAAAAAGTTCGTGCATTGGGGTTGTGCTATAGATCGTTGGAAAGGTATTTAAAAAAGAAATATAATGATGTACAAATAAATTTAATATTGCAAAAAATAAAAAAGTTATAGGCGAAAAACCGTCGCCGTCCCTATGTAAATGTATGGAGACGATTTTTCACTTGCGTTTGGAGCCATGTAGATTAATATTTGCGACTGCATTGGGGTTCTAGCTTAATGCATTAGAAAGACAAATACATTAGCTAAACATAGAAACTAATTTTTTGAAAATATTTCAACAAATAAAAAAGTTATGAAGCAAAATATAGATCAGGGTATAAAAAATCGTCTCCATACATTTACATAGGGACGGCGACGGTTTTTCGCCCATAACTTTTTTATTTTTTGCAATATTAAATTTATTTTTACACCATTATATTTCTTTTTTAAATACATTTCCAACGATCTATAGCACAACCCCAATGCACGAACTTTTTTTTGCACTATAGTTCGGGGATCCAGCTGCGCAGCCAACTTCTCCCTTGTTTATATTTTTTATATTTATTATATCGTTATATATGGCTGGCTATGCTTATTTGATATTTTGATTGATTTTTAAGCTTTATTTTTATTGAGTCTGATTTTAAATTTTTGCAAAAATTAATTTTTTTTAATTTTTACTGGGTAAATTAATACAGAATGTTTGCAAAAATTACTTCTACAGGGTAAATAAAGTCAGAAGATAAATATTTATATATTTAATAACTGAAAATGAATTCATGACAACTGACAACCTCTGAAAAAACCCTTTTTATGCCAGTGCATAGGCTTAACTAGATGGCCAAAAAGGGGGGGTTATGGGTCTGTAAAAAGGAAAAAGAGCATGTACGACTCCCACTTCTCAAAAACGCTAATAACGGATTAATAATTAATAACTAATACCGGATTAAAAATCAAGCTTATTTATTTTCGAAACAGAAACAAAAAACTTTGAATAAATTTTTCTAGGGATGATTTTTAGCTCGCGATTTTGCGATTCTGACAAAATAGTGGGTCAAAGTTACGGCGTTAAGGGTACTTTATAGCCATGGAAATTTCCAGTAATATATATTAATAACGTTTTAAGACGTGAAAACAAAAACTAAAGTTGTGGGACCCCAAATAAGAAAGTTATAAGAAAAATAAAATGTGGACCAAACTTCCAGACGCAATAAGTAGGTGAAGTAAGCATGGCCAAGTGTATGCATTGGTCTCGTTGAATGTCCGCACTTTTTACGAGTCTCCTGATGTAACCAAAGACTATATAGACGCCTGAATTATCGAGAAATAAACGGCTCAACTTAAAAGCTTTTTTTTTTTTAATTTATTTTTTATCTTTACTTGTTAACAGATTGCATTACAATGCAGCCCCAATTCATAGATTAGATGCAAATTTGGAACCATCTTAAATAATTAACAAAAGAATTAAGGTTTTAATTTATATACTAATGGGGGGGGGGTTTCAATCCCCCTGGTTATGCCTATGTGCCAGTGCAGGCCTCCTGAGCTAGAGTAAGAGTTGATCAATTCTTAAAAAGTTGATTTCCGCGCGATTTCCGTCCATTATTAACAGTATTACTGTTGAGTCACTGTATTAAATATTTTACAAAGCTGTTTCATATTGCTGTTATAAAACTTCTATAGGAACTTCTTAATGAATTGGAAAGTTCTGATATACCGGCAAGTATTCGAGAAGCAAGAATGGCTCAGTTCAAAGAAATGGCAAGAGATTTTAATGAAATGAAGGACAAAAATCATGGGGATTACAGGTGCTTTTTTTATTATGATCAGTAAATATTCATTTAGTTTTAATTTGGTACAAATTAAAAAAATTATAGTGAAATATTAGAAGAAAAGAAATTCCTTGATGCAACAGTTTCTGAAGAAAGATGCATTGTTCATTTTTTTCATCCAGACTTTCGAAGATGTGAAATTGTCGACCGCCACCTTAAAGTGATAAAAACTATTCATTGTGCATTTCAACGTACGATATGGTATCCTTATATAATAGATTAATTTTTTTATTTTTGCTCAGACTCTTTCTACACAGCACTTTGAAAGTAGATTTCTAAAAATCAGCGTTGAAAAAGCAAAGTTTTTTGTTGCCAAATTAAAGATTTTAATTCTTCCTGCAATTCTTTGTTTCAAGAAAGGTGTTGTTGTTGACAGGTAAGATAGCATATGAATTTTTTAAAAATTTTAATTCCTAAAAAGATTTCTACAACAATTTGTTATTTCTATGGCAACTAGGATAATAGGGTTTGAAGAACTTGGCAACACGGATGACTTTCCGACCGAAGTCTTGGAAAGAAGATTTCAAAGTTCTGGTTGGTATTTAATTAAATTATAAACACGTACAATATTTAAAGTCAGATAAAATATTTAAACTTCTGATACTCATCAAGGTGTCATATTCAGTAAGAAAGATTCTTCAAAGACTTCATCTGTGTTCGGTTTCCAAAAGAAAAAAACGAGTGAAGATGACAGTGATGATGATGACTAGAAAAAAGTTTTCATAGCTGGACACACTGTATTCCGTTATGGCATACTATAATACCGTTTGAAGTTACTTTTAACAGCTACTAAACTATTTGTTTTCACACCAGAAAAAATAAAAACACTTTTAAAGCTGTCAACTCTTTTATTTCAAATTCAACTTTTTGATCACCATCGAACAATCTTTTACGAGAATTTGTTATAAACTTCAGCATAGTGCTTTAAATCGTTGTAGTTACTCAAGGTATTATATCAACATAGGAGATGAAGTCACCTGACTTACAAGACATCAGCTATGGAAATTAAAGTTCCTGCACATTATTCAGCTTGCATTGTGGATCCCGCTATGTAGCGTAAATAAAAAAGTAAGTGATGCATAACTATAAGCTGTGAATAGCTTATCTATATCCATCAAGTGATAGAAAGAATACATAAATGTATTGATTTTTCTGAATAATACACCAAAAAGGTTTGTTAACATTTGAAGTGAGCTGAAAATCATTAATGTTAAACGTGGTTCGATAAAAACCTTAAAGAATTCTTAATTACAACGTAGAAATTCGTCCAAACAATATTACAACTCGTGAGAAAAAAAAACGGTAACATATCATTACTTATTGCAAAACTCAACAAACCGGTAGATTAAAAAACCTTCATAAGACTTCGATTTATGATTTGCTGGAAGTGAAAGTTGTTAAGTAGGAGTGGATCGCAGCTCTTTTATTGATTGCCGAAGAAGAGGATAAAAAAATTTTTAAAATAGAAAAAAATTTTTTTTTTGAAAGGCACGATGCATAATCTGTAGATCAATTTAGAAAGAAAAAAAAAGAAATTTGCTCCAGGGACCGCCATGCTGATTCCACTGCATTATTTCGTATTATGGTCAAATATTTAAAAACACCTGTATTATTATTATTATTAATCACCAAACCTTAGAGAAAACAAACAGAAATAAATAAACTAAAAAAAGAGAGATCAAGAAAAAAATCAAGAATTAGAAAACCCAAAATGTTTAAATGGAAAAAATCACGATTATACAATTACACGAACCGAACCGTATGTCACATCCCCAGAGACAAACCACAGGAAGTACAGCAACATCAGTCCCCTCCCCCCATCCTTTTTGTGCAGATGTTAATGATATATAGAAATGATCTGAATTGTGCAAATGTCAAAGTCATACAAACTATGGTGACAGTGAATTGTATGAACCAGACATGAAATGACAATCCAACCATGGATTCGAATGGATCAGACACAACACAACCAGCCAATAAATAATAGAATGCAATGAGATTGGATTCCATAGAAATTCAGCTGCCTTATCAACCCAACAACTCGTGAAAAGTAAAACCTTTATTTTCCAACCGACAAGTTGGCAATTTAATTGATTATTACATGCATCTTAGTTGAATAAAAGTAAAGAAATAAATTACAATTTCCTGACTCCGCTGTACACGAAGGTACGAAAAACACAAGCGATGTTCAACTGATCCTCATTACTATTCGACTGAAATGTGTGTGCTTTATGAACATTAGAGAAAATATTAGTGTGAGAGGAAGAAGAACTATGAAGGAAATGATCAGAAAGAACCATGCATCGTAGTTTTATGAATCAACTATGACATGAAGTAAAACAACGCACAACTTTTATAGACGGATCGAAGAAACCCAAGCTGAAACATATAGAATGTTGTCAGTAAAAAAAAACAAAATGTGAACCTTAATTTAAAAATGAACCCTTTAAAAATTCAATGATCAACAGAAAAATAACAAAATAAAAAACAATAATAATTTCAAATATCAAACCTAGCTTGCTTATTTACTTATATTTTTCCAGACCAGCGAAACAAATATTTTGAAGTTTAACATCTTGTAAATAAATATAAAAAAACAAAAAAAATCCCACTAATGTACATTTATATGCAAATAGAATGCTATTAGATTACAAATATTAATAATAAACAGTTAAAATATTTAAAAGAAAAGCAAAACTGCAAAGATAACTTTTAAATTATGAATTGTGCTGACGATGGAAACCAAATAACCACAAAAGATAGCATCACCTGGTAATTTGAAAACTAAAAAAGAAATATTATATAAACTTAAGTAATAATAATAATAATAATGGCAAAACTTTACTTAATTTTCACACAGTCAACTCCAAACAGCACATTCATAAATACATAAAGATAAAAAAAAAGATATAAGTAATAACTCTAACTAGATGAGCTAATATCATTACAGCGTTAGATACAAAAGAGAGTATCTGTTTTTAAACCAACGTATTAGATTTGTATGTATTTAAGTTATCTTTATTAACGTGATTATGATTGTATAACATTACAATTCTGGAGGAGGCGAATGGGTACTTAAGAAGTAATGTAATAATTTGCAGATTGTAAGATGATGATATGTTAGAAACAAGACAGACGTAAAAGCTGACGGCGACACTCAGGTGATGCAACGTTAATTAAGACCTGCCCTTTTTTTTTTTTATAAATTTCTTATATTAATTCAAAAAGGAGAACTCTGAATCTGATTCACACGCTCAGATGCATTTGACTTGATGTCGAGTGACTCAGTGGGACGTCCGATGTCGAACCTTCCACCTCCAAACCCGCTATCATTCCCAACACTTTCTCCACCCAACAAACCATCACTTCTTTCAAAGTAATAGCATCTGTTAGGTAGTCCACTCTCTTCTGAAAAAAAAGAAATTTTATAAACATTCGTCTATCACAGCTTCCCGGCACTGTGAAATTCATAGTGGAGCCCTGATTTTTTTGTTTAAATAAAGATCATATTGATGTCATGCAAGACCATTGATTTTTTTTATCACGCAAACTCAGCGTTTTACTACTGAAATATAACATCTAGGCAGGCTACATATGAGATAGTTGATTAAAAATAGAAAAAGAACTGATACATCTTAAAAGCAATAAGGAACGTACTTGCTCCCATGTTGAAGATCCTGTCAAAGCGACCCTCGGGAATGAAGATGGCAGACCTCGGAGTCACCGACAGTGAATCTTCATCAAGTTCTGCAAAGTCCTCATCAAAGTCCTGCAGACTGCTAAAAGACCTTCGGTGATCAAGTTCATCATAATCTTCGTCATCCAATGAGAATGACGATTTCATGAAATGAGGGTCCAACGACTGGGATATTGACAGGTGCTGGATGATCAGTCGATTTAGAGCGTTTGCATTCTCTGTAAATACTTGTAACTCTCTGACACTGTTAATTCTGTAAAATAAATATCATTTGGCACCATTTAAATTGCTTTCTATAAAAAAACGTTTGCTAAAAGGTGCATTACAAACCTTTTGAGAACTTCAGGCGTGGCAAGAGGTTCGTCTGATCCTTCCATAGTGACCCAGGGATGCTGAAGAACCTCTTCTGCTGAATATCTTCTAGAAGGATCAGTCACCAGAAGATGCTGAATGAGGTCCTTGGCGCTTGCAGATATGCTTGACCAATCCTCATCTGGAAAGTCGTATACTCCACCTCTGATGTGGTCAAAGAGTTGATCCTAGAGTTGCAAGCAGAGCAGAAGCATTTATAAGTTGAATGAAAATAATGCATAACCAAGTTTATACTTAAATCTTAACTCAACTTGACAATAAAAAACGTGCCTAAAATTCACCAGAAGATTCAAACGAAAAGCGCGTAAAATAGCCGTGGTGATAAAAAGGTAAACGAATCTACCTGACAAGCACCACAGGAACCACCATTTTCCCAGCTGCAATTCTCTCCACAATTTGCATGAAACGGAGGATAACCGCATAGAAGTATGTACCTGTAGTCAACAAACAAAATTATTTTACACATAAACTATGTAATTAAAAAAAAAATGTTCGTATATCAAATTAAAGGGTATTCAATGGTGATTTTTATTTTAAAATAATCAACACAACAAATGCAAAAGTTCTGGTACTTCAATGTGAAAGTTTACAGAGGGTAAGATGCACTTACAGAATAATGCCAAGGCTCCAAAGATCACATTTTTTATCATATGACCATGCCCTCTCCTGCCACACCCCAACCACTTCAGGAGCCATAAATTCTGCTGACCCAACCTGATAACAAAAAGAAATAACTTCAATGAACAACCACCGAATGTTTTCCTAATCGAAACATCAACACCCAGTAAGGCAAATAAGAACGACTCTGCACTCTTTTGAAAAAGTAGAATAACACATTTCAGTCATAGCATTTTGACTTGTAAACACAATAACTAGTTAATTATTCTAATTTAAAAATAAACAGTTATTCTCAACATTTGAAAATCCCATTTTCACAAAGAAATCTAGTGATCTGTCAATTGAAAGATTGCTTTTTAATAAAAAAAAAACATTATAAACACACATGAGCAGAATAACTCACAGGTGACTGTAACACTGGTGTTGTGATAGGAGAGGTGTGCCTACTACTTATGTGGATCCCGCTGCCAAGATCAAAATCACAAATCTTCACGGGGGTCAAC
The DNA here is from genome assembly GCA_963978895.1 of Erpobdella octoculata. Classification (NCBI taxonomy): domain Eukaryota; kingdom Metazoa; phylum Annelida; class Clitellata; order Hirudinida; family Erpobdellidae; genus Erpobdella; species Erpobdella octoculata. Next base: position 40,749,507 of record OZ022239.1, on the reverse strand, counting down.
TGACCAGCTATCGAGCATAAAATGTTCTCTGGTTTCAAGTCTCTGTGTGCAATACCTGAAGAGTTAGAAAAAGAATTGTCATCAGCCTAAATCTTATCTTGCCTTCAACATTCGAGATTATCTTTTAAATAGCAACTTCTTCAATGAACATCTGCCAATAAAAACTATATCATATAATAAAAAAAATATCTTATAAATCATACCTGTACACAGCTGTATATCAGCAATACAGGAAGGGCATGTACAAAATAATTGCCAATTATAATGATGCTATTAATAGAATTGTTTTTATTTACTGGTTCACTAGAGATCAATTCATGCATGCACACAAACACACACACACACCAAGAAACTGAACCTAAGAACTTTTTTCTTTAGCAAATCAAGCAGTTTAAAAAAGTTAATAAAAGCACATAAAAAGATTTAAACAATATTATACAGTATTAAAAGATTCTCTGATATTAAAAGAAACAATTATTTATTCAGATCATTATTATCACCAATACAGTTATTTATACCACCACCATCCTGTAATAAAAAAAATTGACTCAGCTGTTAAAAATATTTTAGTAAACAAGCAAGGTGAAAAGGTAAGCACAAACAAGTTCTTTTCCTCTCCTTGGGTGTATTTTTAATTCTTTGCTTTAAAAATAAATTAAAATTTTATAATAAAAAGCAATTAAATCAACCTTTTTTGTGTAGATGTCTCAGTGCATTGGCAATGTCCTTGACAACATGACTGGCCTCCTGTTCAGTAAGGTGGTCCCTCTTTTCTATCGTACCCAACAGGGTACCACCTTCCATTTTCTCAAAGACAAGATAAAATCTATACAAAGTAGAAAGATATTTATCACTGTAATTCAATACATATTTCAATATGATCTATAACATACAATAAAATCTATAACATACATCTATCTATAACATTCATCATGAAGGAAATATTTAAGTAAACAAAATCTCAAACATTATCATAACTCTCATCATCATCAATAGCAGCAAGTTAAAGATTCAATATACTATTCTAATCACAACTTTTTATCATAAATATCAACTCAAATACATGCTGCAACATCCTGGCAAAGTAATACTTCCACCCTGAAACAAGTGAAGCAAAAACAAAGTTTTTTAACAGCACACATATTTTTACAACATAAACAACAAATAATTATTTAATTAAATTTTGTCCAATCGATCCGAAAATTTGATAAAATGCATTGTTAATCAGTTCGGAGGTATGTTTAAATTTTGAAGTCTCTAGCTCACCGGGAAGTTAGTTGAAATACAATTGCAATATTTGACGATAAAACAGATAGAGAAGTCAAGTTAAGTAAAAGTGTGTAAAAAAACTCAAACCTCACAGATATTTAACATCATCGCATATTCAACATCTTAATAATAATCACTATCACCACCATCACTAAGTCAAAATTCTAGTCATATCGCAAGATTATTTTTCTTGTTTTAGAGCATTGATCAAAAGGTTTCACTAATATTTATTAAAAGTCACTTGCTGATTAGATGAAAATCAATAGTTATTTGATTTTAATTTTACATTTTATAAGCAAAATCTCTTTCGGGTTTTATTTAGTGCACAACTCTTGGAAAATAACAACTAATAAGTAAACTGGACTGAACCTAAATAAATACTAAACATGTGTCTGATGCAAACCAGACAACCAAGTAAAAAAACTAGGGTAGAAATAATTATTTTCAGTTTCTGATCAACTGAACTTTGTCCTGAAAATAATTCAAACTAGCTTGACTAAGCAACTCAAACTCACACAGAAATACAAACAGAAGCAAACCTTAACAAAACTATGAATCAGAACACATCAGAACACAAAGCATGATCAATCATAAAAAAGAAATCTCAACTTGAAATTATATGAACAAATTTCAGCTTTCAACCTTTGATCTTCCTCAAAATATTCAATCAGTTGAAGAATATTTGGATTGCCCTGGCAGTAGTGAAAGATCTCTATTTCTTTCAGAACTTTCAGTCTTGTTTTTGCTGTCGTTTTAGACACCACCTTAGGAGAAGATATTCAATCAACAACAACTTTTAAATAAAAAATAACTTTATTTTTGAAAAAAAAAACAAACAAATAATCATAAAAATAAACAATAAATTAAATCAGTTGAATCAGTTACCTTCACAGCGAATTCTTTGTCATTTGCGATGCACCGGTACGTCTGCACGGATCCGAAAGATCCTTCGCCCAATACTTCACCCGTCGGCATATAAACTTCTGCAATTCATTTTGAAATTTATTATATATATAATAAAATATTATAATTATATATAAGCATACAATCATCATCTGCACTGTTTTAAATGCAACTATTAAATTTCAAGGCAAATTGAACCATGTAAATTTTTTGTAGCTAAGCTAAAGTACTTTAATTCAAAATTTCATTTCAAAAATGCTTGTAAAACACTCTAAGTAAGTGAGTTTTGAAAAAATGTCTCACGTTGATCGGACTAATTCATTAATAAAAAATTAATAAGCACATATTTTGTGACAACAACCTGCAAATAAAAATTAATTAGCATATATTTTATAAAAACAACCTGCAAATTTCTTGATAGTTGTGCTATTCAGTCTTTTCTTTTTTTTCTTTGGTGCTAAACTGGGCATGTTAACATTTGAGTTGTTCTCTAACAAAACACTTTCCACTTGATCTCCACTTCCATTGTCCATTGTTCGTTTGATGTCAACCCACACAAATGCTTTCTCGGAGAAAAAATAATCACACCACACAAATGCTTTCTTTAAGAAAGAATAATGTTGAAAACAATCTTGAAGTCAAACAACCACAAAATCAGGATACCAATCAAGTGAGAATCTACATTGAAAGTTGAGAAGAAAAATTTTGAAATTAATCACTTTACAACACCAGGGAAGAATGCAGGAAAAAAGAACTTTGGATAATTATAAGGATCAGTATTGCTGACCAAAAAGAAAGCTTTTGTAATAATGGGATTCTGATTATTGATGTAATTGCCTGAAATGTTATCTGACTGAGAGACCTCAGCAGAGTGCCAAGAAACAGGTCACAATGAAATGTCGAGTGTGAAGTTCCGCTGATGAGCCAGACAAGAGGAGAAACCGAAAACAAGGCAATACTTGGATCACTGAAAGTGACAGCAGACGACAACTCGACCATAACACTTTAAATACCCTCCACAAACAACCTGAAAATATTAAAAAACATACGATAACATTGTATTTCTGGTCTTCAAATAAATCTGGTCAAAAAGTTTAATGACCGATTGTGCAACGAAATCCATTGTTGCGAAGTAGCGTCGATCGCGGATTGACAATGCAAGAATCCAATAGTAAATTATTTAATTACATTATCCCACAACTAATCTGCCAAATAACAAGCAAATAGATTAAACGATTCAACTCACCAACAGAAATTCAAAGCCCGACGCTAACTGGTCATCCCGATAACATTTGTTAATAATCAGCAGAGAAAAAGAGATGAACTAGTATATATTTTTATGCGCTGAATTACAAAAAATAACAATTAAATTGAGCAACAGTACAGTACAATTAAAAATATTTCTAAAGCTGAAAAAACTTGTCTTAGTAGAATTTCTTTTAAATCAAACCTATGATAATTTTTTGCCCAGGTGTAGGTAGGTACCGGTTCAAATTAAATAGCTTAAAACTCTTATATGTTATGTTATAATTTTGTTGCTACATATATTTTGTAAGAAACTGCTCTTAAAACTCATTGATTTTTTAATTTGTTCAATACCAGTTTGAAATTTCAAAACTATAGTGAGTCACTATTCATTATTCGCTCGCCTGCCCATTCAACAGACTTGTAACCAGTCAGTCACAAATGCTTGTGGCAATTATAGGAGGGAAGTCCTATGTTTTGATACTGCATTTGAATGTCTTATGAAATTGTCTTGCCACGATGATGACACATTGTGTTTTGTGTTCAATCTAAGTGCAAATTCACGGTCAATCCAATAATGCTGTGATTTACTCAGTGGCGTCACAAGGACATGCGTCACCCAGTGCGGCAACTTATGGTGTCACCCCATTACGACTTATCTTATAAACCTATTTCTGCACGCCTTCACAAAAAAGCAGCCTCCCTTTAAAAAGAAGTCAAAGAGCTCTAACCACCATCCACCATCCTCCCAAAAACACAACTTAATTGCGAGTAATAATAACATTCAAAATTGAACATTAATTTAGAACCAATCCGATATTCATTTAAAATCCTATACGTTGACATGTAGTGAGCAAAAGAGAATTGCTTTGAAATCAAAAATTTATCAACAGATATTAAAAAAAAATTAAATGTATAAAACTAGCATCTATGATATTAAAAGTAGATATTGACTGTTTAATTGACGGATTTGAGTGATAATTATATTAATTATGATATTTCTTCAATGTGATGTCACATTTCTCAAACTCCCCTCCCCATCCTTTCGTCATAAGTGACCGATTTCTTGTTCCTCATGGTGTGACGTCATAATAAAAAACATTATCTCAATAAAATAACTTTTTTTAAATCAATGCTCTTCTGATTTTCAAACTTACGCGAGTATTACCAATTTGCAATAAGTTTTTGAGTTGCAACTGAAACAAGTAAAGGAAAAAACGAGTTTTTAACACAAACTTAAAATTTCAAATAAACTTGATTTAGAAATACGAAAGATGTTCAAATTAATTTTTTTTAATTGAATCATGTATTGTCATCCAATATGAAGCTATGCTGAAAGTTTCAGCTTCCTAGCTAGTCAAAAAGCTGGTTAAAATTTAATTGCAAGATTTGCGTACAGAGAAAGCCCCCCCACACACACAAACAGAGATTGTAACCTAAATAAAAGTTTGTAAAAGTATTTTTAAAATTTTTTTCGTCTTTTTAATTTCGGCACTCCCCGCAATTACAGTTCCAGGGAGCCTTAAAAATGGCACTGCTAACAGGCTATCTTTTGTGTTTTTTTTACAATTGTCATTAAATGTATAAGTCACACTATTTTAACTCAAGAAAGTTATTAAATTATGTTTAATGTTTTTAAATCCCTTATATTAACTTCACCTCCGGTCTTGACTGCTTGATTGCTTGCTTTTTTTTGTAGACGACAATTTATATAGCGCCGTATGCAGCAGAAGCTGCTTTAAGGGCGCTTTACAATGTTGGCAACTTGCAGATAAGACTAACGGCGTACAGGGCCTTAACCAGCTATGGGGCCGGGGGGCCCAGGCTCCCCCCAGTTTTGTTCAGGCCTCCCCAGTTTTGGTCGGGCCCCCCAGCTCATTCAGGCCCCCCAGTTTTTTGTATTGCTGTCCAGTTAATATAAAACCGCACAATTTCTCTAATAATAATACAAGAGAAAGAGAAGTGCTTAAAACCACTCAGCCAGCTCCTTTGCCTCGACCAAGATGCCCGCCCTAGCGAATTGCCTATTGCAATGCAACTGTGCCGTAACAAATTCCAGCCAAATTCGTCATTGGAAGATACAACATATGCAATGCTGCAGTACCGTGACGTATTTCCAAATGTGTATCAGCTTGCCGGAGCAATCATCATCAGTGTGTTGACTGTTACGTGCGAGAGCAGTTTCTCCACGCTCACGCGGATTCTGCGGTTTTATCGCCAATCAATGGGCCTTGAGCGTAAATTTCAACTTGTACTACTTGCCTTTGAGAAGGATTTTAAGCTAAAAGTAGATCTGAACACTTTCGTAGAAAATGTTTGCCCAGAAATCGCGCCGTATTGTTCTCTGACATTATGACTAATGTGATGTGTTTTTATAAAGTTTTTTCGTGTAAATTATAATTGTTTTTAAATGCTGTGTTATTGTTTTATTTACATGCTTTAGGAAGTTCTCATGTTGATTCAGAATATTTTCAAATTCAAATTAATTTGGTAGAATAAGATTCAAATTTCAATCGCTCAACCTGTTTTTTTGCGTAAAGCTCATTTTGAGGGTCAAATCACTGGCACGCGCAACTTATGTAAACAAAAAATTTAGACAGTGACCCCCAAAAAGTTCCTGGTTACTGCCCTGACGGCGTATGCTGTGTTTTACGGCGCCGCTAGCAGCCCCTGCATACTATTCGATAGCTCCACAAGTGCACGAAGGACTTTAACCCCCAACCGAAGTTGGTACTCATTTATCGACCACTTAAGGATGAAACGCTGAGTTGACGTGAGCACATCTCATGCTTGCTTGCTTAAATGTTTGCATACCTTTAAAGTGAAAATTAGCTAACTTGCCGTCATCCAATTGAGGTAAAATTTGAAATATAGGCTCAATCCTCATGACAATGCATTCTTTTAAAGTTTAAAAAAAAATTAATTTAAAATAATAATTGTCTATATTAAAACTTGACTACTTCTATGATTTTGGCCAGCAAGGTTTTTTCATAGCTACAAGAATAATTTTGAGCAGTTGCCCTTATTTTTAGAAATCGTCCGCTTTCCTAAACCGTGCCTTTAGCTAGTTGATGAAATGGTTCGAGAATGAAATGAAAATGTTTTTTCTGTACAAGTCTTCTGGACCACCAACAAGAGCATTTGCATTGTGATTCTTTCTTTTTTTTTCAAATTTTTGGAGTTGTTAGTTTTTGCTTGATTATTATGTAATTTCTGATGTGCTGATGAAAACTCAATAGAATGTTTCATTTGCAATGCCTTTTTACCTTCATCCCATAGACATCCAGACAAGTGAAAGTTAATAAAAGCATGTAAAAAGGAAATAATCATTTCCATTTTATATGGACCTGCCGGTAAAGGTCTAAATGTGGTTGTCTATAGGCGTAAAGTCTTCTAAACCACTATAATAAACGTTATCTTATCTTATCTTAATGCTTGTTGAAATATTTTAAATAAATTTTGCGTTGAATTGGTTTTAAAAAGCCTAGAATTTTTCAGTATCTGCCAAATATCAGAACTATTGATGGTGGAGAGGTAAATTTAGTAATGATAAATCCTCAGGCTACAGACCAACAGAATAAAATTGCAAGCTAAGTAAAAAATTAAAACATTTTTTTTGTTAAAACTTCTAAGGGGGCCGGGCATCCAAGGCCCTCCCTTGGATCCGCTGCTGGCCTTACATGTGTGTGTGCCATATAAATAGGTACCCAGGTAGCCAACATCCACGATTTTTTTCCAATTTTATCTCTTCTAACACAACCGTCGTTCGTCCAATTTATTTTATTCGTTCATTAAAGCTGAAAACTGTGGGACGACCAATATTAATTAATTCTTAATTAATCGTTCGAGTTTGGTTTGAACCTTTTCAGATTGGAGGTTACCATATGGAAGACTTTAGTACAGTCACTCTCACAAAAACGTTTGCCAAGAAACATAAAAAACATATTCTCTTCGAAAAAAATAAAAATAATATTTTGCCATCTCTGATAGTATTTAATAATGCAGCTAAAAATCATTCCCAGCTTTAAAGTGCCTGATGATCTTGCTCCGCAACATGATGGAAAAAAGGTGTCTTGTGTAAAAATTGCTCCAAAGAGAAAAACATACAAAAAGAAGGTGAAAGAGAAAGAAAAAAAAACAAGGAAGAAAAAAAAGATTAAATAAAAAGATTAATTTCAATTCTGTTTGGTTTTACTGAATAGAAAATTCAGGATATTTTAATACGCTGCATAACGACGGTAATCAAAATTAAAACAAGTAAAGGAAAAATCGAGTTTTTCTACACAAACTTTTATTACAAATACACTCGATTTAGAAATACGAAAAATGTTCAAATTGAGTTTTTTTATTTTTTTATTGAATCATGTATTGTTATCCAATATAAAGTCATCCCTGAAAATTTCAGCTTCCTAGCTAGTCAAAAAGCTGGTTAAATTTTACTTGCAAGATTTGCGTACAGAGAAAGCCACACACACACAGAAACTGAGATTGTAACCTAAATAAAAGTTTGTAAAAAAAACTAACTTAAATATTTCAGGCATCCCTTACGAAATTTCTGGATCCGCCGCTGTTTAGAGCATGAGTTAGCCAGAGTGAGCTCTTTCTGACAAACTTATAACCAGGAAATTTTACTATTACGGCAAGTTGTTGGCAATAAAAATAATTCAAAAATTTCTCATTGAAAACGAATTTCTGTATTAGATCCACCAAACACCGTTTGTGTCATTTGAGGCAGTTCATACATGATGTGGCGCAAAGGCGCAATTTGGCAGATTGTTGACTCTTCCTCCTTGTCAGAAAAGAACAGGTCTTTTTTTATGTGACGTCACGAGGTCTTAACAAGTTCAAGTTCAAGTTATTTGCTCCTGAACGCAACTTTGAAGGGGCGCCACAAATTGTACAGATAGATTGAAAATGTATGCATACATTAATTGTAAATGCAATATTAGGTATTGACATTTATAAGAAGTATTACAAACAAGTAAATGAAAAAAACGAGTTCTTCAACACAAACTTTTATTTCAAAAACACTCGATTTAGAAATACAAAAGATATTCAAATTAGGTTTTTTTGCTTTGTTTTTAATTGAATCATGTATTGTCATCTAATATAAAACTATGCTGAAAGTTTTTCAGAAAAAAAGAAACATTTTGAACCATTGTCTGATGATTAGAGAAATTTTTCGAATATAAGGCACAGCTACCTCTCATCCATCATCAAATTTTTTTAGAAGAAACTTTGACAATGCAAATCAAGTCTACCCACCCCACACCCCGGTTATCAGCTATTATGGGAGGAATAGTATATCAGCTAAAATATTTTTAGAATCTGTTTGTTTCGTAAACATTCCCCCTTAAAGATTTACTGAAATGACACCCTGATGTCAACGCGTCCCTCCGGTCATTGACCATTTTCAATGAAAAGTTCAATCAATTCTACAGAAAATAAGAAAATTCTTCGAGAAAATTGCAAGTCGACTTCTATGGTGTATACAGGAGGCACCAGTTAGTACCATGTTCCCGGTGGTCAAACTCCCTCACTATGCCTCTGCTTCTACTAATCGGAACTAGTCCTAGTCCTATGATCTAGGACTAGGACGAAAACAATTCGATATTAAGAATTTATTATTAAGATTAATAGTATCTTGAATCAAAATTAAGATTCAAAAATGTTTGCACGTAGGACAAGTTTTTGCGTTATAAAAATTAAATACTCTTTTATAGTTTACGTTGCAGCTTCACGCAACGTTTTTTTATTTATTAAATGAGACTCGATACAACACTCATATAATATGTTTATATACACACCAAAAATGACTTAAGTACAACAGATGTAGGTACTTGAGTATTTATATTTAAGTCCTTTCCTGAATGCGTAGTTTATTGTATTAAGTACAATTTTGGTGAACTTACTGAGTAAGTACAAGCTAAATGTAGTTAAAATACTTTTCTAAAAATTTTATCTAACGAAACGTACCGAAAACAGTAAACTTATTTAAACAAGTTTTCATTTTTATTGTTAGAACGTTTTTCGGGGAAATAGATTCTGGCGATGGAGACAATATTTAAGCTTTTTGTGGTATTAGCAAAGCTTGAAAAAAAATTCACTCGCTGTCTATACAAGACTGCTTTGAGTTCCATCAAGCGAAATTAAGTACAACGAAAATGAGAAATCAACATTTTATATTTGTCCAATAATTTTTAGACAAATCTTTTAAGGTTATTATTTGTTTTTAACAAACTCATGGCATATAACCCGTTCATTCAATGTACGAACAGAGAAAAACCAAGTAAACGAAGGCTTCTGACGTTTTTGCTAATGATAGCCCCGATTTATATGCCAAGCAAACGCGAATATATAAAGTGTCAGAAATTTGTTAGGCATGTTACATCCACAAAACGGAACAGTTAATAACGGAATTTGTTGCTCTGACTTATATGCCAGAATATATGTTTTTGCAGTCATCGGGCGATAAAATCAGTTCGCCAATTTCCAGTTTCTCAAAAAGGTTGAAAGACCAGTTCTGTTTCAAGGAGTTTTCTTGTGCTTGTATCAGGATGAGTGCCTCTGAACGATCTTCGGATGTTGTGCTTCGCAGATAACTGAGAGTTCACTCAACTTTAGAGAACACTTTTTCAGCTTCGGCTGTTGGTACTGGGAAGTAGCAAAAGTTGACAAAAGTATATGTATGATAGGAAATACAGCTGACAAACAGGCATTGAGTGAGGCAATTGCGGAAAATTATTTTCTGTAGACCAAACCATGACAAAAATAATGAAACTAAAAATTAAAAATGTATTCCAATATTAAGCGTTTTCAGAGCTAGAGCTGCTGTCAAGAAAAAACCATACTTTAACCAGGCAAGCTTGAGCTGTTCCCATTTTGCTTGCCGTGACATTCTTGGCAAGAGAACAGTCAAAGATATTGCTTGTTGAATCGACATTGGAGGTCTTGGTTGAAGCGGTTGAGTACACAAGCATAAACACGATAAAAAGAATTTCAATTCAGTAGCGCTTTTTGAGCGCATCTTCCACAGTATACCAGATACAAAGCGTATATAGCCAGAGACGTAGTAGCTAGGGTCTCCTGTTCCCGGGAACAAAACACTAAATCTGTGCCCCCTACGTAATCTCTTTTGCTTCTTGCTCCAAAAATAACCTGATGACCGGGAGAGGGGGGTAGTCGGAGCAGACTATTTTCCGAAACCCTGGTTTCATTTTTCCTCCCAAAAAACCAAAAAACAAGTTTCTTTCTCTGGCGCCCCCATAACTGCGCCCTGTGCCCCGGCACCGCTGGAACCACCCTTAGTACGGTACTGTAAGCAAATTACAAATTACATTATAACAGAGATTTTAGACAAAGCTAACTCTTACAAAATCTTGAAAATGTTCACCGCATACAACTACCCAACAGCAACATGTACATCAGGCTGAAAACCTTGTTAGAGGTAAACATTTGAACTGCTGGGAGTATATTGTTGAGCATTCATCCGTGACTGTATTACTTTGGCAGACAAAAAATACAGGTTATGTAGCTCTAAAAATTCAAATTTTTTTGCACTTTTATTATTGGCCTACTATTTGTTATTCAAAACCATGTAAATGTAGTTAAATAATTCATAGAAACTGTTAAATGCGTCAAAGAAAGTTCTGTTTATGTTTTTCAGTCTGAAAAATGGTTTCCCTTGAAGTCCTTGAAATTCTCCTTGAGTTGTTCTATAATGTTGTTTATTCTTTTAAACAGATCATTGATGTTGTTACAACCTGGCAACGTTACATTAATGCACATTCCATGGTAATAAGATTAGTTAAGCTAGAAAAAAGTGTTGACAGATTTGTTAGCTTTTTATTGTCTATCCGACCACACTTAATTTTACCCTGAGGTTAATTTTAGTAAAAAAAGAGATTTAAACCAAATTCGCTCATTCTACACGACTTTCATTTCTACGAGTGCGTTTTTAAGAATAAAATTTTAATCAGTTGGATTCTAAAAAGAAAAAATTAATAGATTGTTGAAAGTTTTTTTCCATGAGTAATCGAACACTTGCAAACAAGCAATTGTAACCGAAGACACAATCAAACCTATATATGATTCACGCATGCCAAGATGACCTTGAATCATCAATATTGGACGCATTTAAACGACCAGCTGCTGGTGGACTTGCTGTCAAGCAGCTGGCTGCTTAGTGTCATCTTGTCAGAACACAGCTGTTCAAATATATATTAGTTTTTTTTCCATTTTGACATCAAAGAATAAACTTACTACGTGTCATCATCTTGTGGAATTTCTGGTACCTTTTACACCTATAATAATATACATTAAATTCTACCTGCGTGATCTTATTCACGTAGGCGGCTAGAATTCTGTGCACAATTGATTATATAGTTATAATATAATCCTCACGTGACCACGTCATCGCTATTGTATTCATCATTCAACTCACCTAGCGACCGTCATTATCTCTCTCTCTTTCTTTCTCTCTCCTCTCTCCTTCTCTCTCACACACAAACAATGCCTTTTATAATGTTTACTACTAAGTCGTTCAGACGAGAGTAGTTAGTAGTTACCACGCATGCTGCATCTTTGAAAACGTTTGTCTGGCACCGCCTTGTAATTTTATTAGTATATCTTAATATTAATAATATATCTTAATATTTCAATAGTTCTGTTTAGATATTTGCATATTCACGTTGTTGAATTTTCATGTTTATGTAATTTCAAGCTTAAAAGCTGTTCGTCACGTTGAAATATTTTTGTTTAAAAAAACTGTTTCTGAAGAAGCAAAGTAGGATTTTATTCGATTTAAACGAATCAAATTGCAGCTCGACAGGAAAAGTAGGTTATTATTTTATTATTAATAGCTAATAATTCTTATTTGAGACACGATTTTAACTGTTTATTTATATATTTATTATTTTTCTTAGAAATAAATGTTTTAAAGTTTATTTAGATGTTCAGAAGCTACATATAGTTTATTATTCGGTAATTGTGCTGAGTTTCCTGATTTTTTTGGTTCATATAAGACAGTTAACAGCTTGTTTATGTTTTATGAACTCAATGATCTTCCAACCTGCTTTCAAAACCGAACTCATAATGAGAAAGAAAGAAAAAAATAAATAGCATAAAAAGGTACACAGGCGCGCGCACACACATACACACATACCTATATCCGTTTAAAAGTTTTTTCTGAAGAAAATATCTCCGCCCAAAAGTATATTTAATAATATATATGTTATTATTTTGTTTTATGAGAAATTCGCTCTACCTCGCTTGTAAGGTTGGCGCTTGCATTTCATTACTGGCTGTCGTGAATGTACATAGCTTGCGCTATTAAAATTGTGTATCTTGTTGTTTACAAGATTGCTTGCGTATATGTGTTGTACATCCGGCGTGTTGGGTGGATCCGGTATGCGTATTTCGATTCTGCCGTACAAACGTTGATGCGAGAGTGAGTATGCAAGGCTTAGGGATGAGGCGGTTTTATGCTGGGAAAAGGGAGGGAATATCTGTGATTCCAAAAATTTAGATTGTTTATGTTTTTGGAGTTTTTTGGTCACATGTAACATGCATTGTTGGCATCTCGAACCAGAGCAATATGGGGGATACTGGTGTGATGATTTGTTGGTCAGATAATTGTAGAAGAAAGCTGTAAGCATTCAGAGATAGTGGACAACAAATGTTGTGTTAGACATAGGCGGCAGTTAAACATAGTACGACTAGCGATTGTTGAGAAAAAGAATTGTGCTGTGCAGCATGCTGTTATATTTAATTTTTAGAAAAAAATGTAAATCAATAAAATTTTTAATTGAAAAAAAATATGAAAGTTATTTCAGTGAACGCGTCGCGTTGATAGTATGGAAACATCTGAATATCCGTTTCAGATTTGGAATCAATTCAAATCTCGTTTCATGAGTTCTTTGAAATATAATTACTAATAACCTACTTCTCAAACCTACTTACATAAAGAACACACTGTAGGTTGTAATATAGGTACTACGTAGCGTAGTTGAATCTGGTTTTCCTTGAAATAAGGTCAAGGTAAGCGACGAGGCATTAAATATCCTGTTGAACGTAAAAGAAAGAGATCGGTTTGCCAACTCTGCTCGGCTATAAAACACAAGTCGGCAGACTATTTGCAATTGAGGCATGTGCTAACAAAAAGTTTCGTTATTTCGGTGGTATTACTGGGGGTCGGACCATGATTGCACTCAATGTTTCATCCAGACCTCTTGACTTTGGGGAGAAATTTGTAAATTTAAGGGGGGGGGGGGTGATCGATATCGCTGATATTCGTATTGAACCATTCACCAATTTATTTTATAAAATTAAGTTTTAAATTGTGGGTGTTCAGTGCCTGATGCAGCTCCTTATCATCTATTATATATATAAAATATTCACATGACTAACCCTAACTTTTTACAGTTTTTGGTAATTTGTGGGATTTTGATTTTTTATGTGTTTATTGATAACTAAATAAACAAGCTCTTAGAAATTGTACAAGTTATTTATTTTTATTTGTGTTTATTGATAACTAAATAAACAAGCTCTTAGAAATTGTACAAGTTACTGACAGCTTAAGTTGGAATGTTATAAGCTGCTTAGACATATTCAAGTTAGTTGGTACCTAGCAGATGGAAGCCTTGCTGCAATACTAAGAACAAGCAGACAGTTTGCAGTTTTTTCTTTTTGTGGACTTTGAACCGGAAGCTATATACACCATGGTTAACATGGTTCCGTCATTATACTAACAGTCTCCAATAATTGTTTATCATTAAAAACTACGGGCCTTCTATTAATAATTGTCTCTCTTTGTTGCAATGTCTGCTGATGCCGGAAAATGACCAATCAACATTTGCAGTTCTTAAAGGACACGCTAACAGGATGCAGCCAAAAAATGCTACTGCAAAAAGTTAACCATATCATCTGTCGCGATAAAAATTAAAAAACTTAGTTGGCCGACTTTGACTAGTGTTTTGGTGGCTTAGTGTAGGGACGGACCACCCGGGGGGGGGGGGAACTTTAAAAGTCACCAACGTTTTAGAGGAAAAGCTAGTAAGTTTTCAATCCCTAGTCTATTTTGGAGGAAAATTTAATTAAGTTTTAATCTCACTCACCATTTTCGACCATTTTCTTGAAAAAATGTAAACTGTAAACATTTCAATGAGGGGGTGGAGGCGGTGAAGTGGGTCTGCCTGCTCCGGGTGGCTGAAACCCACGCTACGCATTTTCCAATTGATTATTCAGTTTATTTTAAAATTTGATCTATATCTATAATTTGATCTATAGGAACGACTTGCGTATTGTGAAAAAAATAGCAAAAGGACATTTAATTTTATGATTGAGAATATAAAAAGTAGATAAAGTGAAAAGTGATTTAACGCTATTTTCCATTTCGAAATAATGAATGTTTAGTTTGTGATAATAAATTCTTAAGTGAGGCAATTCACTTTTATATAACTGTAAAAAAATAGCCATTAACACTATTTTCACACTTTTTTCCAAAAATAAGCTTTTTTAATGATAATTTTTGCTATGTTTTAAAATGTAAACATAAAATAGCTATCCAGAGAAATTTGAGAAATTAGGAGAAATTTGAAATTATTTTTCTTTGGGGAAGAAAAATTTTCCCCATAAGGGGTCTGGATAAAACCCAAACCCAAAAATAAAACACGCACATTTGTTTTTTTTTTGGCTACACAAACAACACGGCACAGATCTTTCAAACATTCACAATGTATCGTCTAAATCTAAAATGTCTTCTCAGAGAGAGAGCCTGACTTTAATTAAATATGTGTTGCTAATTTCTGTGAAGGCAATTTCTTGAATCTTATGACAAACGACTAGTTTTAAATTAGCTCGAGTAGACATCTACGGGAGATGGTTGCTCCTTTTAAGTGATTATAATTATACACCTTACTTGAGCTTATCTATACTTCAAATCATTTACAGTAAAATTGTTTGTATAACATTCATTTTTAATGATCATTATTGATTTTACTGTGGTAATAATAACAACTTCATCCTTCTCTCAGGGTTTTACTTGACTTCGCAAACTTCAGCAACTTCAGCAACGTAAGCATTCGTTATTTGAAGAAATGAGTTACCAGAATCCTTCCAATCCTTCCAATCCCTCCAATCCCTCCAACGCGTACAATGGTAAGAGTTGTTATTTGGTTTAATTTTGTTTACATTGATTTTGTTTTGTTTTTAAATGTTTGTTTGTTTGTTTGTCTTTCTTCTTATTGTGCGTTGCGGAGGTGGCAGATTTTTATTGCATGTGCAAATGTACACATCGTGTGTACACGCATTACCACGCGATGGAAAGCCGGACGATCAATTCCGGTTCGATAACGTGCTGTACACAGTGGCGTACAACGCACTTACTGCACTTTTAAATCCTCGGTGGGAAACAATGCTTTCTGAATTAGGAAAAGCTTCGTGCACTTGTTTTGTAATTATTGCGCCATAAAACGCTCTTTTTCTGAATTGTTTGTAATTTTCCTAGCGCTAAAAATAGTATTTTTTTATTACATTTTCCCTTATTAATTCGTACTAGGATGGTTGAGTTGTTGGAGCTTTTGATTAAAGTTGACGTCGATGCAAAGGTTTTCTGTTCAAGTCCCGCTTGCCCCTCATCTAACCCGCCTCATGTTGTCAAAAATAAAATAGTAGAATTGTTCTTTCTGGGACATGAAAAATAGGTTCGCGAACAGGTTTTGTATAAAATGGCCAATATATATCTACAACGACTGATTGATTATTAATTAGCTTTTTACCTGTCCTAATACAGGTAAACTTGCCTAATAGGTTTTAGTCAATAGAAGTTTCAAATTTTAGTAGCCATTACTTTTTCTTTGTAGCTGAGATTATGAGTAGGCATTTAAAGTTTTAAATTGTCTATAATAATAGTAGAAATAAAGTAAATTGAGTTTAAAGTAAAGTTGAACATGAATTATGCATTCATTCATTCATTGTAACGCAATGCTGGACGCAATTTTCACATTCAGAATGTATTCAATTCGTATTAATGTTGAGTGGATTTGAGGATATGAAACAAATTTTTTGTTCATTTCAAACAACAAAAATTATCGACCGTAAAACCCAGGTTTCATTACCAGTGGTGGATCCAGGTGTGGGAGGCCCCCCTTAGAAATTTAAAAAACGGTATTTCTCAGCAGGTTTCTTTAGGCAAAAGAAGCATTGCCGATAAAAAATTCTACTGAATTTTCATCAGTGCATCGGAAATTAAATAAAACTCAGCTAAAACTAACAACTCCAAAGATTAAAAAAAAACTCAATGTTTTGTTTCTTATGGTCTCGGTATCTGGCGACTTAGTAGATACTGCGTGTTCAAGTTCCGGCGCTTGGAAGAACGTTTTCTCATCATGTTACAGTTGATTGACGGTTTCAAAAATATATCATGGTTTTGGTGCTTGAAGATTTGCCGGTTATCTGGTTCTGGTTGAAAACGACATTTGGTACACAAATTTTGTCAGGGGGTGGCCGTCTGATCAACGGTCTTGGCCCGTCTTTTTGTGGTAGCGTGGACCGCCACCGGACGTCATTGGAGGACAATGGGTTTGACCCAGAGGAGTACGAGTTTGATACAGATGATGAATTGACGGAGGCTCTGAGCAATATAATAAAAGAAAACAGGGCAGGGCGGAATGAATACAGAGCAGCCATAAACATGATGAGAAAGGAATACCAAGCGTCACAGCAGGGAATGATGAAATTGATTCTTGGCAATCAGGTCGATCCTCAAAACAGAGTAACAGAGGCTGGTGTGGCGTTGCTGTCAGAAAACAACAACAAAGAAAATGAAAATGGAAGTGTTTCTGGCAGTGGTTTGCCTGAGTGTGGTCTGAACGTACGACTGTTGAGAGTTTGATCGCAGGGATGGCTGAGGCAGTGGTGGACAAGGTTCTGGACCAGCGTGTTGCTGGTGAAAAAAATAATATGGGTTGCTGCGGCAAAACCCAGTTTGAACTGGAGTCCACCAGCTGTGTTTCAGAGCATGTGACAGATGACGGCCGTACAGACTGCACAGGTCAAGTGGGTCATGAGGAGGGCAGTGAAAAGAGAAGTGGTCCAGTTTTATGGCGAGGCGCCGCCAGAATTGGCCCTGCGGCTGAGTGTTGATAGACTCTGACAGAAATTGCGGAGGTCGTCGGATCCATCGGAGAGGTTTTGGAGGATTGCTTGATCGAGGTTGCCCGAGATGTTTCTGTTTCAGAAAAGGTTTTCGACAGTTTTGTGTTTGGTAACAGTGGCTTGAATGAAGTGTGTGATGACGACGCATGTGATGCGGTGTCTGGACAGGTTTTTGCATAGCGGACCGGATTTGTTGGGTGATTGTCTGGCTGGATTTGTTAAATAGAGTGGAGCTCCAGGTGATGTGTGCTGATCGGAGCGCCTGTGTGAGTGAAGCTGCTACGGATGAGTCAACTAAGAAGATTGCTGCCCCGGGTGTTGCGGAACAGTTTGAAGATGCTTCTATGGATGCTAGTGCCTCCGCTCAGAGCGGTTTGGCTAACGATTTTGTGTTTTGGTGGTGGCTCGCGGGAGTGGAGCTGGAGCTTAGGAGGGTCGTACAGTTCTGCATTGACGACAATCCTGTGGTTGGGGGCTTGAGGAGCGGTGGAAGGTCGGAAACTGACGTATCGCATTTTCAAAAGGCGATTATGCTGTTCGGGACGAGCAGAATTAAGAAAGGAGTAGTGAAATATTTTTCGCTGTTTTGATTATCAATTACCGCGCGTTGACTTTACAAAATCAAAACGTTACTTTATGGAGAAGATAGAAAAGACTTATATAAGCTTATTCATTATTTTCCAATAAACTACAAAACCGATCCAAAGAACCCATATACGATATAGCGATATTATAACAATATATACATATATATATCGTGATATATATACACATATATTTATTTATGTATAGATGTATACAATATTATACATACACGAAAACACAAAATAACTGCAAATTTTAAAAGCCTATTCATCATCTTAAATCATTCTTCAGACCTGTCCCTTTTTAATTTAGATTTTTAAACAATTAAGAAAGGCTACACGTGGAGAGTTCTCTTTATAGATACGCCCTATGATTGCCACGATTACCAATTGAAATTTGTATGAGTGTAAAGTTTTGAAATATATGCAGGCTATAAATGTATAATTTTTTTCATTTTAATTATAGTTTATTGTTTATAAATTATAATAAAATTAATTTTATGGTATATTTACATTAAGCGTTTAAAGATGGCATTATAGCCAGTGGCGGCGCTAGGATTTCAGACGAGAGTGGGCAACATTTGGGCAAACAAAATTCAGGTCGGGCAAGCATTGAAATGGCAAACCTAACGTATGCGTTTAACTCGTTAAGGTTAATCACAATGACAATGCATTCGAAAGTGAATTTATTGTTACTAAATTTCGTAAATAAACTTGTAATTCTATTTGGTGGTAACTAAAATTTCGTGAAATGATATCACACACAATTTATGCCAAAGCATCTTTAATGAACGCTTAAGTGTAGCATCACACACTATAAAATAACTCCGTAGTTAGACAATAAACAAAGAATACAAGTTTTTCGGAATACAAATATATTTCTACAGGCAAGTTCAAAACAAACACTGCAAAGCACTTAACTTCAAAACATGAGTTAAATTAGCATACAACAATACGAAGTTTGTTGTGTGAACTACAAAATTTCTCAATAACATCATCAAGTTCAATATTTTCAGCACGTTCCCGGTTCATTGATATTGTACTTATGTCGGCTAGACAAGTGTCAAACATACTGTTTCGAAGGTAGGTTTTTATAATCCGAAGTTTAGAAAAACTACGCTCACAACCAGCAGAGCTCACCGGCAATGTCAGAGCAATTTGAATCGGTCTCCAAAGTTCATAGAATCTTTGTAATCATCTTTGTAAGGCTTTAGAAATTGGAGCAAATCAATCAACGATGACAATTCCGTTGATTTTCTTTGGATTAAACGCTTAGCACTGTGACATTCAGCTTGCAAATAAGAAATATTAAGTTGATCAAACTCAGCCATAAATTTAATACCATTTATTTCAAGAAATCCATCATGTTTTGGATCCAGAAATTAATGACTTTTCATCAATGAACAATTTTCTAATGAAAATCTACGTTTTAATTCCACAATGATAGTATCCACACATGGGAAAAATATGTGGATCAAAGCTATTGATATTTTGTTGATTACTTGTGGTTTCCATTATTACTGATTTTTGTAGTTTTTAAGGATACTTCCTCCTTCTTTTGGATTTCTCCCATTCAAGATTATACATATCTATTAAATCCGATGCATCATTAAGAATGATTTCCCACAATGATGTATCTAATTCGGGATTATCACGCTCTTTTAAGAAGTCATTCAATACTTCAGTTATCAAATTGGTAGCAGCTAATAAATTTAAATTAACAGACTGAAGACATTTTGTGACAGTCATTAAGCGGATTAATATTTGCTCAGTTAAAATTAGCATTAGGACTAAATTGGAGGACATGATCGGTGTTAGTAGAGACTTGGCATTTACTTGTCTATAAAATTTAAGGTTTATGCATATTATAGAACCAAAAGTAACATTAAATGTAACAAATTCTCGCATTTTATGACATTTTTTACTGCTCTTACCATTGATATATACTCAATGGCTTATATATCAGTGGCTTTTACTTTTAAAACAAAAACTACGACACAGTGTTTTAAAAAACTGTAAAATAATTAACTGTTGTAAAATTATAGTTCAATAATTTTTTTTGTGAGGACGGGCAAGCTTTGGGCAAGACCATTGTGAGGGCGGACAATGTCCACATTGCCCGCCCTTGCCCATGCCTGGCGCCGCCACTGGTTATAGCTCAGTTATTAAGTTTTTTCAATGTGTTCTCGTTGTTTCTCTCTCTCTCTCTCTCTCTCTCTCTCTCTCTCTCTCTCTCTCTCTCTCTCTCTCTCTCTCTCTCTCTTTCTCTTCATTTTGTACAATCTTTTTGTCAGACAGACCAGACAAGTTTAATAGTCGTAAAATCACTAAAACGTTTTCTAATATTGAAACACGAGTTTAAGAAATACATGTTTTTAAACTGATGCCGCTATATGAAACGAATCGGCGTTTACTTTCAAGTTCATGAATATGGAAGTCGAGATCTCGAGATGAGCGCAACTGAAAATTGCGATCATTTACGAAACTCCATTAGATTTATAATCCTGCCAGCCTTTACAAGTCTGAAATGAGTTATGCCGAAATCAGCTGCGTATGAAAAGTCGTATTGGTTCGGCTCATCAAACACAAAAGCAACACGGTCAATATACGCACACAAAAACATTAAAAGACAGCCCGGTTTGTTAAAAGCCCATTCAACACTATAATGAACCTGTATACTGAAAATGAGGTTGGTTTTAAGACTATCCATTTAATAAAATAATTGCTGGATACCTAAAAGTATATATCTAAAATATATCTAAAAGTATCATTAATTCCATGGTTTTAACATATTTCCTGACTTTATAACGCTCAGTATCCTACGTTATTTTCAGAATATCAGGCATACAGAGTAAGTTAAATAAAAGAATGAGACGAAACGTAAGAGGACGAATAGCGTTTAGAAGTGTAGACGAATCGTTTAAGACGAAACGTTGAAGGAAGAACTGTAAGGAGACGAATGGTATGCGGAGACGAAACGTAGGAGGACGAACAATATAAGGGGGCGAATCGTACGGACATCGTTATTCTCATGATCTTAAAGTTTCAGATCGATGAACTTTTCTGTTTCCCAATTACTAAGACATTTAGTCTACTAATGCAATGATGAACTAAAGACTATGGACGTCATATAATAAGGAATGACATAAAAAAACTTCAGGAAAATTCTTAATTTCGATTATATTAACCGGAAGCACTTAAAAAACATCTCTACTAAATAAACAGAACAGTTATTCTGCAGCAATCAAATGATCGATAGAAGTAGAACTCTAGGAAACCTTTGATGAAAGGCGAATGAATATAAAATGATTGAGTGAGTATAGTGGAATGAGAAAAACGAAGAACTTGTTTTAGTTGAGTTTTCGGTCACGTCCAACGTTGCCATAACAACTACGGTCAGGAAACCAATGTTTGATTTGGTACGTAGTCAGTAGTTACTAATCTTACATGACGTTTATTGAATTGAGGTTATGTTAACTCTTTTGTTGAAGACTGACTGGAAAATATTGAAATAATATATATTTTTTAAACATATCGGCAAGTAAAGGTATATATACATCATGGAAAGGTATAATATGTGCTGAACAATGTTCTATTTTTTTTATAATAATTTATAGTTTTTTACACCAGGTGTTCTATTTTTTTATAATAGTTTATAGTCCTTTACACCAGGTGTTTTAAAACTGTGCATTATGTTTGGGTTTGGGGCAGAGAGGTTGCCGAAAAAACAAGGTTTCCGTGGGCACATGGCTCGATTTACCTCAGCCTGCCAATCGATTCTGTGCAATAGGTTAGAGAGGGCCGGCATTTCGACCTCCCTTTCAGCTAGCAATTTAATCCGCTTCGGATAAACCTCATGGGCTATAGTATTGCTGTTGGCCCTCTCTACTTGATTAGCCACCCACAATCCACAATCGTTGGTACTGAGCGGCTTAAAATAAACATTACGTACTACCAATCAGAAGTCTCAACTGGAATACTGCACGGGTCGATTTTTCGCTACCCGTCTTGGCTAATTTGGGCCCGATACGGCCGATTTTTAAATCCTTTATATTATTTTCGATTGTCTTCTCGTCTGTCTGTCTGTCTTCCTGTCGGTCACAAACTTTGAGTCTCAAAATTAACTCACTTCCCGTTATCCGATCGAGCTGAAATTTGGCACATCGACATGGGCTGCGAGACAATTGAATCTATCAAAATTTCAGTTTGATCGGAAATTGTATAATTAAGTTTTTCAAAAAACACCAAATTTTAACGGATTTTTAATTTTTGAATTTGGCTCTGGGCTGTAAAAGGAATTAGTACCGGAAATCTAGGATCGTATATAAAGGATTTATAATAAAAACTTTGTTTTTATGGGTTAGTTTTTTACAAGCTAAAATCTCTACACTTGGCACACAAATACATACATACAAACATTCATTTATATATATATATATATATATATATATATATATATATATATATATATATATATATATATATCTTTGAGACACGCTCCAAGAAACACAACTCGCCATTTGGCAGAAACAACTTTTCGAGCCAAATTCTCGACCTTTCGAAAAGTTGTTTCTGCCAAATGGCGAGTTGTGTTTCTTGGAGCGTGTCTCAAAGATAAATTGATTCCACAGTTTATTCGCAATATATATATATATATATATATATATATATATATATATATATATATATATATATATATATATATATATATATATATATATATATATATATATATATATATATATATATATAGTTCCCGCTCGCTCACCCGCTCCGCTCCGCTCATTTTGTGACGGATTTCAAATTTTTATTTCTATATTTGATTCCCCTTGACTCTCAAGGTTGTATGAAAATTTCATTAAGATCGGATGAATGGTTTAGCAATGCATAAATAACATACATATATATATATACATATATACATACATACATACATACAAACATTCATTTATATATATATATATATATATATAGATTTATATATGCTTTAAAGCTAAATTTTACGCTAAGAAAAATGATACGAAAAAAGTAAAACCGTCTGCAATTAAAGACAATGAAGCTATGGAAATAGATAATACCAGTGAACTGCCAGAACATGGACTGAATGTTGGTGCTGCGATAGACAGCTCTATTTTCAAAGACGAAATCATGGCTAAAAA
>OZ022239.1:40448693-40721193 GCA_963978895.1 Erpobdella octoculata | reverse complement strand
ATGCACATTTCAGACAACTACGGAGTGGTAATTATCAAAACTTCTTTTTTTATTTATTGAAAACGGTGTTTTTATTTGCATTAATTTCTTGTGTTTTTAAATTGCAAACAATAAGCAAGGCAGTTAGTGCGCGTTTTGTAAACGAATTGAGAAAGTGCCGCACCTTATTATGTATAATTAAACCTCAAATGACAATTAATTTCTTAGGAAATCTAAAGCTGCTACTTCGAACAATGATGATTTTATACAATCAACCAGTCATTATTGTTTAGAAACAGTTTTCCAGTCTTTTCATTATCTTATTCATTTCAGCAATAGTTAGTTTTTATTACAAAGCTAGCAGAATTACCCGGCGTTGCCCGGGGTTTTTATAGGGTTTTCTATAGGTTTTTTTCTTTATTGCTTTTTTTCTCTCTCCCTCTCTCGTTTTTTCTCCCTTTTTTTTCTCTCCGCTCCCGATCGCTTCTACAAAATTAACGAAATTAAAAAAATTGATACAAACTGCATGCAACTCTTCATTGATGTATTGATATCAAAACAACATTTAAGGATTGATTATCAATTGAATAACTAGTTATGTTTTAGTTAAATTCTTAACTAAGCATCAAGCCTGACTTGTTTATCCAATCCCAGCGACCGAATTACGCCCCGCATGAATATAAATAAGCACAGCGTTGTGCGTGTTGCGTGTTTGCAAATACGCCTCCCGTTCCCGATCGCACTTTTATTTTTACTTTCCATTGATTTGTCTATACACTGACAATGATCGAAAGTAGGATTGTGAAACTCTTTTTGTACACAACAGTTTTCCAGTTCACTTGCTGTTGCTATGAAAACAAGCGCAAACAAGTGTGATTTATTGGATCAATGTAATGATTGGTTCACGTCAAAGCTGAACGAGCCAGAAAATCTATAAATATATAAGCTTTTTTTACATGGGATAAAATACTGGACTTTGCTACACTGATCACTGTGATTAGTGAGGATAAATAATTTATTTTTTTATGTTCTAAGTAAATAAACAGTTGAATGGTTAGAGCAACCGATATGCGACCACCTTGTTGTGGATTCACCTCCTGAAAAGTTGACTCGACCTTAATCGGTTATCGTGCCGATGGAATTGCTACCATGTCAGCCCACTATAATGGTTATTTAAGACACTTTTAAGTTGAAATCGTAGTTGCAGCTCTAGGCTTTTATTTCGGCTGGCATTTTCCAAACATTTTGTAGCTGCTTTTATTAATACAATTATATTATTAGTCAATCAATGTGGATATTTATAGAGCGCCTCCTACAAAACTCATTGGCTCTATAATTTGTATATGCTCTACAAAAGACAATTCTGCTCACTGATTTCCGATAACATGAGTTACTATGGAGAATAACGGGGAGTGGAACTGTAGATCTTTTGCACTTAAGTCTGATGCTCGCCCGATTTGCTCTTTCTGGTTTTCCGATTTTATTCATCAACTGCCATCAATATGGGTACTTGAAGACAACAGGAAAAGCACGTATGTAATCAAACAGTAATTGAGCGAGTTTACAATGAAATGACTTTTTATTCCTAACTTTAAATGCCTCGGCAAATAATATAATTGAATAACTTAAAAAGGTTTAAAATAAAAAAAATCATGGGACAAAATGTCTTTTGTTGGTTTGTGTATTTAAAGATCTATTTTCTAATAATGACTGTTTTATTTTGTCACTTTCCATTCTTAAGTAATTATTACATGGCAACTTTTATATATATATATATATATATATATATATTGGAATAATATTTTCTTTTAAACAGGCTCTATTAAACACAATTATATATATATATATATATATATATATATATATATATATATATATATATATTAATGTAATATCACTGGTTTCATAATCAACTTCCTATTGATAAACCTTACCTTTATTAGGGACAATAATTATTTAATCATTATCAAGAGATTTGAAGGTATAATTAGCCTTAGCAAAGCTTCATTTATTATTTTCCAATAAACTGCAAAATCATTCTATTGAGCCCGGTATACGATTTGGTGATATCGTAACATTGGTGATCAGAAGTGGGATACAAGAATGGTTTTGAAAGCATTGGATGAGCTCTTGATACTCGAGTTGAGGCAGGAACTTAGAAAACGAGAGCTCAGTGATAAAGGAAGAAAGTCTGAGCTCGTGGACCGCCTCCGGACGTCATTGGAGAACAATGGGTTTGATCCCGAAGAGTATGAGTTTGAAGTAGAAAATGATTTGTTGAAGGTGCTGAATAAAATGGCGGAGGAAAACAGAGCAGCACAGGAGGAGAACAGAGCAGCACACAGAGCAGCACAGCAAGAAAGGAAGAAATTTCTTGAACTCCTCAATGGTGACACAAACAATTGCGGAAGCAAAAAAGACGGTCAAGATGAACCATGCAAGAATGTACAAGATGAACCATGCAAAGATGGTCATGATGATGAGCCTGGCAAAAACGGTCATGATGATGTGCCTGTCAAAGACAGTCATGATAATAAACCTTGCAAGGATGCTCAAGATGAACCATGCAAAGATGGTGTCAGTGATACAGTCAGTTTGGACGTCGAAAACAAAACTAAAGAAGATGAGAAGAATGTTGAAAACGAAATGCAAAACGATGAGGATGAAAGTGATGATGATGATTTTAATAATGACAATAACAGCGATGGCTTTTACCCATACAGCGACGGTTCTGAAACGGAGGCCTCCATAACAGACGACGGCACTGAATATTCAAGGTCAGATTTTAGTGACGAATCTAACTCGGATGAAGCAACTAAGGATTTAAAAACGGACGAAACTCCAATCGAGAAATACGTCGAAGCTAATTTGACAAAAAAAGAAGACATTGATTTGCCAGACGATGGCGAATATTTGAAGAAAGATCCGCTGGACGATACGAAAGTTGACACCGATGAGAGAGCCGAGTTGGAATGTGAAAAGAAAACGTTCGATTGTAGCTTGGAAGAAAACAAAGATGACGGCGATGAACATCTCCAAAACAACAATAACAATGCAGCAAGCAAAAACTCTGAAAAAGATGAGCCAAGAACAGAGAACGGTACCGAGGGTTCTAAATCAGATGAATCCACAGAGGATTCTAGATCAGATAGACTAAGAGTCATGGTAAAATCAAATAACAGCTTGATGAAGGGATTTATTGGATTTATGGAACGTGTTTTCGAAAAACCTTTTAAAGAGTTTCTTGAGAAAGATCTAAAAGATGTGAAGGAAGAAGAAAAAAAAGACAATTCCGATAAACCGTGCAAAGATGTTCAGGACGAGGCATGCAAAAAAGGCTGTGATGAACCGTGCAGAAATGGCGACGATGAGCCAAAGAAAGACTTTGTTGATGAGCCAAAGAAGGACTGGAAGAAACTGCATCAAATGGTCAAGAGACTTGACCATGTTGTTTGCGAATTGCGGTCAAAGCCACGAGTAAAGATCAAGGTATTTTGGTGTTCGTGGCCGAGTCGCATTTCGCAAAAGCGACTATGCTGTTCGGGACGAACAGAATTAAGAAGGGGGTAATAATGTAATATCACTGGTTTCATAATCAACTTCCTATTGATAAACCTTACCTTTATTAGGGACAATAATTATTTAATCATTATCAAAAGATTTGAAGGTATAATTAGCCTTAGCAAAGCTTCATTTATTATTTTCCAATAAACTGCAAAATCATTCTATTGAGCCCGGTATACGATTTGGTGATATCGTAACAATATATATATATAAATGAATGTTTGTATATGTTCATGTCCTTTATGCATTGCTACACCATTCATCCGATCGTAATGAAATTTTCACACAACCTTGAGAGTCAAGGGAAATCAAATATAGAGACAAAATTTTTGAAATCCGTCACAAAATGAGCGGAGCGGAGCGGGTGAGCGAGCGGGAACTATATATATATGTTTGTGCGTATGTATGTGTGTATGTATGTATGTATGTGTATGTGCATGTATGTGTGTCTGTGTGTGTGTTTATGTATGTACTAGCGGAGATACCCGGCGTTGCCCGAGTTTTTTTAGAGGTTTTTCTAATGTTTGTCTCTTTCTCTCCCGTTTCCTTTCCCACCTGCTTTCCCACTCCTGTTCGCTTTCCCGTTTTTGGTCGTTTTCCCGCCGCCGGTCGCTTTCCCGCTCCCGGTCGCTTTCCCGCTGCCGGTCGCTTTCCCGCTGCCGGTCGCTTTCCCGCTCCCGGTCGCTTTCCCGCTCCCGGTCGCTTTCCCGCTCCCGGTCGTTTTCCCGTTCCCGGTCGCTGTCCCGTTCCCGCTCACGTTTGCTCTCCCATTCCCGCTCACGCTTGCTTTTCCGTTCCCGCTTGCTGTCCGTTCCGGGTCGCTTTCCCGTTTCTATAATAGACAAACTAACCCACAAACATTCATATATATATATAGTCTTAGCAAATCTATTTTACGTTTTATAGGCTAACAGAAGTTATGAAACAATGTAAAAGAGAAAATGAGCGTGAACGGGAACGGGAACGGGAGAGCAACCGTGACCGGGAATGGGAGAGCAAGCATGACCGGGAACGGGAGAGCAAGCGTGAGCGGGAACGGGAAAGCGACCGGGAAGGGGAAAGCGACCGGGAACGGGAAAGCGACCGGGAACGGGAAAGCGACCGGGAACGGGAAAGCAACCGGGAACGGGAAAGCGACCGGGAACGGGAAAGCGACCGGGAACGGGAAAGCGACCGGGAACGGGAAAGCGACCGGGAACGGGAAAGCGACCGGGAACGCGGAAAGCGACCGGGAACGCGGAAAGCGACTGGAATCGGGAGAGCAAGCTTGGAAGGAAACGCGAGCAAGAGAGAAAATCGACAACAAAACTTCTGAGTGGGAAAGCGACCGGGAGCTGGAAAACGACCGAGAGCGGAAAAGCGACCGGGAACGCGACGAAAACGGGAAAGTGGAGAAGGAAACGGGAGCGAGAGAGACAAACATTAGAAAAACCTCTAAAAACCCCGGGCAACGCCGGGTAACCCCGCTAGTATATATATAAATAAGCAATAAATTATACTAAACAAAAACAAACTAAATATATTGCACTAATAATAGACGGACAAATGATTACTTTTAAAGGCTGTCAGGAAATTGTCACAGAATGAATTAATTATATTTTTTTTCGTATCGACTAATTTATCAGCCTTGTGACAAGCGAGTAGGAAGCTTCAATAAAAAATGATGTGGCTATTAATAGTTCTTATATGTTCCAAATGCGTTTCTGAGGTTCTCAATACTCAAACCTTAGTCCATAAAATTTGTGTAGCGCTCATTAATTTTAACTCACTTTTAAAAGTTTAAGGCTGTGTATTGAATGAAGCTTTTTATGTTACTGTTGGGCATTTTTGATTCGTCTAAGTAATTTTTTTTGCAGGAAGTAATGCGGGCAACGAGAGAGTTCAAGTGCTGTGCAGGTACAAGCTGCTGTGCCAATTTTAATTGCTGCGCCATGGAGCTGGCTATCGAAGCACCGGTAGGTCAGATCTGCGGCTATGCCAGGCAAACGTTAGTAAAATGTGATTTAAATGAAAACGTTTGAAATATTTATATAAAGTTTGTTTCTAGTTATTTTATGAATTTATAAATAAATAAAATATATTAAAGATAATGCATTTAGAGTGCTGCTTTTAAACTAATGAACACTGCTAAAAGCAGTTAGCTGGTTAATTACCTTCTATAACTTAGTAAATAAACGTAGTTACTGAAAATTTAATATTTTCAAATTAATTTAAATTTCAGCCAAAGCTGCATCACTCCCCATTTTGTCATCATGGATGCAAGTAGAGAACCCGTTTTCAACGTTGTTGGTCCCACTTGCATCTGCCAAGGTCCTTGCTGTACAGCAGACCAAGAGTTCAAGGTCAGATGTTTACAATCATTATGTAAATTGATACCCTATATTGCCCTATTTACATAATTTATCGCCTACGAAGATATATTTCTTTAAATTAACGACACATTAAAAATTGTCAAACTTTAATTTAATTTTTAATTAGTCATAATTTCATAGAAACTAGCTTTAACAAGCAATATTTGCAATAAATAATGAAAATAAATAACATATTTTCACTTATATATAATAAATGTTGGTGTACTTTAAACATTTTCAGGTGTTTACATTGGACGGATCCCAGGTTGTTGGAAAGTTGAGCAAACAATGGAGTGGATTTGGAAGAGAATATTTTACAGATGCCGACAACTTCTCAGCATCGTGTATGTTTTATTTTCATTTTAAAACATTTTTTATTGATTAATTTTTTTAAAAGGTAATTCTTTTTAACCACTTTACATTGTAATAATTTGATAATTTTATTTTAAATGATCCATTACAGTTCCAATGGACCTTGATGTTCGAATGAAAGCAGTTCTTTTGGGCACAGTGTTCCTTATCGTAAGTACAAATCTTAAATATCATTATGAAAATATTTTCCTAAACTGTTAGAATACAAGGATAATTTGATTTTAAATGGTTAATATTTTTATATAAAATACTTTTATTTCAGGATTTCATGTACTTCGAGCAAAAACAAAATAGCAGCAATTGATGATGCCGATATAAAAAACGGACGCCACAGAATGGTGTTTAAAATTTTTTTAAACATAATTTCTTGTTCGTTGTTAAACTAAAAACCTGTGTACTTTGTAGCCTTACTATATTGAAATATTTTCAGCCTGTTCATTTTTCTGAAGCTGTCCAGTGAGAGCTGGTCGTCAATTTCTGTTAAAACGTATATACTGCTAGACGTCTATCTTCATGCTTGAAATGTTTAGAATTAAGCGCAGTTTGAACAGTTGTTTTATATTTTTTCTTTAATTTTTTAAATTTCATTTGTGTATTTTAATCCATTTAAATCGTTTATTAGTTTTCAGTCTATCGCCGGCTTCGCTCTCAATAATTCTTTCATTTCTCGTCGCACGTTAACGGCAGCTATTAATAGCTTTTCTTATGCAATTTCAAGACACGCCTGAGATATGTTTGAACACTTGTATTCACACTTTCATCATATATATATATATATATAAATATATATATATATATATATATATATATATATATATATATATATATATATATATATATATATATATATATATATATATATATATATATATATATATATATATATATATATATATATATATAATGTGTAATATTTGCTGGCAATGAGGTCATATTTTCTATTAACTTTATTACAATGGTAAGGGGTAATAAGGTGTTTACTTGATTCTGGCTTTTAACTAGCTGTTTTTATCACATAAATCCTGAAGTTTAATTACAGTACTTTTATTTAGAGCATGATCTGAGATAACGCCTGTGCTCATTTTATTCATAACGATGATCTTCTCAGTGATCTTTTTTGACAAGTTTATTATAATTTTGTATGGTTTGCCTCTGTTGGAGTAAAACCGTTTTCTTAGAGATTATGTACGTGTGACACTATTCAGCCATTTGTTTCAAAATCATCGCAGGGTTATTTTTCCGGCGAATATGCGCTATTATTTCTTTTGTTGAAAATATAGTCAGTTGAGCTGACTAGCTGATTCTTTGATTTTTAACATTCAGCAGGAAGTAACAGTAGCTAGTTTCAGCGGTAGAACAAATTGGACTTGAAACCATCAGTACGATCGAATTGAGCAAGCAAAGTCATGACCTGCCGGATTTCGAAATTATCAACTTCTTAAACGAAGGAATACAAAAAGCACACGCTATAAATTCAGATTAACGCCACGAAAAAACAGCGCTGATTTAAAATAACAACTTGCAACTAAATTTAATTCTTTGTGTGATTTGCCACCACAAAATATACTTTTTTTGTTAAATGATTTTTTAAAACTATTCTAATTATATTTTACCGGGTTAGTGCCTACTGATCCCAGGACAACTGATCCCAGGACAACTGATCCCAGTACAACTGATCCCAGGACAACTGATCCCAGTACAACTGATCCCAGTACAACTGATCCCACGGACAACTGATCCCACGGACAACTGATCCCATGGACAACTGATCCCACAGACAACTGATCCCATAGACATAAGCAACTCATTTTTAACTCATTTTTTGACGACAATGGTGGTGGTGATGATGCTTACGTAGCCAGCTTACTATGGCTGGCTGCATACGACAACGGTGGTGGTGATAATGATACTGGCTACTCCAGTTAGTAAACGGAGAAATAATATTTAGTATAAGCGCACGAGGGCACGATACACAGTCGAAATGAAATTGACAAGTTCGTATAACTTTTCATCGTTTCACTCCTTTCTGCGTGAAGTTCATAGTGAGAAATGGAACCGTGCCAATCCAAAAATAATAGAGTTTAGCTCATTTCAGAAGTTGTTTTTTTAGAAGATATGAATTAAATGAATTAATGAAGACACTAACATTAATTCCTATCGGCTTCTTTAGGAGTCCATGACTAGGACCATCACTACAGCATCCAAACATACTCATACATACATACATACATACACACATACATACATACATACATACCTACATACATACATACATACACACATTCATACATACATACATACATACATACATACATACATACATACATACATACATACATACATACATACATACATACATACACACATACACACATACACACACATATACACATACATACATACACATACATTCGTACATACAAACAGAAATCGGAAATTATGTATGTTAATATCAGTTTATTGATTGCAGAAACAATGAAATATAAAATGATGCAGATATGGGATCAGTTGTCTATGAGATCAGTTGTCCATGGGATCAGTTGTCCATGGAATCAGTTGTCCATGGGATCAGTTGTCCCGGGATCAGTTGTCCTGGGATCAGTTGTCCTGGGATCAGTAGTCCTGGGATCAGTTGTCCTGGGATCAGTTGCGATGATCCCATATTTTACCATCCAATCTGATCTGGATTATATAAAACGCAATTAAAATTGGCCTGCCTTTCCACACCTTCCCAGTTTTTATAAATTCAGCGACATCCATTTATTATTATTATTATTATTATTATTATTATTATTATTATCATCATCATCATCATCATCATCATCATCATCATCATCATCATCATCATCATCATCATCATCATCATCATCATTATTATTATTATTTTGTGTGTTGTTGTTCTTTGTTTTTGTCGTCAGGTGCGCAACCAGCAAAAAGTGGTGGGGGGCTCAAGTTTGAAAAAGCCGCAGGCGAAAATTTTTTGAAACTGTTCAAATCAAAACTATCAATTATAATTAATAAAAAATTTAAGAGAAAACATATTATTATTATTATTATTATTATTATTATTATGAGTTTGACTATCTTCTGTCTGCAGTCTTTTTTGTATCTTTAATTATTTACTAATGATAGAAAAGAAAGACTGCAAAATGAAGATAGTCAAACTCAGTCTTAAATCAGTTGCAACAAATGTTAAAAATGTGTTTATGATATTTTTAAAGTTGTAATATGATACGATTGATATAATTTATACATATACATATACATTGAACGAACATTTCACGTATTCTAAACTATGTAAAAAGTTAAGTTTATGATATGTTGCTATGCAATATGAGATCCTAAACAGTCTTGAACAATTTTAAAA
Organism: Erpobdella octoculata; assembly: GCA_963978895.1. NCBI lineage: Eukaryota > Metazoa > Annelida > Clitellata > Hirudinida > Erpobdellidae > Erpobdella > Erpobdella octoculata. The sequence continues at coordinate 40,711,560 of OZ022239.1, read as the reverse complement.
TGTTGTAGTCTAAATAACACTTTGATGTGTTTGCAGTTACAAAATAATTTTTTGATCGGTCAGTGAAAATCTGTTCACCATTTCATTTACTGGAAGAAGTATATATTCAATAAACCTTTATGGCCGAAAGTTATTGACAAAGAAGTAACACTAAATATAAGCAACAAAGAATATATTGTTGGGCTTATGGCATATTGAAAAGCCCCCTACTCCCTCCCCCCACCAAAAGAAAAACTCATCACATTTTGAAAAATTGCATGGCCCTCCGATTTGGCCTGGAGGGTCGCAATCCCCCCTCCCAGTGGTTGCGTCCCTGGTCGTCGTCGTCGTTGTTGTTGTTATTAACTTCAACACATGCTGAATGAAATAAGTGTGGGTACTGCTAAATACATTTTTAATACTTTAGTAGTGATATCTAGACTTCCACATATCAAACTCAGCATAGATAACGATATTTTTAAGGCAATCGCACACATATACACACACACACACACACATATATATATATATATATATATATATATATATATATATATATATATATATATATATATATATATATATATATATATATATATATATATATAAATATATATATATATATATATATATGCTTTCAATTTTGAGACGTAGTAAACTGCTGACAATGTAGAGATTTTTCTTACGCACTTGAAATACATTGCTATATAATCTTTATTGCAATTAATTTCACCAAGAGTGAACATTAATATTCAGTTAGGATTTAACCTGTCGTCAACAACAGTCAAATTTGAAGATTTAAAATTGTTATTTACTGCTTAGAGAAATGAATCAGCAGCGTAGTTCTCCAATCACTTATGATGGTTAGCACTTTTTTATTTTGTGATTTTTTTTTGTATTTTAGGGTTCTTGCTACTACGATAACAACAAGATCCTTTCTAGCAAAGAAAAGAGTATATATACACAAAATCCTAAGTGAGATTCCCAAGCATGGAAGCCAAGCGATCGATTCCTGCTCAATATAATGATGTACAGGGCACTTACTTTCCTTTTAAAATCAATCATCCGCTGAAAACAATGCTTTCTAAATTAGGAACGTTTTTGCATCTGTTTTCTAGTTTTATTTTATTTAAATTATTTTTAGCATACAGTGCCACAGTGCATTGTTTTTTTTCTGAATGATTTCTGAAACATTTTTTACATCTGTTTTTTTTTATCTGGTAAATCATTCCAAGTTTAATAAAAAAAAACCTGTATTAATAAACTGTACATCTCTTTGCTGAAATATTTGAAATTTTCGAAGCACCGCAGTTATATTTTAGACTTTTTTGTTTATAAGTTTTTCATTTTGCATAAATAATAAATTCTACTGTAAAATCTAAAACAATTATTAGAAATCTACTTTTTTATGGCCATAGGTTATTTAACATTCATTTAGTTTTATAAAAACGCCAATGGTTTCAAAGGTTAAAATTTATTTTATAAATTGCCTTGAAATAATTTTTCAACTAAACTATACTACTTTTTGCAAGCCTTAAATTAAAGCGAATGGTGGAAGAAAATGCAATAAAACTCATTAGGACCAAAAGTTCAACAATGTACCTGCGTTATTTTAAAGTACAGCGGTCAGAGCACAACACGTTTTGAATAAAAATCTAATTTAATAAATAAAAATAACGGATTATAATATCATTAATATTACTACAACCTCAATAAAACTTCTCTTTCTATTAGTCTTATCTTTGAGTACCATGGACCACTCGAGTCATGCAGCCGAATGAATACCATACGATTATATATATGACACCAATTAAACTTTTACAGTCTGATTCTAGATTTAAAAATGTAAAAAAAGAAATAAACACTTTTATAATTATAATGTCACAAGCAATACTCATGCTGGATCAGGCTGGATGAAACTTTAGTCAAGGAAAATGAGAACAAACTGAAGATGGTGTGGATAGTTTGGTCGGTCTGTTGTTATAAACACACTGTTCAGTTAGGTTGGTCTGGTATTATAAACACACTGTACAGTTAGGTTGGTCTGGTATTATAAACACACTGTACAGTTAGGTTGGTTTGGTATTATAAACACACTGTACAGTTAGGTTGGTTTGGTATTATAAACTCACTGTACAGTTAGGTTGGTCTGGTATTATAAACACACTGCACAGTTAGGTTGGTCTGGTATTATAAACACATTGTACAGTTAGGTTGGTCTGGTATTATAAACACACTGTACAATACAGTAGCGGATTACCGAAAGAATAAAAAAATTAATAAATTTTAAAAAGCAACAAAAGTATTTTATTTTCTAAATTGATAACCAATTTAAAAAATTTCATCTAACAACCAAACCATGTGGTGGTCATTTTACAATTAAAAGGCTCACGTTTTTGTGGTTTTTCCCAAAAACTAAGAATTAAGTAAAACAGTGCAAATAAATTTTTAATTAATAATTTCTTTAAATCTTGCCTTTTTTAATTTCATATTTTAATTTTTGAAGTGAATCAAAAAACAAAGTTTTTGAAAAACACACTTTTATATAATTGATTGTGTAGTCCACATTCTGTTACATAAACAGCGAGTAAATTAGCATAGACAATAAATAGGTCGACGAAAATATCACAAATAATTGTTTAATTAAATTTTGTCCAATCGATCCGAAAATTTGATAGAATGCATTGTTAATCAGTTCGGAGGTATGTTTAAATTTTTAAGTTTCTAGCTCATCGGAAGTTAGTTTAAAATTGATTGCAAATTTTGATTACAGATCGACAGACAGAGAAGTCAAGTTATGTAAAAATGTGTAATATCTGTTTAGACTAAAAATTTTTTTTTAATGTTTTGTGTTGAGTTTATATGGGGCGTTAAATTCGTGTATTTTATTTAGGTTTGTTCCAGTCATTCCGACCCCCGAGTCAGTTCTAACCACTGATTTATATTATATATAGAGATCAGTGGCTCTAACCCAATGAGATTAAAATAAATTAGGGCACATAAATAAAAAACAGCGCTATTGACACCAAATTAATCAATTACGTTGATAATGCAACATAATTTTTTGTCTTTGTTTTGATATTGCTCACAGCCAAAACACCATGACGCTTAACCGGGAATATACATTAGTCTCTGTTGCTAGATGTCAAATTTTACACACCAGTTCAGTTTCCATGACATAATCCGGGATGCAATTTTTGAAGTTTTATCATGCTTACATTCAATTTAAATTGTTTGATTTAAATAGAGAAACGGGCCTGGCCTTAGATCTTTTACTCTTAATCATTTTTGTACCTTCACTGTGATGCATTCTTCTGCTAAACGTTTATAATACTTGTATTTAACTTGCATTCTCTGCTTGTGTGTTTCTCTGTACCCAAATCTTGCAAGTAAACTTTAACCAGCTTTTTGGGTAACTAGGAAACTGAAACTTTGGTTTCTACTTTGGTTCTTAACTCTGGAATTATTTTGCTTATTATCTCACTCACTGTTTTTCGTCATGGACTGAACATTATCTTTTCAATCATTTCAAGACCGAGCACTAAGGCACGCATTGCAAACAGCGCTATATAAAGACTAATTGATAGACTGATAATTTTCAAGAAAGTATAATCTCTGATCAACCAAAATCGGCATTCCCTTACGGAGTAACACAAGACCAAGGAGGACAATCTAGTTACAACCAAGGAGTACAAGTTCAATCTGCCTATGGACCCGCTGTTGTGGTGCCTGGATATGGACAAGGCTCTCAACCCGGTAAGTACATTTTGTGGTTAACTTTTACTATGAAAGTTTTTTTTATTCTAAAGTGTGTGCATGAAATTAAAAATAATGCACATATAAGTTGTACAGAACAATAAAAAAAATTAGATTGACGCCAAAAATATATTAAAATTTCTAACCTCCGGCGAAAAACTTTAAAATTAAAATTTTTTTATTTCTAAAAGTTTTAAAATTTATGTACAAGGTTATGAACTATTAAAAAAATAACAAGCCGGTTGTTGTACAAATATCTCTTGTATTGCAGTATTCGGCGGTATTTCATTTAATGGAAATCTGTCTTTTAGACGGCATATTTTTTCATATTTATAAATGTAAATATCTGTATAATTATGTTTGATTTTGTTGTTTTTTTTAAACAAAGATAAACAATTTGTTAAATTAAAAACTAAAGTTCTTTTTTATGAGGAGAAAAAAGTCTATATTCCAATTGAAGGACGAGAGGCTTGTAGCAGATGTGGAGGTAGTTTGGGTTGACCCTTGAGTTGGGTCCACTTTTTTACACATGCGTGGATTAGATCCGGTTGGAAAAAAATTAATAACAAATTAATTTTTAACTGTGGGTTGAGATGAGTTAGAAAATTTATTTTTCCAGGTAGGTTGAGTTGCTAAAAATTTTTTTTTTGGTTTAATTTGGTAATTCAAGCAGGCAAACAGAAAGTTAATATAAAGGATTAAAAAATTAAATAAACAAGCACAAATTAAAACAATCCAATACATACAGCTCTAACGGCTGGTGTTTGTTTTTTAATAACTTCAGAACCAATAAAGGAATCTGTATAAAATTTTACACAAAACGAGCAACGCCGGGTGACCCTGCTTGCATAAAATATTTCACAAATACAAAAGAGTTAGCTTGTTATTTAACTTATGTTTATTTGTTTGTTTTTTGTTTGTTTTTTTTTGAACATTTATTGAGCACGAAATAAAACAATTAAGTACAACAATGAAGTTATAAATAAGGAAAAAAAATCAAGTGCTCAAAAGGTTCATCCGAAGGGAATTACTGCCCGCTAACTGGACGACCTATAAACAAAAATTCAGATTTAAATACGATAAATAATAGTTAACATAAGTGTATAGGAGTAAACATAAGTATATATAAGTTAACATATTTGTATCGAAGTTAACATAAGTATATAGATATTGAATTAAATGTGTAGGTGCTCCACCAGGTCAATTGGTCTTCATGGATCGACCACCTGCTATTCCAGGCGTTCCTCCAGGACTTGAATATCTCTCTCAAATTGATCAACTGCTTATTCATCAACAAATCGAAATGTTCGAAGGTAAAATTATTTTTGGTTGCAAATGAAATTATCGTCACCGACATCACATTAAACAGTACAATCATCATCACTTATTTTCTCCTTCGATTACCAAATAGACATCGTAACTATTAGATTTTCAAACAATATTAACAACTGTCAAACAAGTTGAAACGTTATTGGTTTACTAGAATGTTAGTTTATCATAATAGACAACTGTGTGCACAATTAAGACCAACTAACTTTTATAACCTTAAATATAACTCCGCCTCAGTTATAGCCTTGATGAAACAGGAGTAGAAAACAAAATAATTAGTGAAATATTTTTGAATATTTATTAGTAAACATTGTTGTGAATTATAATTTAGTTAAAATTATCTACAAGCTTATTGTGCACAAAGATTTTTTAGATTGAAATACCAAAAAAAATTGGTGTCAATCAAATTTTTTTTTCTTGGAAAATTTCTCAAGCATTCCTGATCAAAGGTTATGATAATAGGTTGCCGCAATCGAGATTGATAAGCACTGTTGATCTTGTCAGCAAAATACTTACACAACACAACACAGCCCAACACAACGCAACGCAACGTAACGTAACGCAACGTAACGTAACGTGACAGCACAGCACAGCACAGCACAACACAACACAACACAACACAACACAACACAACACAACACAACACAACACAACACAACACAACACAACACAACACAACACAACACAACACAACACAACACAACACAACACAGCACAGCACAACACAACACAACACAACACAACACAACACAACACAATACAATATAATATAATATCATACATTTAATACTCTATTTTTCAAGTTATGACTGGCTGGGAAACAGAAAACAAGTACCGAATCAAAAACTCGTTGGGTCAGCAAGTTTATTTTGCAGGAGAAGGTTGGTTTTTTCTTCTTGTTAGTCTTGTCTTATGAAGTAGCTCTGAAGTTTTTTTTATATAAAACAGGCTGTTTGTTTAAATATTTGAACCATGCATACGGTGGTATTTATTTTGCCCATTTCTTTATATAGCAAAGCATGAAGCGTGATGTAATTGTAATTATAGCAAAGCTTTTCTGTTTTATATGGCGAGCATTGGTAATTGACCTTAGAAACTTCGTCTTTCTAAATGGCCCGCAAGTCTTAAGCCTAGATAAAGAAGTGAAAAACTGTCTAAATTGTTTTTGTATACAGATGCTAACGTTAGATCATATTTATTTACGATTGACCCCAAATTTGGGATCCGATAGCATTTACGCTGCAATAATTACGGAAATTTTCCAGCGTTAAAATGCAGTTGTTAAAAGATGGTTTTTGAATTATTTGTTTGTTTTCAATGGCCATCCAAAACAAGCATATGCAAAATTTTAGCTCTCTAACCTAACTCGAAAGCTATCAACGAGCACATCAAAAATTTGAAGGTTGTATATATGTATCATGTATACACAATAAGACATGTGGAGTTTTTTATTGTGTATAGTTACCATGTTTAAAAAATAAGACATGTGGCGTATTTTATTGTGTATAGGTACCATGTTTACACAATAAGACACGTGACGTTTTTTATTGTGTATAAGTACCATGTATACACAATGTACTATGTATACACGTGACGTTTTTTAGAGTCAAATGCCAGTGAAAGAATGTTCTGTGGAGAGAATAGAGGATTTCTTATGCATATTTCAGACAATTACGGAATGGTAAACATAACTTTTTTCGATTATTTGATTAAAATTAATTAATTTGTTTACCTCATTGTCATTTTACAACGTTTTTTAAATGCTTTTATTTAACTTCATTTTTTTCTGTTTGTTTGTCTGTGGTGATCAAATCTAAGAAACACAACATTCACCCACTTCTCGACCACCTAGAGCTCTAAAACTTTCAGGAAAAGTTTATTCTGGATGACAGTACATGAATTTAATGTTTTCAATTTGAATTAGGACTTAAATCAATTAAAATTAATCAAATCAAATTAATTCCTGCCTTCTAGCGACTGTAATAAGCGGTTTATATATAAGTCGCCAGAGGTCCAAAATAATTAAACAGTACGGATGTTTATTTGGAAGTCACCAGAAGTCCAAAATAATTAACAGATTGAGCGTAACGGTTGTTTTAGACTCAAAGATTCTAGTTGGTTGACTCAGACAAAGAGGCAAATAAAAGCATTTTTTTACAAAAAATATAATTTTTTATCTTTACTTGTTATAATGTCAATTTGTAGTCTGTTTGAGATTTCCGAGAATGTCTGTCCGTAAAATAATATGGTGTTTTTGCCACCTAACAAAAAAAAAATACTTGGCGAAAAAAACTAAAAAAACTCAAATACTTACAAAATTTCACCCATCAAAAACAAAAAAATAGAAAATAGTTTTACATAATAAAAATACATATAAAAAAAAAAGTTTTTCTTGCGTCTTAAAAAGTATAAAATAATAATCCTATAATTCATAGACAACGAAAAACGTTGCGGGCGCATATAGGCTACAACATAACATCAAAACTGTAGTACAAAATATAGTTATAAAAAATAATGCACCCGCAACGTTTTTCGTTGTATAAGAATTATACAAATATTATTTTATACTTTTTAGGATGCAAGAAAAACGTTGTTTATTTAATGAATTTTTTATTGTGTAAAAATGTTGTGCTTTATTATCGTACGATTGAAATATAAAAAAATAGGATTGAGATTAACAATACAGCAGAAACACGACATGTGAAAGTTTGGCTCAAAATTGAAAAAAAAAAACTGAACTTCGTACAGTTCAAGTCAGCGTGAATGATTTTTAATAATTTTAAAGTTTTTTAAAATAATTTTTAAAAACATTTCAGGAAGTAATGCGGGCAACAAGAGAGTTCAAATGTTGCGCAGGCTACAGTTGTTGTGCTGGTTTGAATTGCTGCGCCTTGGAGCTTGCCATTGAAGCTCCGATAGGTCAAGTTTGCGGCTATGCCAGGCAAACGTTAGTAAGTCACCCAATTATTGTAAATATTCAAAATATTAAACTAAAACTGGTTTGAGTAATCAAATAATTAAATTTATCTTGGTTGTAATCTCAATGCTTGTTAAAACGTTGTTTGCAATATACAAATTTAGCTTCAACAATATTCTGTTATTTTATTACTAATTTTCATTTTGATCCAGTTTTCAATTATATATTCTATTTAGTGTATCTATAATATTTATGTTTATACTTTGATGACCAATAGCATTAACTAATCTTAATGTTACAGATTCGGCTGCATTACTCCCCATTTTGTCATCATGGATGGAAGTAGAGAACCCGTTTTTAACATTGTTGGTCCCACTTGCGTCTGCCAAGGTCCTTGCTGTACATCAGACCAAGAGTTCAAGGTCAGATGTTAGCAATCGTAACGATCAATTGCCATTATATTGCTACGCTTTCGTCTGTTAAATATGAAAAAATTCTGAATGTTTGTGAAAGAAATTTATAATAAAAGCATAATCCGAAGAATTTTTTATTCACAAATAAACAAAATAAACTGAAAGGAACTTTTTATGAATGTATCTAGTTTTTCTTGTTTTAAATCTATGATATAAAAATTTATATAAAAAACAAATACATTTTATTTTTTTTAAATTAAGTTTATTTGACTCAGCAGGTTCTTGAACATAGGATTTTGTATGATTAGTTCGAAAAAACTACTAGACGAGAATATTTGAAATAAATAAATATAGATTAGTAACTTTTTTTTATTCTTATCTTATTTTTGTCTTAATATTTTTCAGGTATTGACATTAGACGGATCCCAGGTAGTTGGAGAATTAAGCAAGCAATGGAGTGGATTTGGACAAGAATATTTTACAAAAGCCGATAATTTCTCTGCATCTTGTATGTTTAGGAAAAATATTCTAAAATTTAATTGAATGATGGCTTTTTAAAGAAAAAAATGTCTTAAAAACCTGGCTGCAAAATTGTCATAACTTTGGTCTGATGATATTGTATATATACTTGTGTTCAATGCACTCAATTCCCTGTGTACTTTTGTGGGAGTAAGATAATGGTTTTTCTATTGAGTATTCCGAACATGCACTGGTTTTTTATATATCAAATAATGATAAAACAAGTGAACCGTAAGAAACTTCGTTTTCTAAAAATTCTTTATATTTTTGTAATTCGGTGACTAAAAAATATTTTGTAAGGTTTTTTTTATGATAGTAAGTCTATAAAATATGAAAACATTGATAACATTCTTTTAAGTACTTAATATTTAACATATGTGAGAATTGAAAATATGAGAAACTTTTCAATCAATATGAACGGAAGCAATTTTTTATTAAATTTTTTAAATTAATAAATTAAATATTGCTTTTCTTATATAAACTAAAATCTGATGGTTCGTTTTTGTACATAAAATTTGTAATTTCCAAAAATAAAATAAAATCAATTAAAGGATTTATTTTATTCTATAATTTACTCAAATTTTGTTAAAATACTCTGAAATTTTAGGACATGTAAAATGTGCAGCGACAATTAATCCCACCAAATTTCAACTTGATTGGATAACGGAAGGTTAGTTTTTGTTAAATGGTAAAAAGTCCCAACATATGGCTCAAGCAAGCAAACAAGGTGAAGTTAATATAAAAGATTTAAATACGATTTTTTTATTCCAAATTTAAATAAATTAAATCAGTGACCCATGCACATGCTCTGATCAAAATCTAGAGCAAACATCAACAAGAATCATTTTCATATTTTTATTTCTTAGTAAGTAGTCTTAATAATTTTGTGTTGGTCAAATACAGTTCCAAATGACCTTGATGTTCGGATGAAAGCAACTCTTCTGTGTACAGTTTTTCTAATTGTAAGAACAAGTTATAATAATTAACGTAATTATTTCTATAATATAAATAACACAATAGAGTTTGTTTTGAATTAATAGCTTTAAAATTGCAGCTCTAAATTATTTTTATTTCAGGACTTCATGTTTTTCGAGCACAAACAAAATAACCAAAACCAAAGAAATCGAAGAAATCGATAATAAAACTTTACTGGTACACATTAAAAAACAAAAGTTTTTTTGTCAATTAAACAGATTAATTAGAGTTATTCTAACAATTTGACTAAAAATTCAAATAAATTAAAAAATTACTGGTTTTTATTGTTATATTAAATGAGTGAACGTCAGTGTAATTTCTTTATTACATAATTTTATCATCTTTTATTTTGGGAATTTTCTAATCTTAACTTCATTTACAATATATGGCTCTCACTATCCCCCATTCATAAGATTTGTAGGATTAAAAATAAAAAAAAGGTTTTTTTTGTGAAAAGTGGCTCCGACTACCCCCCCGGTCATTAGGTTTTTGGGGGAGTAAAAAACAAAAACATTATGTGGGGGCAAATATATATATATATATATATATATATATATATATATATATATATATATATATATATATATATATATATATATATATATATATATATATATATATATATATATATATATATATATATATATATATGTATATATATATAAATAAATCTCATGCATACTTCATGTTCAACTCCGCCACGTTGACTGCGAGCCAGTCCCAAGCCTGGAAAAAGAAAGAGGGAAAAGTTAAAAGGGTCAAATTATGATCCACGACAGGAAGCCTACATACAGCCATTAGAGTCTTAAAACACCTAGTGTAAAGGACTATAAACTAATATAAAAAAATACTTCATGTTGTTATTGTTTTAAAAAAAAACAGACTGTTTATCTATATTAATAATATCTATATATATATATATATATATATATAAATCTCGTGTCATAGTGTTTGACTTCAAACTCCTCCGATACGGCTGAACCGATTTTTATGAAATTTTTTGTGTACATTTGGTAGGTCTGAGGGTAGGTCCTAAACTATTTAAAATATATATTTAAAATTATTTAAAAAAGTTAATTTGGAAAAACCATGAGGTGCAATTATGTCCTTTTTTTAGGAAAATGCAACAAATAGACAGACAGACACACACACACATATATATATATATATATATATATATATATATATATATATATATATATATATATATATATATATATATATATATATATATATATATAAATGAATGTTTGTATGTATGTTCTTTATGCATTGCTACACCATTCATCCGATTGTAATGAAATTTTCACACAACCTTGAGAGTCAACGGAAATCAAATATAGAAAAAAAAATTTGAAATCCGTAACAAAATGAGCGGAGCGGAGCGGGTGAACGAGCGGGAACTATATGTATATGTATATATATATATTTGTATATATATATATATATATATATATATATATATATATATATTTATATATATATATATATATTTATATATATATATATATATATATATATATATATATATATATATATATATATATATATATATATATATATATATATATATATATATATATATATATAGTCGTATATATATATATATATATATATATATATATATATATATATATATATATATATATATATATATATATATATATATATATATATATATATATATATATATATATACGACTCTACTAGGAATCGAACCCACGTGTCTACGGCAACACCGCCTCGCCTAAATGCAACCGCTCTTACCAACTGAGCCACCGACCATCACCAAAAAATGATGGCTAGAAGTCTCAGTCTTTTGGAGCTACTTAACATTAGACTACGACTATGATAGGCTCAGAACTCCTTACTTCGGCTCGACAGCTAGTCTGCTGCCAGATAGATAGATAATTTTTATGAAGTGAAACATTGCGTTGGAATGTTTCGAGAGCCTACAAATAGGATGACTAACTGTCACCACAATTAACGCAAATATTTATACGACTCTACTAGGAATCGAACCCACGTGTCTACGGCAACACCGCCTCGCCTAAATGCAAGCGCTCTTACCAACTGAGCCACCGACCATCACCAAAAAATGATGGCTAGAAGTCTCAGTCTTTTGGAGCTACTTAACATTAGACTACGACTATGATAGGCTCAGAACTCCTTACTTCGGCTCGACAGCTAGTCTGCTGCCAAATAGATAATTTTTATGAAGTGAAACATTGCGTTGGAATGTTTCGAGAGCCTACAAATAGGATGACTAACTGTCACCACAAATAACGCAAATATTTATACGACTCTACTAGGAATCGAACCCACGTGTCTACGGCAACACCGCCTCGCCTAAATGCAAGCGCTCTAACCAACTGAGCCACCGACCATCACCAAAAAATGATGGCTAGAAGTCTCAGTCTTTCGGAGCTACTTAACATTAGACTACGACTATGATAGGCTCAGAACTCCTTACTTCGGCTCGACAGCTAGTCTGCTGCCAGATAGATAATTTTTATGAAGTGAAACATTGCGTTGGAATGTTTCGAGAGCCTAAAAATAGGATGACTAACTGTCACCACAAATAACGCAAATATTTATACGACTCTACTAGGAATTGAACCCACGTGTCTACGGCAACACCGCCTCGCCTAAATGCAAGCGCTCTTACCAACTGAGCCACCGACCATCACCAAAAAATGATGGCTAGAAGTCTCAGTGTTTCGGAGCTACTTAACATTAGACTACGACTATGATAGGCTCAGAACTCCTTACTTCGGCTCGACAGCTAGTCTGCTGACAGATAGATAATTTTTATGAAGTGAAACATTGCGTTGGAATGTTTCGAGAGCCTATATATCTATATATATAAAAGGAAGTCGGGTTTTGTGTTACAACACTTATAACTCAAGAACGGCTGAACCGATTTTAGAGATTTTTGATTTATTGAATTTCTCTCAGCTCCTATTAACAGAATAATTAAAAAAAAAATTGACATTGAACCATATATATATATATATATATAAAAGGCACTTCGTTGGACTATGAGGTAAGGAACTGCAATAACCATAGATCTATTAAGCACGAAATATTTTATGGTGAATATTTGGCTCCTAAAAGAATTTTCAGTCTAAAGGAAATAATGTTTTATAACTTATTTAAAAATTTCATTTTCTGTTCAACTAATTTTCTAAGCTATTGTTTTATATCGATCGTTCTTTTCATATCGCCGTTTTTCGAGTCTTTTTCTTCCACGTTCCACGTTTGGATATTGTTACTCTGATTCTAAGAAGGTGAGTTATTTATTTATTTGTTTTTCATAAAATTGTTTGTTGTTTAACGCCTTCGTTTCATTCCGCGTGATTGCATATATCAATATTGCTATACTTTCGCCATTAGCCTTCGTTTCATTCCGCGTGATTGCATATATCATTATCGCTATACTTTCTCCATTAGTCGTTTATTCATTTATCAATTTTTATGATATTCTTTATATATATAGATATCGCTTTTTCAAACTTATTATTATTCAATTTTTTATACCATTGAATGTTTCAGTATGCCTCCTAATAAAAAGATTGATCTTAGAAGTAGGACTTCAAAAGCTAAAGATATGGCTGATTCAAGGTTAAATGAATCTCTTGATGAAAGACAGATTAGGTTGGACATTTTTAGCAACTTATCTTTTAAATCTAGATAACTTTGGTTTTCAGGACTAATCAATAAATTGCAGGTGGAATTTCTTCTATTAGAGTTTAGAGATATTTTGTGCTTCACAAAAAAAGTTCCATACTTAACAAATTAAAATTAAATCAAATTAGAAATTCATTGTTCATATCTCCCATTCAAAAGTAAGTGGCAAAGCTTTGGTAATTTGTTTTTAGTTTTTAAAATCATGATTTACTGGGTATCTTTCAATTTGTTTCGTTTGTTGCATTGCACGTGTTTAATTATGTTATATTATTATTAATTATTATAAGATTATCATTATGCTCTAACATTTTGTGTTTTGCAAAAAGGAGTTGCAGATTGGAAAAATAAATTTAAATTCATTGTTCATATTTATCGTTCAAGGCTTCTGACTTCAATTGTTCCTTATCTAATATTGTTCATCATGGTTTCCTAAACTGACGAGCTTGCTATCAGCCTATCGGTAAATGAGAATTTTTTTTGGGCAGGTATGTTTTTTTTTATGTGATGGCATTACAACCATTATTATTCACAAGTAGTTATGACTATAAGATTATGAATTAATTTATCGGTCTTATTTTATTTTTTACTTTTCAGAGGAAATTAGAAAATTACATTTTAAAGAAAATCTTACATGCAACATCAATTTATTGTAAAAGTTTCACTGATATATGAGGTGCATGAAATTTGAAAGAAATGAAAGCAAGTGCAGTATTTTTGTGTTTCAACAAAATCATGAACAAAGTTCTCAAGCCAGCCTATCAATCTGCTGCTGTTTTGTTCAATTTATAATTGCATCATTTGCTAAATAAAAGTGGTACTCTTCGATTGTTCCAAATTGATGATCTCAGAAAACTCTCGGAAAATTCATTAAGTTAATACTTTGAAGGTTTTTAATATTATTATTACATGTTTTATTTCAATCTGTGTTTTATATCACATTTTTCAAAGCCACGGGTCAACATTTATTAACATGCCACATGTAGCGTTCTGTAGACATGACACTTAAAAGCTAAGAACATCTAAAAAAATATAACCTGTTGAGATATATGAGCGGATTTTAACATTATTGCAGCCGTTAACTAATAAATTCTTTTTTTTTTCAGCTTTAGTCAATCATAATAAGCCTTTGCTGAAGATCACACTTGCAGAGTGGAACCAATACATTAAAGAACACAAATTAAAATTGAGGAAGTTCAGACGTAACTAAACGAGCAAACCTATTAACAAAGTGTTAACGAGAGAACATATCAATTTTGATGACTGCACAGCATTCCACTACAGCCCATCTAAGCCACATTGGGAAGGCTCTAAAATTTAATGGAGGAACGGAAGAGCGAAAAGAAGAGCAAGCTGGAGCGTAAAAGCAACCGGGATCGGGAAAAGTAAAAGAGACCGAGGCCGGAAAAGCGACCGTGAGCAGAAATGCGACCAGGAGTGAGAAAGAGTGAGAGTGCACAGCATTCCACTACAGCCCATCTAAGCCACATTGGGAAGGCTCTAAAATTTAATGGAGGAACGGAAGAGCGAAAAGAAGAGCAAGCTGGAGCGTAAAAGCAACCGGGATCGGGAAAAGTAAAAGAGACCGAGGCCGGAAAAGCGACCGTGAGCAGAAATGCGACCAGGAGTGAGAAAGCGACCTGGAACGGGAAAGCAAGCAGTTAAGGAAACGGGAGCCAGAGAGAAAACGATACAAAGCCTTTAAAATCCCCGGGCAACGCAGTCGGGGTTTGTGTTACGTCACTTATAACTCAAGAACGGCTGAACCGATTTTAGAGATTTTTGATTTATTGGATTTCTCTCAGCTCCTATTAACAGAATAACTAAAAAAATTTGACATTGAATCATGGAGTGGCCCATGGGGACCGCAGTATGTACCCCGGTAGCTATACAGCCTTAACAGTGCGTCCTAGAAAAAAACTTCAAATGGCAAAGTTGTAGAGCACCCTCTATACTCTTTAAGGTGAGAAAGCGACCTGGAACGGGAAAGCAAGCAGTTAAGGAAACGGGAGCCAGAGAGAAAACGATAAAAAGCCTTTAAAATCCCCGGGCAACGCAGTCGGGGTTTGTGTTACGACACTTATAACTCAAGAACGGCTGAACCGATTTTAGAGATTTTTGATTTATTGAATTTCTCTCAGCTCCTATTAACAGAATAACTAAAAAAATTGACATTTTATATATATATATATATATATATATATATATATAATCATTAAACTTTTAATAAAAAAACCAAAATAATTTCAAAAGCAAAACAACGTTTGCTGGGTCAGCTAGTATATATATAAATGAGAATATGTATGTGAGTATAGATGTCCTTTATGCATTGTTACACCTTTCATTTAATCGTAGCGTAATTTTTACACAAGCTTGAGAGGCAATGGTAGAAGGTTTTCGTGAAAAAAATTGAAATCGGTCACAAAATGTATGTATGTATGTATGTATGTATGTATGTATGTATGTATGTATGTATGTATGTATGTATGTATGTATGTATGTATGTATGTATGTATGTATGTATGTATGTATATATGTAAATATGTATAATCGGATCTGGAAGGGGGGGCAACTGAGAGAAAAAAAATGAGCGGGAAAGCGACAGGGAACAGATAACGACCGGGAGCGGGAGCCCAAGCGGGAAGGAAACGGGAGCGAAAAAGAAACGCATTAGGTAAACCTCTAAAACCCAGGGCAACGCCGGGTGCCCCCGCTAGTATATATATATATATATATATATATATATATATATATATATATATATATATATATATATATATATATATCATTTAAATAAATGAATAAAAACGTTTTAAAATACCACGTTTTACTAATGCACCAAAAAGAAAAAAAATATATTTAACAAAATTTTGTTTTAAAATACCTATCACGTTTTTGTGAACTAAAAAGAAAAAAATAATTTTTCTCTGGGCTGTGTGAAAAATATCTTGATTAACGCATGCATTAATTGTGGACATTCGTATAACGAACAAGCCATAATTTTATAAAACTTAAAACGTGGGACGCCATTTATATTCAAAAAAAGCGTTCTATCCTGTTTAAAAAATTGCAGATGGTTAGCTTTTCATTGATTTGATTTTGGAGTAAACGATTTTGTGTGTTTATTTATGTCCAGCATAAACTTCACAACAAAACTAGCTACTAGAAGATGAATGAATAATTTTTACGGAAAACAAAACTGTTCACAAAAACAATATTTATGTTAAAGTTTTCAATTCAAAAATAATTATGTTTTAGTCAAGAAAGATTGCTATGGAGTAGTTGTTGATCAGTCAGTGGGAGTGATTTAGTCAATCCTGAACTGCAAGTTTCTTGGTAATTTTTCTTTTGGTTGCTGGCAGTTTGATTTCCGACCTAAAAAAGATCTCGATTTTGCAGAGCAGAATAAATTTTTCCTGGTTTTCTGAATAATCTCTTTATAAGATTAGAAAACATTTTTGCAGCAGTTATCTGTTAGTTCACCATTTGGCGCTCAACGAACTGTGACGCGTAAAGACCATTGAAAGAAAAACTCACGCAATCATGTTATATTCGACGAGAAATAAAAATATGGAATCATGAACGTTGAATATCCTGGAACCTGGAACTATTTGTTTTATTTTCGCTACTTTTATAATTATGCTAAAGTCGTTTTGAGATCATTCAAGTCTGCTGCTACGCTTGAATGCGACGGTTCAACTCCCACTTGCAAATTTATTAGATTTATTTATACTAACAATATTAAAAATAAACTTGTGAAACATGGTTTGAACGACTGAACAATCAACTACCTGAACTGCTTCTGTTACGATAAGTACCTAATATTATTTATTTATTACAACAAGAGGAATGCCGACAAATACTTCCTGAAATCATGGAACTCAAGATGGTTCGAAAATTCTTGCTGCAGACGCAGTAGATGACAAAGTTGAACGAGTAGTTAACAGTGGCAAAGAAGTTACTGATAACCGTATAATAACGGCGGAACATGTCAATCTGAGGATGGTATTGGAGCTGTACGCAGTGCAAGATGTGTGAGATGGAACTCAACAGATTGCAGACCGTGCACAAAGCTACTACGACTACGACCATGCGAGTTACAGCCACCACAGCAGCCGTCTGTGGTTGCTTCTTGACTGGAACTGTTTTTTTCTTTTTAACTTTTTTTTCTTTGATGGAATGGATTTTCTTGTAGTGGATGTGATAGCTCCTGATGACCGTACTTAGAGTTTCTGATATATCTCTCTGGCTGACTGTAGCGCTTTCAACGCAATTCACTTGTTCGGCTGTGTCGACGTTATTTATTTCCTTGTCATCAATGTTTTCTTTCAAGCGCTGGTATTTGTCTAATTCGCCACTCAGTTGAGGATCATTTTGATGAAGTGAAGTCAAAGTCTGTTCTGGCTGTTATAAACTCGAGGTGCAGCAGAAGTTGACATGTTTGACGTTGACGGCAGAGACTCTGTCAAACTTTTATAGCTGAGTTTAAAATTTGTATTAGTCTGTTTTTTCTCAGCTGGTTGATCGACGACATTTCTTTTTTGGTTCGTGAATAACATTCTCATCTTCACGTTGGAGAAGAAAAACTCGAGAATTTCCAGTTTTTATATTTGTAGCTGAAATGTCTTCGTCCATATTTCTGACGATGGAAGATTTCTTCAGACAGGAAGCGATTTTAGCGTTGAAGAAGACGAGCAATGCGATGGGAATGATGTACTGACCGATGGTGTAGATTATCATGCGATAAGCTACCATGTACTCGTGATCATAAAGTAGAAATGTATATCTAAAAGCTGACATCTTTAACTTTGTACTGTAGCTGAAAAAATAATTTCAACATTATGTAGCATTTATAATTTAAAGTAATGAGATAATCAGATTTTCAATAATTTTTTAATTAACTCAAAAGTAGAAAAATGGTCTATTGACTAAATTATTTTCATTTAATTTTTGCTGTAATGCGAAATGTATGTGCACTTTAAAATTGCAATTTCAGGTGATCGCAAATTGGGGTGAGTAGTGAGATTAGAGAGAGATTTTTTAAGATAATTTTATTTTTGTTTTCACAAGCCGTTCCGAAACATATTCTTGCTTTGAGATTTTCGCTCGCTCCTTTCCTCCCTCATCGGAGTTTAAGCATGTCTTTCCTGGGGGCATATTTACAAAGCCGGGCCGGTTCGCGACCTTTACTAACACATCTGCCTGCAGCGTAGTTAATGTATGCTGGTGAATTAGATTAGAAGAAATGTTGCTGTTCTTGTTTATTCAATAAAAATAAGTATATGTGATTAAAAGACCAAAAAATGCAACATTTTCTGTCCAAAACCAATTTGTATTAGAACTTTGAGTCACTTATTTGTGTAAAAGCAATACTCATAGTTTAATCCTTTAATTTTTTAAGTAACTAAGTTTTATTATTTTTTTGTACATTATTGAAGTGTATTGTTCATTGACTTCATTTTAATAATATTTTTTATTGGATCATCCTCACTGAAAAATGAACAATTCAACTATTACAAAGTTTTTGACTTCAAATTTGGCGAATGTTTTGCGTCTGGGTAGGAGATTTTAATTTTAACCTTCAAGTAGGGAGACATTAACCGGATTTAAAAATAGACAAAATATTAATAAAAAATAATTCAATTTGAATATGTTTTATTTATGATAAAGCATTTAGTATTACATATTGGACGTTTCTAAAAAAGCAGTTTTGTTGGCAAATTTTTAGGTTCGATTCAGCAGTGGTCAAACTAAAAGAAAAAAAAAACTATTTCGATTGCTTTGTTTGTTGATATAAATTGACAGAATTTCTCACGAAAGAGTTAGCCATTATTTTTGCTCTTATGAGTGCAATCATGATGACATAGCGGTGCTTTGTTAAATTGTCTCATAACGCTAGAAATTACCTTAAATGGTCACTTTAAAGAAAAATGGTCAGCACAATGGAGACAGAGCGAAGCACTAAGCAATTCAACAATTGTTTTATAATGGCAATAATTTTACTAAAAAAAAATTTTAATTTTAAAATGTTAAATTATTATACAAGTTAAATTGAGTGCGGCTAAGATATTTTTATAAAAGTTAATAGCCGGTTTTCCTGGATAAAAATATTTACTAACCCGCTCCTTTGGTATACTCTATGGGTATACTACTTATCAGACCAGATATAAGAGGCCGACATTATTTAGAGTCTTCAGTTTTTTTATTATTATAGAATTATTTTTAATTCGATTTTAGTTGTTGTAATGGTTTAATTAAAACTAACTGATTGAATAATATATACATACGTGTTGTTTTGATTTGTAGAAATGAATTCTATTTTCAAAACACCTATATATAAGTTATTTATATTATTTTTATTTTAATAAAATCAAAATATAAAAATTGTTAAAATAAAAACAAAAAATAAAGGTCGAAGGGCTTCTTAATCATAAGCAAAGTTTTTCTATGAATGGTTCATCTAATTTTGTAATGTATTTTTACCCCAAATTATTGCAACCACGGATAAAAATCAAACAATTTTTCAACCGCGCTGACCTCTAGTATAAAAAAATCGCATTAAGATATATATTAAGTACATAGCTATGTTTTTTCCATAATCTGATGTAAAAGATGCATGCTCCTTCAACTCCCTCACTTTCTTGTTGATTCATCATTGAGCACGTGTCTTAATTTTCCTGAGCTGGTGACGCACAGTCATTTAACCTAAAAATATTTCATTTAAATTAAATTAAATTATATTTAAAAATGTAATTCTACTTTCAATTTTTATTATTATGTTTTATATGTTCAATAACTAAAAACTGAGATGATGGCACTTAAACAGCGTTCAAATATTGTACGCACCTTCACAATCAAACATTTTATTTCATAAAAAACGACGGTCATTAAAAGTTATTTTAATACAAAAATAATATTAAAACGCTTTCATAATATTGTATTATACGTTTACAAAAATTAAATCATCAAAGAAGAAATGTGTTAATATAAATAGAATAGTTAAACAACAAAGCAACGGTGCTGACTTAGCCGTGCGGTTACTTCGTTCAAATATATTTATCGGTCACTCTCTTAGCCTCGCCAAGCTAACTGACCGCTGGCGCAGTTCGGCACTTTTACGTTAATCTTTATTTTTAATTTTTTTATATTAACTTGACCATGTTTGCTTGCTTGCTTGAGCCATACGTTAGGACCCTATACTACTTAAAAAACCAGCTTCCCGTTATTCAATCGAGTTGAAATACGGTGGGTTTATTTGCCGCTGCGGACTTTACATTGCGTTAAATTATCAGACTGATTGGACAAAATATAAGTAAATTATGAAATAAAATCAATTAAATCTTTAAAAAAATTAAAAATTGTATGTAAACAAAGAAACTATAAATTTTTGTTTTTTTTAAAGCGATATTTAATTTTTAATTATAAAAATTTATAATACAATATTTGTTCATTCCTTGATTCAAAAATAGCTTATATTTTTAATCCTCACACTTACGACCATTAGTTGGTCATTGATACACAAGATGATGCAATTAGAAAAGATGATGATTGTTGATGTAGGCAAGAGCTGTTGCAATATAGTAGCTGGGCAGTGGGCACTAGCATTCAGGATACGATAAGAAACTTCTTTAGAACTTAAGCCGCTTTAACCAAATAAATATTAAATGTTAGAGCAGTCAATAAAGAAGAAAGGACTATTGACTGCAAAACACCAAAACTGATAATTGAAGGTGACGAGATGACGGCTGGCCGCAGTGGCGTAGCGAGGGTATCTGGCGCCCGGGGGTAAAGTATAAAAAATGCGCCCCCATCTTCCACTGTTATCCCAATTGGACGACCAAAACCGAGGGAGTCCCTTCTCTAAGAAAATTTTGGAAATCACTTGTTTAAAATAGTGCAAAAATACAATTTGTTATTTACATGTTTTACATATTCAAAAATCACTAAACTTTGGTGAAATTGTTGTCTTTTTTTCTTTTTGGCGCCCCCTCTTTGTCCCGCTTTGCTACGCCACTGGCTGGCCCTTGCGAATTCAAATTTCGTGTCAAAGACAGACGCAAATAAGAAATCGCCAAAGAGCCGAGATCGTAAAAAACACACAAAAAGTCAGTTGCATTTATTAAAATTAAATAGTTATTTATGGTTTTCAACTAAGATATCGATAGGAACACTTAAATTAGCAAGTTTATTGGAGTAATTTAAGTCTAACTTTGTGATTAAATTTTTTTTCTACTTTATTTCTCTTTGATACATACTTACCTATTTTACTGTAACTTCATATGGTGCACAAACTACAGAAGTAGAATAATTACCTTAGAAATAATGCATAAAAGGGCTGTCAGAATTCTTTACCGGCAGAAAGTCTCTCCATTCGCGTCTGATAATGATCACAAAAGTCCGTCCTAAATGTTGATCAAATATGCATATACCAGACACTATTATTTATGTTCAAATTTCACTATAAAATGCTTCCTAAAACATTTTAAACTTCTTTCCAATTGCTCCAAACATCCAATACAATCTCAGATCAAGAAATCATTATAGGAATGATAGAATTCGTACGACCCGTAGCATGTTTTCAATCAAATACTTCGGTCCGAGAATTTGGAACTCCTTACAAGCAGAATTTAGAGAACAGGACTTCAAACAGTTCAAAAAGAATTCCAAAAGTCTAGCACTAAATATACAACTCTACAATTTTTCGCCATGTAATTAATTTTTTTTTATTGGATATATTATCACCATAGCTTCTAATAACTGAACCATAGATATATATATATTTATATATGAACGGTACTTACTCTCACACTGTATGTAATTGTTACTTTCCAATAAGGAATACTTCTCGCGGAGTCTAACTCCTTTTGTATGCCCTATAAGCATTTTAAAAATCATTTTAATTTAATTTTTTGCTCCATAAACTATAAAAAAAATTAAAAGCCGCGAAATATTGAAATCATAGATATAATAACAAAATTTAGGTAAATTATGTTTTTAATAACCTGATAATACATTAATTAGTTTTTAAATTTACTATTGAGGCAAAAAAGATGTTTTTATTCTATTAAGACCCTCTATCACTTTTAGTTTGTTGATTATTTTAGTTGTGATGCGTTGGGATCTCAACAGACGGTTTTTCGCCGATAGATATTTTTAACTGAGTATTATAAAAACGGTTTGATCTATTAAGTTTGTATTTTAACTATTTTTTTAAAAAGTTTATGTTACTTATTGTGAAACTTTAGTAAAAACCGCGGAATTAATTTATTAAGATAGCTAGGTTGGGACAGGCTGGCTAGTCTGCTTAACTAACCTTTTCTTATTTTATAGTATAAAGTTTAAAAACAAATTAAACTATGATTTACTATGCCAATCGAAAAATTCCCATATGTTACAGTTTTTTCGAATTTACTACTAAAATGCAGAAAAAAACAAAAATTCATCTTTCACTTTTATCTTGTGTCCTTGTGAATTGAAAGTGATCGAAAATACATTTCAAAAATATAATGATCTAATAAATTTTCAATTAGTTCATGACTTAGCATTTTTGTGTACAAATATGATAACCACATGTTGCTATCGTCATTTCATAATTTTTTCTTAAAATCGTCTCAGATATATTCTAATGTTGCATTGATCTTTGCATTGCTTTTGGTTTAATTTTGTTCAAGCAACCGTTAACTTATTCACCGTAAACAATTTTTCTGATATCAGTTTCCTTTTTGAAAAGTATTTCACTGTTTAAGAAATGGAAGTCTTACCTCTATTACTGCTTAATTTAAAATTTCAAAATCCACACTCATGTTAACTTCTTTATTGCTTCTAGGTTTCTAGCTCTTCCAGTTATCGAGAAGTAATTTTTCTTTAACTAACCTTTTGGGCACTTACATTTTTTGCTATTTTTCCGTATTCTGATTTTAATTATCTTGACTGTATGTGCTCAATGAAAAAATATACGAAAACATTTTTTTTTTAAAACCAGACGTAGCCATATTGAAAATGCATACAAAATGTTATAATGATTTTATGTAATTATTAGCAAAAACGTTACCTGGGTAATTTTTGCTAGAAAAATGAAGTTTTTACCTTACAAAAAACACCAACGCTTACGCTTATGGTTATTTAAAATTTTTCTATTTTTTGTTGTGCGTTTCAAAAAGGTTTTTATAACATTTCAAACTCCTCCAAAACGATTGAACCGATTTTCATGAATTTTTTTGTGTACATTTGGTAGGTCTGAGGATAGGTTGTAGGCTATTTAGAATATTTTTTAAAATTGTTTTAAAAAGTTATAATGGAAAAACAAAAAGGTGCAATTATGTCCTTTTCATAGGAAAATGCAGCAAATATATATATCTGTTTTCTATAAAAGAGTATCTTGAATTGTCTGATTAATTTGAATTGATTACTTTTAATTGATTTAAGACCTAATTCATGTCGGAAACATTAAATTCATGTATTGTCATCCAGAATAAAGCTTTCCTGAAAATTTTAGAGCTCTAGGTGGTCGAAAGTGGGAAAGCGACCGGGAGCGTGAGAGCAAGCGGGAAAGGAAATGGGAGCGTGAGAGAAAAACTATAGAAAAACCTCTACAAAGCCCGGGCAACGCCGGGCACCCCGGATTTGTTTAAAATGACAATAACTGAATAGTTGAAGTTCTTCAGTTGAGCTAAAATTGGGATAAAGTAGAATTTAACTAAAACCTGCAATAGGCTACTTTTTTGATCATTTAAAAATAGTATATAAGGAGTAACTTTAAAACGTTTACTGCAGTTTTGCAGATTTTAAAACATTTCCGATTTTCAAAAACCCTCGTGTTTCTCTTTCTCTCTTTTTCTTATTCTCTTTTTTTCTCCTTATTTTTTTTTCTTCTCTTTATCTTTGGGCGGCTGCAACCCACACTCCATCACTGGGTTGTAGCCCATAAAACGTGAAATAAATAGCAGATTTATTAATAATTGCTTAAAATATTTTATAAATTTTTTTACGCATATTAAATTCCAATTGTGTTGCGCAATAACTCTTCATGTTCGTACATAAGCACTGATGGCCTGAGATAATTTTTGTGGCCATAAAAAGTAAAAAAAAAACATTTTTTAAACTACGCTACCCCCATTACATGTTAAATTTTGTTCAAATCGGTCCTACGGTTTAGATTTGTATAACAGACAAACAGGATTATAGAGATCGGTCAGCGAAAGCGGAACCGCTGACAGCTCTGCTGCATTAATATTGACAAGGAAATTTTCAATATAAAATGTTTTAAAAAATAAATAGATTAGCTTGTCTTATAATTTTTGTTTGTGTAGGTGCCCCACCAGGTCAATTGGTCTTCATGGATCGACCGTCTTCCATTTCTGGTGTTCCTCTGGGACTTGAACACCTTTCTCAGATTGATAAACTGCTTATTCATCAAAAATTCGAACTTTTAGAAAGTACATTTTTTATAGATTTTTTGTTTTATGAGGGTGGGTGCCTGTATTTTAGAAAACGTATTGTCGACACAATCACAATCGTAATCGTTAGGTATCGTCAATCAACCATTGAAATTTATATAGCAATTTTTACTTTAGTCTAGAAACCTTTAAAAATAAATATTTTTCAAAAGTAGATTAAGTAGATAATATAAGAGAAGGCGAGAAAGCTGATTTGTGGCAAGTTTCAATGAGAGCAATCAAGTCAAGAAAGATAGTTTAATGACACAAGTTCTGGATCATAAAGTTATAGGTTTTCGAGGAACAAGATTTCTTAGTAAACGGCTCAATTTTTTTTTAATTTGAGAGTAAATCAGGCTTGCATTTAGTAGTTGCATTGCGCTCTCCCTTGTCATTTGTATAGCCTAATTTAAAGTTAGATTTCTTAAGCTTTCGTTAAACGTTTACACTTTTAACGGCATAAATAATTTTCATTATTTATTATTGGACAATTTATACACTTAATAATTTAGTTAAGTAAGCCCGAAGATAAAGAAAAATTTAATATGGCTTTAAAACGGCAATAAGTGGAATTACCAA
The DNA here is from genome assembly GCA_963978895.1 of Erpobdella octoculata. Classification (NCBI taxonomy): domain Eukaryota; kingdom Metazoa; phylum Annelida; class Clitellata; order Hirudinida; family Erpobdellidae; genus Erpobdella; species Erpobdella octoculata. The sequence continues at coordinate 40,685,971 of OZ022239.1, read as the reverse complement.
AAGTGTGGCATAAGTTCGTTATCTTTAGAAAAAAATCAAGATGGCGGTTAATTAAAAATTAATTGTTGTAAAAAATTAGACTACATAAATGAACTTGAGAATTTTTATTGAATAAATACAATCCAACGTTGTCAACGAAATGACCAAAAAAAACTACAATGGCGCTGAGAAAAAAAATGTTATCAATGAATATTGAATTATTTTTTAACAATGTCAAGAACAGTGACAAAATTAAATTATTTGTTTTACTTCACCAATGATGTAACACATGAAATCATAAATAACAATATTATGAAATTAATAACAAACTGGTAACAATTCAGAAGCAGTTTGCTTGCAGATAATGCGTAATGGTTTTGAAATCGTTTATTTAAGTGCTCATGCATTTCTTGATAATAAAAAAATACATTTCAAACAAAATAAACATTAGAATCTCAGTCCATTGAAATGCTTTCTGAAAACTCTTTCTAACTGATTAACTTAATTTGTAATCACTTCTTTGGCATTGATAAAATACGTTTCAGATCTTATTTCCGGTGGCAAAACATTCCATATTTTTCCTGTTTTTCTAAGATAACTCCCAGGGACATCCGATACAGTGACATCATCTCTTGTCTTTGATCTGGTGCATCTGCTTTTAAGCTGTATATCTTCCCGGTACTGTTGATCTTTATGCGTTTTAAATGCTAAAATAGCATTAACAATTATACTGTGTTGCAATATGGTATTTAAATTACATTTCTTCATAAGATCCTCTACGGAGGTCTTATCTATTAAACGCAGACCAAGTGCAGCTCGAGCGGCTTCGTTCAGCTTTTTTTGAAGAACATTAATGTTTTCACTAACATATTTGCCATCAGTCCATCCTATTGTTGGATCTGTATATACGTCCAGGGCATATTGTATTTTCGAGAGAACCAGAGGGGTAATAAGCTGTACACAAACTGATTTTGGTAAATTATATCGTTATCTTCTTATGGCTCCTGTTCTATTATCCAGTTCTGGAAGTATACAAGACCTCGATTTGCGTCGTTTCGTTTTGCTTTTTTTTTCAAAGTTGCGTCGCTGCTTAAATGTTTACTTTTTCAATTTTCTTTTCAAAAAGTAGTATTTTTGTAACCTTGGAACCTATCTTCAAACTTTACATGTGTTCCTATAGAAAATCATAATTCACTTTGCGTTTCTGGAACGTATCCACGACGCAAAGTGAGGTCTTGGTGTTTATATATATATATATCGGAGCGATTAACGCTACTTTCGGAGCGATTAACGCTACTTGAAAGTAAAGACAAAATCAATCTTGACGAAATCTGCAAGTTGAAAACAGATTTGGCGGTCGCACAGACCGAGAAAAAATCCCCATCGATTGTGAATGACTGGATTCAAGTGGTGAAAGCCGGTACTCAAAAAACAAAACAGCCAGCTGCTCAGTTGGTTGTTGTTAATGCTTCAATAAATGAACTGAAGGATCGTGAAAGAAGAAAAAAGAATATAATTGTTTACGGTATCCCTGAGTCACCGAACTCAGCCAAGGCTACTAACAAAACTGAGGATGAAGAATCCGTTAAACAAATCTTGAATGTAATCGGTAAGTCTGAGGTAAAACCTGTACATTTGAAACGACTAAGATCTAAAGACACAAGCAAACCAGGTCCAATTTTGGTAGAATTATCTGATGTTAGTCTTAGGAATCCGATTCTCATGGCTGCCAAAATTCTGAGAAACAGTGACCATAAATCCGTCTATATCAGTCCGGATTTAACAGAAGCGGAAAGACAACTGGATTATCAGCTTAGACTTGAAAGAAACAAATTAAATGCAAATTTAACTAAGGATTCGCCCTTTCGGTACTGCATCCGGGGTAATCAATTGCAAAAATTCAAGAAAAGTTTTTAATAAAGAAGTTTTTGCTGGCCTGTCTGTTGCTTTTCATAATGTGTGTTCGATCAAAGAGAAATCGTCTCGAATCTGTGATCTGATTGCGTCTCAGTCTATTGACATTTTTGTTGCAGCAGAGACTTGGCATGAATCTGGTGATAGCGTTTTGTTGGGCCGTGTTACTCCTGCTGGTTACAAGTGTCTTGATCGGGCACGTCCTGCTGACCATACAAGCAAATCTCGGGCTTTGATAAATCATGGTGGAATTGCAATTATTTATAAGGATGGCTTGTCTATGACTGAAATTGATCTTCGAACACCAGTTGCGTCATTCGAATTTTTATGTTGTAATATCTCTAGCAATCAGACTGGAGTTGTATTGTTATCAGTCTATCGTCCTGGATCAAAGCCTGCAACCAAGAAATTCTTTGATGAGTTCTGTTTCCTTTTGGAAATATTGTCAACATACCGTAGACCAATTGTTATTACTGGAGACCTGAACATTCACGTTGAAAGACAAAATGATATAATTGCAATGAAACTGCATGAATTGCTAACTTCTTTCAATTTGATTATTCATGAGACAATTCCAACGCATCGGCTAGGAGGGCAGCTTGATCTCGTGATTTCACGTGATGATATGGTAGATCTTCAAGTTTCTGTGCAAGAAACTGGCTTATCTGATCATCTAATGATATTGTTTCGACTTCCACTCCAAAAATCAACTAAGCATGTTGCCACTTTTTGGGGACGTTCATGGAAGAGATTTGATTATAATGCATTCCTGACTGATTTACGTTTGAGTGAACTTTGTCATAATCCAGAAAATTTTGATCATCATTCAACTGATGAACTTTTCCAGTGCTATTCATCTACTCTATCAAAGCTTCTCGATAATCACGCTCCGTTTACGTTAATCAAAAGAAAACCTCGAAATCTACTTACGCCATGGTTTGATAGTGAATGCCGGGCATTTAAGCGGTCCACGAGACGACTTGAACGGATTTATCGTCGGCATCACACAACGGCGAGTAAATCTATATGGATTGACGGCTTGCGGACCATGCGATATTTGTTCCAGAGAAAAGAGCATGAATACTGGGAAGCCAGGATTGCCGTTAATCAGAAAGCTCCAAAAAAGCTCTGGAGTAACTTGTCAACACTTCTTGGTAAAGAAAAGTCTTCATCTAATGTGAGCTCTTCTATTACTCCAGACCAGTTTGTGAGGTTTTTTCAAGACAAGGTAGAGCAAGTTAGAACCCATACAGCGCTTGCAAAGCCACCATCTAAACTTTTGACCAGCACGTTGTTCATGGATGAATTCCAGCCAGTCACGGCTGATGAGATAATAAAATTGATAATGGCTGCTCCGAACAAATATTGTTCACTGGATCCATCCCCTACTTGGATTATTAAAAAATGTTGTGTCCACATTGCATCTTTTGTCGCTTTGATGTGCACTCGATCTTTACAAGAAGGATATTTTCCTGCTAGTCAGAAGTCAGCACTTGTGACTCCGCTTATTAAAAAAGACGGACTTGACCCTGCTGACATGAAGAGCTATCGACCTGTCTCTAACCTGACCTTTATGTCAAAACTGGTAGAGCGGATTGTTGCTAAACGATTGAATGTATATCTAGGTCTTTCTGGCAGTCTCCCATCGAACCAATCTGCGTATCGCCGGTTTTACTCTACAGAATCTGCACTACTCAAAGTAGTGAATGATCTGGCAGTTGCTACTGATAGTGGTAAGGTGTCGCTACTGAGACTCTTAGATCTGAGTGCCGCATTTGATACTGTTGACCATGGAATCCTTATTGAGAGACTTGAAAAAACTCATGGCATCTGTGGAGTTGTCTTAAAATGGATTATTTCATATTTAACTAACCGCACGCAACGGGTTAGTGTGGGTGGGAACTTGTCATTGTCCGTGTCGCTTAGTAGTGGAGTACCCCAGGGATCAGTCTTGGGCCCACTACTCTTTCTATTGTACACCACGGATTTACTTGAAATTATTCATCGTTCTGGACTCGAGGGACACTGCTATGCCGACGACACCCAAACATATGTTCACTGCTCTGTTGATGATGCGGAGAATGTTCACCTTCGCTTATTGCCCTGCATAGAGAACATTGAACAGTGGATGGCTTCTAATCGTCTAAAACTGAATGGCGATAAGACTGAATTAATCTGGATAGGTGCAAGATCAAAGTTGCAACAGAGTAAAGCAAAAGCCTTGTTAGTTGCTGGGGCTTTGGTTGCCCCCACAGAAGTTGTTCGAAACCTAGGTGTTTATGTCGATTCTGAGCTTTCCATGAAAGATCATATATCTAAACTGTCAAAAACCTGTTTTTTCCAACTACGACAACTTAGAACCATACGAAGGTCTCTGACAAGTGAAGCAACACGTCTCCTGCTGCATTCGTTTGTTGTAAGTAGACTTGACTACTGCAACTCTCTATTTACAGGCTTACCTCTTAGTGCTGTTGGAAAGATTCAACGTATTCAAAATGCAGCTGCTCGTCTTTTTGGTGGACTAAAGAAACATGATCATGTGACTGCAATAATTAAAACTGAACTCCGGTGGCTGCGTATCTCTGAGCGAATTACTTTCAAAATTGGGACTTTAGTCTACAAGGCGCTCCATAGCGAAGCCCCCTCATATTTGCAAGAGCTGTGTGTTACTGTGTCTGATAACAATTCTTACTTATCTCGTCACAGATCTGCTAGTCGTGGTGATCTAGTTGTTCCCATAACTCAAACAAAAACTTACGGCAGTCGAGCCTTCAGTATAGCAGGACCGGCAACATGGAACATGTTGCCTGCCAGCATCCGAGAAGCCACTACATTGAGCTTATTCAAGGCCGAGCTAAAGACATTTCTGTTTGCGAAATCCTATCCAAACTGATGATCAGAGAGAAATTATTTCATTTTTCCTGACATGCTGATTTTTGTGTTTTATATTATTTTTTTTTTTTGCTTTATTTTTATTGTTTTGTTTTGTTGATTTTATTGTAAAAGGAGCCCTGAGGTGTTACACAAAAGGGCGCTTGAAATCCAAATAAACTTAAACTTAAACTATATATATATATATATATATATATATATATATATATATATATATATATATATATATATATATATATATATATATATATATATATATATATATATATATATATATAGAGAGAGAGAGAGAGAGAGAGAGAAAGTATCATCAAAAAATAATTTGCAAATAATTAGTAGCCTCCAAATTACAAAATTATAAAAGATTTTAAAAAAACAAAGTTTTTACGGTTTATTTATTAATATTTTTATAGTGTTGACTAGTTGGGAAACATCAAACAAGTATATTATCAAAAACTCGTTGGGTACGCAAGTTTTCTTAGCAGGAGAAGGTTGGTTTTTTGTGCATCTTATGGAGTGGTTTTGAAAGTTTTATATGGTTTCATGTTTAAAACAACACAACTTGTGATAACGGGTTGATTCTATTTATCTGAACACTGGTTAACCTAATCATTTAGTTTGGTATCTTTATATTTTTACCAAGTCACAACTAACTACTCTTAGGCAGGGCTTTGTTTTTCTAATTAGAGATATTTTCAAAGTGTTAAATATTCTGATATGAAACTTTTATGTTTTCAAAATTCATTTTTAAAGCGTTTTACACTTTGGATTCCAATGTGGTGGCTTGTAGGTCCACTAAATAGATTTTACTCATTATTGTAATGCAAAACCTTTATTTCATTTAATGTGGTCTATTTTTAATGGTCACAGTTTAAAAACTTCAAAAAATTATTTTCAGAGTTCTATAGAATACAAAATTTATTAAATTTGACGTGTTTTAGAATCGGGCTGTTGTACAAGATTGTGTTGTGGAGCTCAGAGAGGTTTTCTCATGCATATTACAGACATCCACGGAAAAGTATTTATCACATCTCATTTTTTGTATTGATTAAAGACACAATTATTTCTGGGTGATTCTAAACTGCAAAGCAATAAATAAAGCAGTCAGGTCAAGTTGGGTCGGGTCAAGCCAAACCTATTATATGAAAGAACATGTCCTGACTAACCGACTGACTGATTATCAAAGCTGAGCTGAAACGCCTCATCTTAGAAACGTGAAATTTGGAACTTATGTTACTTCTATAGCGTAAGTACCCACTAAAAAGGCTTTTAAAAATTATGCTCCCGAGGAGATAAAACAGAAAAATATATACTTTACCTCAATAAACGCATAATTAAAAAAATAGGGTAATGTGTGTTTTTAAAACTGCCACTGAAAAACTGAAAATACTTCACATGTTAAAATTGTTATTAGGATATAACATAAAAAATAAAGTTACAAGCGTTTTACCATTCTTTGATAATTTTTCTTCTGGGATCTCAAGTTTACGGTAAAAAATGTATTTGCATGAAAACTCAAAAACTGAAAATGTGAAAACTTTGAGGTTCAGTATTTAGATTCTTCTTTGAAATTAATTAATTACGTATTTTTGAAAAATTTGCTTCCAAGCTTTGAGGACCTGGATCCCGTAAAATAAGCTGAGTCCAGTTCAAACCGAACCGGGCCTCTATTTTTGTGCCAATGAAACGGCCGAGCCTGAATGTTTTTGTCTATGAAATGAACCGGAAAAAATTTCTAAAAACATCTAAAAGAAATCCATGATACATAGTTCAATTTTTTTAATTTCAGAGCGAGCGAAGCCGCGACAAGTAGGTATTGCTAGTAAATAATAATTTAAAATTTAGAACACGTTTTTATACAATTTTCTAAAAAGTATAAAATAACATGAAAGCGTGGGGCGCAATAATTGCGACCGTATGAGTGTACAACAAAACACACCACGCTTTTATGTTTATAATTTAGTTTAACCTTCAATAGCTTGTTTTTAATTTTGTAAATTATTACTCATTCCCTACTTTGTAGTTTTTTTAACTGACATTTATTGATTGTGAGGAAGCCTAATATTGCAACGTATACTGTTTATACTAATATAAAAAGTAATTGGTAATTTTTTAAATCACGACTATATTTTAAACTTCAGATTACGAGCATACTTGAAAATGGGTCAAAAGTTAAGTATTTAGTAATTTGTTTCAAAGGTCTGAGTATTTGATAAAATGTGGGTGAGGTCAGGTTGGATCATATCTAGTCAGACCGAAGTGGATCGGGTCAGGTCGGGTCCTGAAAATTTGACTCATGAGCAACCCTAGTTTACTTGTTATATGTTATATTGATTAATTTCACAACTTTTGACAAACGAAAAGCTCTTAAATAGAGTAATTTGGCCGTTAATAGTATACTCCGTATTCTCAAATTTTAACGGCGCTATACGCATTGTGGAATACTCCCAAACGTAAGTCCGTTTGTTAATTTTTAGCTCATTGAAAACAGATTTGACATTTTTAATCTGTGATTTATTGAATAATGTCAACTTCGGACATTTTGACTAGTTCTACACAGTAATTATGTTACAGGAAGTCATTAGAGCTGAAAGAGATTTCAAGTGCTGTGCATGTACAAGCCTATGTGCATGTTTTGATTGCTGCGCCCACGAGATTGCAGTCGAGGCACCGGTCGGTCAGATCTGCGGCTATGCCAGACAAACGTAAGAAAAATGTGATAAGAATTAAAACGTTTAAAATATTTATATATTGCTGATTCTAGTGACTTGATCGTTTTTAAATTTATCAACTAAAAATAAAAAGTTCAAGATATTTGGGGTGCTGTTTTTAAATCAAGATACACTGCTAGGAGCAGTTAAGGTGCATAAAAGTAGTTATTAAAAAAAATATTTTACTTTTATCGAATTAATTATAACTTTCAGCAAAAGCTGTATAGCTCCCCAATTTGTTATCATGGATGCAAGTAAAAAACCCGTTTTCGACATTGTTGGTCCCATTTGCATCTGCCAAAATTTCTGCTGTAGGGGAGACTTAAAATTTAAAGTAAGATATTTACATACATTACGTAAATCATTATCTTAATTATATCAATCAAAACTGCGGCATGGCTTTCTGTTTGACACTGTTGACCACTTTATGTTACTCCAACGATTACAATGGATTTGTAGGTTGATTAGCCTTGTTTCTGACTGGTTTTGGTTTATCAAATCACTTGTTTTACGTCAAATTCGGCCTCTCAACATCTCCGCTCTCGTTTTCGACAGCGGCATTTCACAGGGCTCCGTTTTTGGTCCACTTCTTTAAACAAAAGAGATTCAGCTTGTTTTGATAATAACAATATCCATTACCACTTCGAGGCCGATGACACCCAGAATTACGGGCAATGCCTTCCCGACCGAACAGTTGATTTTTTCTCACTCTTCTCATTCTCTCTCTCTCGCATAATAAAAATTAAAAATATTTGCATAAAATCCACGCGTAAAAAACTTTCTTACAACCTTTCAAGGTTTTTTGCTAAAATTTATCTTAAGAGTAATTGATTTTTAAATTTAATTGCGATAGAGTAAATAAATGCAGCATTGAGGCGCTGGTGGCAGAACTGTTGAGCGTTCGTCTGTCGATTGTTAGGTCAGCAGTTCGAGCCTCGCCGGCGTCACCAGCGTAACTCCCTTAAGCAAGGAGTTCACTCGCATTGCTAAATGGGTAGGCGCCCATAAGGCTGCCTTTGCAAGGAACCTTTCTCGCCTTTGTGCAAGACTTTGTCTTGAAAGCGGCGTAAGTTGAATCTTATTAAAAAAACTAAAGTAATATTTATAATAGGAATAATGCAAAAAAAATGATAGAAAATATAAATGTAGAGTATCTGGTTTTTTAAGATCATTGGTTAATTTTTATAAAACGAAACTTTTTTTAGTTGTATCTCTCCCACTAGAGCCAATCTATTGACACCTATTCTTCAAGATCTTTATTGGCTTAACCTTCCATAAGCAATCAAACTTGCTTCAGAAACAGACATCTGTAGATTACGAAAAAATAATTTTTTTCTAAGTCTTTCAAACAATAATATTTAGAGGTTCTAAAGCTTGTTTGATTGTTTGGACTACTTTATAAATTACTTTTGAATTTCAATTTATTACTTACGACGATAAATTTCTTTAAATAATCACCATTTCATAAAAACTAACATTAAAAAGCAATATTTGAAATAAAAAATAAAAATAAATGTCAATTTTTCACTTTTATATTTTTATTTTCGTTGATTTCAAACATTTTCAGGTAATGTCGCTGGATGGGTCTCATGATGTTGGAAAAATAAGCAAAAAATGGGGTGGACTAGCAAGAGAATTTTTCACAGATTCCGATTATTTCTCTGCATCTTGTATGTTTACAAAAATACTTGAAATTTATTTGGATGATAATTTTTCCAGAAATGAATATTTTAACAACCATGCTGACAAATTTTTATAATTATGGTCTGACTCCATCGAGGCCGTGGTTGTATATATATGTATGTGTCTGCGAGACCAAATGATACCTGTGCACTGAGTTTTTATGGGAGTAAAAAAATGGTTATTCCACCTAGTATGCCGATAATGCACTGGTTTTTTGTACACAAAATTATGACAAAACTTCCAAGCCGTAAAATATATATTTTTTTATAAATCTATCAATATATGTATAAACTAGCGTTGCCCGGGATTTGTAGAGGTTTTATAATGTTTGTCTCTCTCGCTCCCGTTTCCTTCCCCGCTTGCTCTCCCCTTCTGGGTCACTTTCCCGCTCCCAGTTGCTTTCTTGATCCCGGTTGTTTTTTTGCTCCCGGTGGCTTTCCTGATCCCGGTCGCTTTCCGCTCCCGGCCGTTTTCTCGTTCTTGTTCGCTTTCCCGCTCCCGGTCACTTTCCCGATCCTGGACGCTTTTCCGCTCTTGGTCGCTTTACTTTTCCCGCTCGTTTTTTGCTATCAGTTGCTTTTTTGCTCCCTTTTGCTTTCCCGTCCCCGCTCATTTTCAATTCCTGTTCCCGCTTGCTCTCCCGCTCCGCTCCGCTCATTTTGTGTCCGATTTCATTTTTTCTTCACTATAATTGTCTCCCATTACCTCTCAAGCTTGTGTGAAAATTCCATCACGATTGGATGAATGGTGTAGCAATGCATAAAAGACTTACTTGCTTACTTAATTACAGAATCTAATATATATATATATATAAACAAATAAATATACATATATATACATGTATATATACATAAATATATATACACACACACATATATATATATATATATATATATATATATATATATATATATATATATATATATATATATATGTAATAGATATATAGATTCCCTCGCTCCGCTCATTTTGTGCCCGATTTCATTTTTTTTCACAACTTTCTTTTTCTGCATAAGAACTATATATATATATATATATATATATATATATATATATATATATATATATATATATATATATATATATATATATATATATATATATATATATATATATATATATATATATATATATATATATATATATATATAGATAACTGTGTGTTTGTTTGTCTGTCTTCTATACAAATCCATACCGCTGCACAAGTTTTAATAAAATTTGGCATGGATCTCAAAGAAGAAAAAAGATAGAGTTGTTTTTAATTTTTTTTAATTTTTTATGGTCAAAAAACCTTCCAGCCAAAAGTTCCTATGTACAAGCATCAAAGGTTATTGCGTAACAAAATTTAAATTTAGTTTACGTAACAACGTTTGAAGAAAGATTCAAAGAATTTTTAACAATTCTATTTCACGTTGTATGGGCAAAAAAAAGTTAGGAAGAAGAGGAAGAAAAAAAATGAGCGGGAAAGCAAGCGGAAGAACGAGCGGGATTGGGAAGGCGAGCGGGAGAGCGAACGGGAACGGGAGAGCGAGTGGGAGCGAAAAAAAGGAAGCGGGAGAGGGAAAAGGAGCAGGAGAGCAAGCGGAAAAGGAAGCGGAAGTAGGAGAAAGAAAAAAAGCGCGAGCGGGAACAACGATAGAAATATCTTTACAAGCCCAGGACAACGCCGGGTAACTCCAGTAGTCTTTTATATTTCAGAATTCGGTAATTTTTCATTTAATGCTAATCTGTCTTTTAAAACAACAAGTTTTCTAATTTATGAGGATAAGTATTCATATAATGTTGGTTAATTTGTTGATTTTCTGAAACACAAATAAACAAGTGTTTAAATTAAAAAGTGAAAATATTATTTTTATAAAAATTTCAAGCGAATCTATATTCCAAGTTTCAGCTTGAATGGAGGACGTGAAGTTTGTTAATTTCTACTTTCAAAATGTGCAAGCAAGCAAAAAAGCAAGTAAGATTAGCGGTGAAGTTAATATAAGGAATTTGACTACTATAAAAATGTTCCATAGTCAAATACTGACCATTGACCATGCCAAGGTGTCTTTCCAAAATCAAAGGCAAATTTAAACATGATTTTTTTTCAATGTTGTATTTCTCAGTAAGTTGTCTTAATAATTTTATGTTGATCAATTACAGTTCCCATAGACCTTGATGTTCGGATAAAAGCAACTCTTTTGGGTGCAGCCTTCCTAATTGTAAGAAAAAGTTATAAATATTATTGTAAATATTTCCGGAAAAATGTTTTAATAATGAAAAGATTAAAATGATATTTGTTTTGAATTATTATAATTTTTTCTAAGTAATGGGCTTGTATTATTTTTGTTTCAGGACTTCATGTTTTTCGAGCACAGACAAACCAAGAAAAACCAAAGAATTATCGCGCGATAATTGGATATTTTAGTTTAAGTATTTTTAACAATTATTAATAACTTGATATTTTTATCAGTTGTTGTTCTAAATAATCATTTTAGTTTAATTTTACTGGTACATAATTATTAAACGTTTTTCATCAAACAGATTTTATCTATTTATATAGTCTCCTAAATTCACTAACGAAGACTCACCTGGATTAACGAGGGTAACCATCTTTAAGCACATTAGGCAGTGCTGGGTAAGATTTAAAATCAGGTGATTTAAAATCACGATTTAAATCATAAACGATGATTTTTTTATTTTGATTTAAAGTCACAACGACATATATGATTTTTTATTTTGATTTAAAATCATATTTTGCATGATTTAGTGATTTTGAAGCCTTAAAATCATATTAAAATCATTTTCACTAAACTTTGAAACTTTTTTTAATTTTACCAAAAAATTTGCCAAGTTAACATGATTGATGCACTACAACTGCCAAAATTTACCAAAAATGAAATTTATTTTTTGATGGAATATAAAACTGTGATGGAACCATTAGCTGTGACACTAGATCAGTTACAAATTGACGAGCATTGTTACTATGGTATACTGTTGTCTAAGTTTATTCAGTTGAAGCATAAAATACAAAAAATGCTTACAGAAGGCAGCATGTTACTGTGTGGGGCTCCAGCAAGTTCATTGTTGTCAGTTTTTGAAAAAAAAAGTTGGGGCAGTTTTTATCTTAAACATCCCTGAAAGTAGCGTTATATAAGCAGTGCTGGCTGCACTGTTACACATTGGTTTTAAGTTGAAGTGGGTCGAGTCACAGGCCCGCAACTACGGGGGGGCGAGGGGGGGCAAAGCCCCCCCTATAAGATATTTCGCCCCCTCTGGAAAATTTTAAGATATGTAGTTTTTTGAAATTTATAAACCTGTTAACCGTTACACAAGTAAATAGCTGGATAAAACAGCGTATTTCGCCCCCCCCCCAATTCTAAGATATGTACTTACTTTTTCGAACTTTATAAACCTGTTAACCGTTATAAAAGTTCATAACTGGATTAGGCAGCGGATTTCGCCCCCCCCCAAATTCAAGATATGTACCTATTTTTTCGAACTTGTATACAAGTTCATAGCTCGATAATAAGGCAGCGGATTTTGCTCCCCCTGAAAAATTCTAAGACATGTACTTTTTTGAACTTTATAAACCTGTTATGTAGCTGGATAAAACAGCGTATTTTGCCCCCCCCCATTCTAAGATATGTACCTACTTTTTCGAACTTTATAAACCTGTAAACTGTTATAAAAGTTCATAACTGGATAAGGCAGCGGATTTCGCCCCCCCTCCCAAATTTTAAGATACGTACCTATTTTTTCGAACCTGTGTACAAGTTCATAGCTCGATAAGGCAGGAATTTTGCCCTCCTCTGAAAAATTCTAAGACATTTACTTTTTTGAACTTTATAAACCTGTTATGTAGTGTTTAGCTAGATAAGGCAGCGTATTTCGCCCTTCCCCCTTACTGAAAAATTCTAAGTTATGTACCTTTTTGAACTTTATAAGCCTGTAAACCGTTATTCTGGTACATAGCTGGCTAAAGCAGCGTATTCAGGAATACTCATAAAATTGGGAATGTTGGGTATCTATCAACACATCTGCAATATAGTGTATTGTATACGGTTAACTTATTAACGCATCACTGCAAACATTTCAGCAAAACCTTGGGATGCAACTTTTTCTCACGGCCCACTTATATTTGAAAAAAAAATCTAAAACTTTTTAAAGCCTTTCTTTAATTTTTTCTCCAAAAAACTGATGACCGGGGGGTTTAATCGGAGCTGCTTTTTCAAAATATTTTCAAAGCCACTTTTTTATTTTTTCTGTATAAAAACTGATAGCTGATGACCGGGAGAGGGGGCTATCCGGAAGTAGTTTATCCATACATGTTAAACCACTTCAGAGGGGCTAACTAGTTGGCCTATCCAACCTCAAAAACCTAAAATATCAAAATAGAAGCTTGAAGTTTACCTATATAAAATTACAGATTGTGTTTAAATTAAAAAACAAAACAGAAAATTAATTCTGTAATGCAAAGATTTACGATAAATATTGATTATTTTTATTTATTGCACTTTTTGTCATTTTATTTTTATAAACTATTCCAGCAAATCCAAAATGAAGTCATAAAAATAATAAACAATATGGGTGTTGGTGGCGCACCTTGGTTTTACATATAATATTTACATTGTCTTTTTAACTCCCGATATAATTTTAGTGGTTTTTTGGCCATTTTCATTTTTCGCCCCCCTTTAGAGATAGCTCGCCCCCCCAGAGCATGACGTCTAGTTGCGGGGCTGTCGAGTCAACGTCTTGTAAAAGTGTAATTCAGCTATTGAGTAGTTCTGCAACAACATTGGGAAACAACGTGAACAAGGTGTCTGAACAAGAAGGAGATATGCCGGGAATGGTGATGTTGACTATGGTTACGGCGAAACATCAGCAGCTTCATGAAGATGCAGGTAACACCTATTTAATGAAAACTGACTCATAAATATGACCCAATAGTCATGAACTGATGTCTTTGATTAATGTAAAATAAATATTGTCATTCCATGTCCTGTGCTACTTCTCGAATACAGACTGCGCCATGATACACCACCTCAACAGCAACGCTTACCCCATAGCAAAGAAAATACTCATCAGATACAATATAGCAATTCCATCGCCATCAGCTGTGCAGCGCCTCGTTAGCGTTGCAGGTTTTAATTGAGACACCCAAACGAAACAGACCATCTTACCCAATGTTCAAAAATTGATCAAGATAAGCCAATAAGGCTTATTTTCACTGCAGTTTGTTCAAAATTGCTTTTGCTTTGAATCATCATACTGTTTGATGAATGTTGATTTGATTATTTACTAAACGAGAATGCTCAGATGTGCATTGGATTTATATATAAAAACAGTTCATAAAATCAATCAATACAGAACTGAAGCAGCGATTTTATGATTTAAAATCATGTTTTAATACAGAAAAATTGTGATTTTGATCAATTTTATTTTTGAAATTCTGATTTCAATTAAGCAATCATTAAGCATCGTATCCAAACACGTGTGCAGAAATTGAGATTTAACGATTTAGCGTGCTATTCAAGCCCACAACACCAAATCTGAAAATCATACAGGCTCCAGTGAAACTGGAAGAGACTGCGTCAAAAAGTCAAAAAATAGACCATGTCGTTTGTTAATTGCGGTCATACCCACGAGTGAAGCTGAAGGTATTTTGTGCTCATGGCCTTGCCTGATGTTTCAGAATTAAGAAAGGGCAGTCTATGTTTATAGCCTTATTTTCTCAATTGTTGATTTCAAAAACGGAGTTCAGTCACTTAAATCTTTTTAGATTTTTTGATGTTTTCATATTTTATTAAAAATGATGTTATCAAGAGAACTAGATCTAACAAGCTTATAAAACTCAATAACGTCAATGTGGTATAATTTAAAATGTGAAAAAATCGTCGTTTAGGAGGTTCAAAAAACTGAAAAATTCCAGATTTTGTGATGAAAGAAATAGATCTTGCAAGGTCACAAAACTCAGTAACGTCAATGTGAAATCATTTGAAGCGAGAAAAAACCGTATTTTAAGAACGGCAAAAAACAGAAAAATTCCGCGATACCGGTATCACAAAATTTTCAGGAAGAGCAAGCGGGAACGGGAAAACGACCGGGTGCGTGAAAGCAAACGAGGAAGGAAACTTCCAGAAACCTCGGGCAACGCCGGGTACCCCGTTAGTTCATAATAACACTGGTCAACAAAAAATAGGTGTTGAAAGCTGCTTAGGATTGGTTTAAAAAACCGAACGGTCTAAAAAATTTTCTATCGTTTTATACAAAGGAATCAGTCAAAAAATTCCAGACAGTATATGACCCCAAAATACTTCTAAAAACGACTGTTTGCAACTTCAAATGCGTTTTTCAAAAAAATCTGAAAATTTTGTTATATTTTTTATCGTGGACTTTTTCAATTTTTTGGAATGTTTAAAACGTGACGTGCTGGAACTTTTTTATTTACGTGTTCAGCACACCGAAATACATATAAATCATTTGAAAATATCCAAACATGTTTTTTGTTGTTAACCTGTGTAATTTATTTGTTTCGCAACCAGGCTAACGTATTCAAAATGAGTTTTCACAAGTTCAAATCTTATATTCGCAGTATAAATCTATTAAATTTGTTGAACGAAACTAAGAATATATGCTTATATTTTCTTAGAAAATAATTGAGATAATTTGAAATATTTAGATAATTTGAAATATTTAGATAATTTTCAAATGTAAAAAACAGATTCTCAAGATTCCCACAATTAATTTTGTATTTTCAACTTCATAGTAAATTCAATATGTGCTTCATTATTTTCAGCTGTTTCTGACCAGCTTTGAGTCTTAACATTGTATACCACATAAGTTAATCTGGTGGTGCGATCATCTCCGACCCTCTCAATTTTTTTGTTAGATCGTTTAACCAAAAGAAATGGAGCTAAAACTTCAGAAAGTCAGACATTTCTGCATTGTCGATAATCCGGTGTTTAAAAACTTGACAAACGGTAGAGGATCAGAAACTGACTGTGCCGTACAGTTGAGGATTTGGTTACGTGGAGCCGTCGGTGACCTAATGTGGGCCCGCTGTGATTGACAGTCATGTATGAAGAAATTGGGATGTAGCGATTTGGCGTAGAATTCAAGTCCACAATGCGGAAGACCACGCAAGCTCCAGCGAGACCTAAAGAGACTGCGTCAAACAGTCAAAAAAATTGACCATGTTGTTGGTTTTTTTTTGGGGGGGGGAATGTATAAGGTTCTGATATTTTTGGAAAAAGTATCTACGCCTACCCCCTCGGCTATTAACTATTTTCTATTTTTGGGAGAAGTGTAGCATTACAAAGATAAAAACAAACTTTTGAATCTGCGGGTTTAAAAATTATTTGACTCCCCAAGGTTTTGCTGAAATGACGTCCCTGGTCAAAGACAGTCGCACTTGAAGATTTAAAATTGTCATTAAGGAAAAAGTTTGGTTTCCCGTAATTGATCGCCTGGTGAAAGAACGCGTCAAAGTATGTTTTGCCTGCCAGATCGCTGTCTCAACCCCACATCGTGAACCGCTACAAATGAGCCAACTACAGTCAACATCTTGGAGTGCATTAAGCGTTGATTTCGCTCAGTTAACAACTGGTAATTACCTAATCGTAGTCGTTGATGATTATTCACGTTTCCCTGTAATAAAAATAGTCCAATCAACCGCAGCAGTCAGCATGATACCAAAGCTTAATCGCATCTTATCTTAATTCGATTCGTGTAACATTGTGAAAACGAATAATGGACTCCTTTTTAATAGCATTGAATTTGTCCGATTTGCGAAATATATGGGTTTCAAACATTACAAAATTACTCCGCTATGGGATCGTGCTAATGGCAAAGTTGAACGATTTAAAAAACAGTGAAGACAATTATTAAGACGACCAACTAGAACTCAAGAATTAGCGTCAGGAACTAAACATCTTTCTTCGCCAATATCGTACCACGCCCCATGCGACAATGCTTTTTGGTTGTCAAATGAAAACAATCTTTCCATCATTCTCAGTCGATGACACACAAGACGACAGAGGTTTTCGTGAGAGAAACGCTCTTATGAAATCGAGGATGAAAGAGTACATATATATATAAAGAGTACGCTGCTAAAAAGTTATATTTAAAACCATCATAAATTAGCTTAGGTGACAGAGTCGTTGTGATACAGTCAGTCACGCTCAACAAATTGCTTACACCATACATGCCAGTGCCGTACACAGTCACGTCGAAGAATCATTCCATGACCACTGCTGCACGCATCACTGACAAGCAATCAGCTACACGCAACACTGACAAGCAATCAGCTACACGCAATTCGTCATTCTTCAAGCAACTAGATGAACGCTTATCGAACTGTTCAGAGCCCAAAGAGCTATCTTGATAGAAGATGATATTGCACCTAGCGATGCTATCATGTCGCAAGCTGTGGTGAAAGACCAGTCCAGCCTACAGCCAGTTCAAAACAGTGTACGACATTCCAAGCGTGAACAACGAGGAAAGGGATGTAGTGTCGTAGTGTGTGATGTATGATGCTTGCATGGACTAGAGCATCTTCGTCATAGATGCAGCGTGGGAGAAAGCTATAAAAGGAAACGTAGCTTGCCTGTGAGGATATTAGAACAGGGTTGGTACAACACACAACACATAAACACATCACTGAATACTCATACAACCCGTCTAAATTGTTTCACACAGATACACACGTTAATTAATCAAACAACAAAACAACCGGTGAGGATATTTGTACATTGATATTCAGAGATTCAGATTGTTGCTTGTTCATTCATTCGTCTATCGGTCTATTACTTATCTATTGCTTTGTGTAGATTTTTTCATAATCGAAAACATTACATAATGCTTAGAGAAATGAATCAACAGCATATTTCTCCAATCACTTATGATGGTTAGAACTTTTTTATTTTCTAATTTTTTTTCTTCTATTTGTGTCGGCACCGCCGATTTGTTTACATGCAGCCGTAGAAAATTATTATATATATATATATATATATATATATATATATATATATATATATATATATATATATATATATATATATATATATATATATATATATATATATATATATATATGACTCATAGTGTTTAACTTCAAACCCCTACGAAACGGCTGAACCGATTTTTAAAAATAATTTTGTGTACATTTGGTAGGCCAAAGGATAGGTTGCAGGCTATTTAGAATATTTTTTAAAATTATTTTTAAGAGTTATAATAGAAAAACAAAGAGGTGCAATTGGATTGCCTAATAGATTTCGCTCGTCAGTCACTAATTTAGAAGACTCAGTCCCAGACTCCAAAGCATCCAATCTTATAAAGGGTGCAGGTCAACTAGTCGCCGCCCAACTAGTCGCCGACCAACTAGTCGCTGCCAACTAGTCGCTGGCCAACTAGTCGTTGGGCCAACTAGTCGCCAGGCCTACTAGTCGCCGCCCAACTAGTCGCCGGGCCAACTAGTCACCGCCCAACTTGTCGCTGTCCAACTAGTCGCCGGGTTAACTAGTCGCCGGCCAACTAGTCGCTGGCCATCTAGTCGCCGCCAAAGATTTAACTATATATATATATATATATATATATATATATATATATATATATATATATATATATATATATATATATATATATATATATATATATATATATATATATATATATATATATATATATATATATATATATTCATTTTACCTATTAATAACAACTTTCGCCCTACCACAGCAACATATTCACTAACTACACCTGCGTCCATTCATGTTAACTAAGTTGTTTACATTTCAGTTGTGCCCTTTGACTTTCTAATTTCTGTTCTGACTTTTGCATTTATAGCACGTGGTATGGTCACTTTATTTCGTTAAACAATTATTTTGTTTTCGGGCTCTGAGGATGGAAAAAGTTCTCAGATGGCTGTCTCATAACTATCATATGGACTAACCGTGTAATTAGATTTTGACATTTATTAATTTTTAATTTTCTGAAACACTTGTTGATTTTAAATTTGACAATGAACTCTTGAAAAATAAGATGTACAGTTTTTATTAAAAAAATCGTTATAAAATGTTTTGTCATTGGTTACTGTATTTTGAAGAAGTTATACGATTAATTTTTGAACAGTGGTTTAGACGATTTTACGCCTATAGACAACCACTTCACCGCTCCCTCTTGCTTTCCTGTTCCGGTCGCTTGCCCGCTCCCGCTCGCTCTCCCGTTCCCGGTCGCTTTCGCTTTCCCGGTCGCTTTCGCTTTCTTGGTCGCTTTCGCTTTCTTGGTCGCTTTCGCTTTCCCGCTAGCTTTTTCGCTCCCGATTGCTTATCCGTTCCCGCTTGTTTTTCCGTTTTTGTTCCCGCTCACTCACATTTGCTTTCCCGTTTCCGCTTGCTCTCCCACTCATTTCGTGAGCAATCTTAATTTTTTCACAAAAACCTTCCTCTATTGACTCTCAAGATTGTGTGAAAATTTCTCTTCATTTTGTACCTGATCTCAATTTTGTTCACACGAACCTTCCTTTTAATGACTTTGAATGTTGTGTAAAAATTTCATTACGATCAGATGAATTGTGTAGCAATGTATAAAAAACATACACACACAGCAAGTGGTGAATAGCTGTGTTCGCGACTAGTTGGGCGGCGACTAGTTGGACAGCGACTAGTTGGGCGGCGACTAGCTGGCCCGGCGACTAGTTGGGCGGCGACTAGTTCGGCTAGCAACAAGTTGGGCGGTGACTAGTTGGGCAGCGACTAGTTGGCAGCGACTAGTTGGCCTGCTCCGTCTTATAAAAATGTCCTCGAGTTTGGTCGACATTTCTTTTAACGAGTCAGTTGTTGTTTTGGCTATTCTATCAAGAAGAGCGTCATAATTTTTATTCATGGTCTCCAGTAAGCGCGTCATATTGTCGCTCATTCTGTCGACGATACGGCTGAGAACTACTTCTAGACTTTCGAGAGCTATAGCTTGTTTAGACTATTAATTAATCAATGTTTAAACACAAAATCGACAAAACCTCAAAGTTTTAGACGCGAAACAACCAGTTAATAGCGAGAGCAAGCACCGAGCTTGATTAATTTCAATTGATTCAAGGCCTAATTCATGTCGGAAACATTAAATTCATGTATTGTGATCCAGAATAAAGCTTTCCTGAAAGTTTTAGAGCTCTAGGTGGTCGAAAAGTGGGAAAGCGACCGGGAGCGTGAGAGAAAGCGGGGAAGGAAACGGGAGCGTGAGAAAAACGATAGAAAACATCTAATAAACCCAGCCAACGCCGGGCATATATAAGTTAATATAAAGGATTAAAAAATTAAATGAACAAGCACAAATGAAAACGATATAACATTTAAAGCGAAAACGTCTGGTGTTTGTTCCGTAATAACTCCAGAACCAATGAAGGAATCTGCATGAAATTTGACATGGTAAAAATTGCCACCCAGGAATGGATTTAGACAAAATCTTTTTGAAAACTTTAAAAAACGTGCAACGCTGGGTGACCCTGTTAGCATAAAATATTCCACAAATACAAAAGAGTTAGCTTGTTATTTAACTTATGTTTATTTGTTTGTTAAATGCGTAGGTGCCCCACCAGGTCAATTGGTCTTCATGGATCGACCACCTGCTATTCCAGGGGTTCCTCCAGGACTTGAATATCTTTCTCAGATTGATCAACTGCTTATTCATCAACAAGTTGACATGGTTGAAGGTAAAATTATTTTTGGTTGCAACCATCATCGCAATTGCAATTATCGTCACCGAAATTACATTAAACACTACCTTTCTTATTCGATTACCAAATAGACATCGTAACTATTAATTTTTCAAACAATATTTTCAAATTTCAAACGAGTTAAAAAGTTATTGGTTAGTAAACCAAGAAGGTTAGCTTATTAGAATATAGGATAACTCCACCCAGTTTCTCCAAGCCAGTCCCTAGCCTTGATAAAAGAGATGTAGAAAACACAATTATTACTGAAATATTTTTAATTGTTCATCAGTGAACATTGATGTGAATTATAATTTAGTTAAAATTATTTACAAGTTTATTGTACACGAAGATTTTTAAGATTGAAACAATAAAAAGATTGAAATAAAAAAAAATTACTGTCGATCTAATTTTAGTTTTCATGTAAAATTGTTCCAATCATTCCTGCAGGGACGTAAATTCAGCATTTTCCAGGGGGGGGGGGCAAAATTTTCCCGCCATTATATAGTTTACTGACAGGGTTACCCGGTGTTGTCCGGGTTTTTTGTGCTTAGTTTTGTCTCGTTTATGCCAATGAAACGTCAAAGAAATAACAGATTTTTTTGTAATTTTTCAAAATTTTCTCACCAATGAAGTTACCTGCATGCCAAATGTTGTTAAAATTGTTCCTGCGGCTTGGATGTAATAAACAAATGCTCTCACACACACATTACCTTTTACATTTATATAAATACGTAGGTACAAGCAAAGAGGGATGGGGAAATGCATCCCCCATCAGAGTATCAATTGAAATTTTTTGGGTATAATACCTTGTTTTTGGAAAACGACCGCAGCTTTTTGGGAGGAGAAATTAGAAGTCTTTGAAAAAATTTTGAAAAATACTTACAACTACCCCTTACCGGTTATCAGCTTTTTGGAAGAGAATAGAAAAAAATTTCTAAAGTGAATCCCCCACCAGAAAATTCTGGATTCGCCACGCGCCACTGGGTATAAGGGGGATGAATGATTTAATCATATTGCAGTAAAACAAGCAAAGGAAAAACGAGTTTTTCAACACAAACTTTGATTTCTATTTCATTTAATTTAGAAATGCAAAAGATGTTCAAAGTTTTTTTTAAATTGAATCATGTATTTTCATCAAATATAAAGCTATGCTGAAAGTTTCAACTTCCTAGCTAGTCAAAATGCTGGTTAAATTTCACTTGCAAGATTTGCGTACAGAGAAAGACACACACACACACACAAACAAACAGAGATTGTAACCTAAATAAAAGTTTGTAAAAAAGATGTCCAAAATGGGGTGGGTATAATTTTGTTTTATTTTTGTGTAATAAATAATAACTTTGATGTAGACAACTGTGAGGGAATCAACATTGTATCAATACCACTAATAGGGTAAAATTCCACGAGTTTGCTGATTGTATTTTGGCACAGAAAACAGCTAATCTTTGGACCAACACTGATACACAAATTATTACTCTGCAGTTATTGGCAAATCTAGCATCGAGCTAAGATATAAAATTGTCTACACACGCAAAAAGAATTCCAATACGCATTGAATCATCACGAGGTTAAGTAAAGTAAAAATTAATATATTATATAGTAAACTCTAAGTAAAAAAAAAATTCTAATTTTGGAAATCATGGGGGGGTAAATTGTCTATACACGCCAGTGCATATTCCAATATGCACTGTATCATCATTAGGTTAAGTAAAGTTAAAATTAATTAAATATATAGTAAACTCTAGGTAAAAAAATCAAATTTTGAAAATCAGGGGGGGGGGAAATGCTCCCTCCTGCCCCCCCCCCAATTTACGTCCCTGCATTCCTGATCAAAGGTTATGATAATAGGTTGCCGCAATCGAGATTGATAAGCATTGTTGATCTAGTCAGTAAAGTACTTACACGACACAACACAAAACAACATAAAGTAACCCAACATAACATAACATAATATAAATATAATACATACATATATAATTTTCTATGTCTGTCTGTATTTATGTATGTATGTATGTATGTATGTATGTATGTATGTATGTATGTATGTATGTATGTATGTATGTATGTATGTATGTATGTATGTATGTATGTATGTATGTATGTATGTATGTATGTATGTATGTATGTATGTATGTATGTATGTATGTATGTATGTATGTATGTATGTATGTATGTATGTATGTATGTATGTATGTATGTATGTATGTATGTATGTATGTATGTATGTATGTATGTATGTATGTATGTATGTATGTATGTATGTATGTATGTATGTATGTATGTATGTATGTATGTATGTATGTATGTATGTATGTATGTATGTATGTATGTATGTATGTATGTATGTGAAAACTCTTCTTCGAGCAAGTTCGTCAGAGGTCTTCAGAGGAAGACCCTCCCAGCGTTTCGGCCCTTTTCCTGACGCTACCACGGGAGGGCGGGCCACGACCGTTGATCAGACGGCCGCCCCCTGACGAAATTTGTGTATCACATGCCGTTTCCGACCAGAACCAGATAACCGGCAAATCTTCAAAGTACCAGAACCAAGAAGTCATTTTGAAACCGTCAAGCAACTGTAACAAGATGAGAAACTGTCTTTCAAACGCCGGAACTTGAGCATGTAGTAACTGTAGCATCCACCAAACCGCCAGATTCCGATACCGAAAGAAACATTCACCTCCGGAACTTCGAGCCATGCCATCACTTTCACCAAACGAGAAACACCACAAACCATAATGGCAGGAAACATTGTTTCGATTATTTTCTAAACGCCAGCAACTTTCCTTCTATTGCAAACAACCGAAACTTTCGCCGGCAGCCATAACGCGACTTCGTCCCTGAACTTGTAAACAAAGGAGGAGCTAACACTGTTGTACGGAAGCCAGAAGTGGCTGTTTAAATTTATTATCTCCTTTTTCATTCCTTTGCATCCATATCCAAAAAGAAGCTGTTTCTGCTCTTTCAGCTATTTTCTTGATAGCTTGAGTTTTTTCCGACCCGACATTCCGAGAGCCACAAGCAATTTGACGAGTGAGCGACCGGCTAAACCCCTGGCGCCTACTTCAACAGGAAAAATCTCGACTCTATATCCCGCACGCTCCAAATCTTGGGCAAGGATTCTGTAACGCTCTTCTTTCAAGATATTTGAGGCTTCCATGTTGCTTTCCCATGGCACTGTCAATTCGATGAACAGCAACGTCTTGGCCAAACTGGAAAAAATGACAATGTCCGGTCTCAATCCGCTGCTGCGAACCAATTCCGGAAAGCAGTCTTCATCTTTTAAGTCTGCTGATATCCTCCAGTCATTTGCCGCATCAAGCAACGATTGTCTTCTCGTACTTGCCTTTCTGCGGCCCAAGTGCTGCAAGCCTTCTCTCAAGAAATAAACTTTTCTTCTGGGGCACAACTGCATCGAATTGGCTAGTCTGCAGTTCTCCTTGATAATGCCCAGTATCTCTCTTAGAACCTCATTGTGGCGCCACGTGTATCTTCCCTTTGCCAAAGCATACGGACAACATGAGAGAATATGAATCAGAGTTTCTGTTTTCTCACACAGCTTGCAGGCTTCATTTTCAAGCTTTCCCCACTTCACTAAGTTCGAAGCTGTCGGCAGTTGATCATACATCGCTCTAATCACAAAAGATAGGCGGATGGGCGAGTAACGCCACAAATCATTCCATGTCATCGAATGTTGAACTGCCGCCTCCCATCTAGTCCAATCGCCCTGTTGCGACATCTGAGCACCTAACTGCACTCTTTCCAACTCCATTGCTCGCCTTCTGTCTTGAATAATCAGGTTTGTCCTTTCCTGCGACGAGGCCTTAGACCACCACACATGATGGAACCAACCCAGACCGAGCCGTCCCGGTTGCACTGCTCCGAGCTTTTCAGACCATTGCAAAGATCCCTCGGCTTCACGGATGTCCCTCCCTGCAGTCCAGCCTTTTCCCGATCCAACTGATGGGCCCACATTCACGATACATGGGTCTGAAGAGTTGTCCAGCATCAACTGTGTCCGTATCTTGCTAATCTTGTACTCTTCTACTAGGGACTTGAATGGAAGAGCTAACTTAGCTGACTTACTGTATAGAGCTAAAGTTGTCAACGCCGGTGGAAGTCCTAGCCATTTCCGAATGCAGCAGTTCATTTTCTTCTCCATTCGCTCCACGTGAGATAAACATATCTCATAGATTGTTAATGGCCATAGCAACCTCGGTATCAAAACAAACTGTACCAGCCATACCTTGAACTTTCCCTGCAGCTCGGTTGAATTGATTTTCCTCAAGTCCTCAACCAAGCCCTGCAGAACGATGCTGCTCCGATTCACATCATTCATGGAGACGTTGTACCATCTTCCCAAGCTTTTCACAGGCTCTTGCTGGATTGTTGGGATTTCGCAACCAGCCACCGAGAATGAGACAAAACCATCAATCTCTCCATGTCGCAAAGAAAGGCTTCTCGATTTGGTTGGCTTGAACTTCATTCCACACCAGGACAACAAGTCGTTGAAATTTTGAAGAATACGGCGCATTTCGCCGCAGTGATTCAAGATAAGAGTAGTGTCGTCCATGAAGGCTTTTATTGATGGCATGAAAATTCCTTTTCCCAGGTAAACATCCTGAACCCGAGATGCAATCGAACCGAGCAATAATTGCATAGCCAGAACAAATAGGATGGGAGAAATTGAACACCCCATAGCAATTCCGACCCGCAAGTTGAACCACTCTGTGGAGCACGTCGATGTTGACAGACGTAGCCTAAAACGGCGAAAATACTGTTGCAGAACATCGATGAGGAATTCTGGAACATTGTGCCTTTTGAGTGTCTTCCAGAGCAATTGATGGCGAACAGTCCCGTACGCGTTTGCTAAATCAAGCCAGACCACATGCAGGCTGAGTTGGTTTTGTTTTGCTCTTTTGATGGCCTCCCAAATCATGGATGAGTGCTCGATACATCCCGGTACTCCGGGGACTCCTCCTTTTTGCACGGATCTGTCAATGTACTCATTACGAATTGCAAAATCCGTGAGCCTCTTGGCCAGAACAGCGAAAAATATTTTTCCCTCCACGTTCAAAAGTGAGATTGGTCGGAATTGGTTGATATTGACCGAATCTTTTTCTTTGGGGATAAAAACTCCCTCCGCCTTCTGCCATTCCCTATCTACGCATCTAGATCGCCATGCAATCTTTAAACGGTTGTAGAGCAGCTTTTGCACGCCTGGACATCTCTTGTATAACAAATATGGAATGCCGTTGGGACCTGGGGCAGATTTGTTCCTCGTTTTTTTTAGAAACTGAGATACTTCATTCATCTTTATCTCTCCACCGTCGAAAGCCACTTTCGGCAACTGTACTTCGGGAAAATCGGTTCTTTCCGGCAGCTCTGAATCGCTAAGAGGATCTTTGAACGCCAAACGGAAGTGCTCATCTAATTCTTGTTTTGTCGCTCGAAGAGTGCCAGATTTTGGTGGATCCAGCAAACTTTTTCCGAAGCAAAATGGATTTTCCATGAATTTGCATCTGGCTTTCTTTTGCTCACTTTTCTTTTTCCGGAGTCTTTCTGCAGCCCTGAGAGCCCGGAGCCGATTTTTTACATCCCGCCACAGTTCAGACAGACCAACTTTTTCGACCCCCTCTGCGATTCTCCATTGTCGCCTGAGTTTCTTTCGCTCCATCTTTAATTTTTCAATTTCTCTCTGCCGTCTGGATACTGCTGCATGCGTGTGAACCGGGTTTTTCTGGACCACACCAAATGAATCAAAACATTTTTTGTAGATAATTTCTGAGAAGGTTTTCATATCGAGTTGTGGATTCTCCCTCAACTGGGCTTTGAGTAATCTCGTCAACTCCAAGTCTAATGTTGACCAAGCTGAAGTGTCAATTGCTTTCGGAAATTTAATTCTTGTCTTGGGTTCTGAATTTACATCTGCTTCTGAATCGGAGACTTTGTCGGGGCTGTGGTTAGCTTCCGGCCCGGCGTAGTCAGACGTGTTACCTGCCTCCTTGGTTGATGCAGAGCGTTGATTGATAGCAGTTTGACAACCCATTTTAGTTTTATGAACATTCATTCCGCGAATTGACTTAAATCTTCTTCCACAAACACATTCAGTTCCTCCGTCGAAAGCAATCTGTGGAACATGGATGGGTTCTGGAACTTCTTGAGCCGACGAAACTGAGCCCGCACTGAGAGATGATGGGCGGCGAACAGAAGCGGGAAGACATCCCATTTTTGTTCTGTGAACTTTCATTCCTCGGACTGTCTTAAAGCTTTTTCCACACACACACAACACGGGCAAACCCCCATCAGGGTTCCTTGGAAAAGCCGGTTCATCATCCTGTAGTCCATTGATGAGCTCATCATTCTCCCCCCCCTTTCGGTAAGAGCTCTGGGGGCATAATTCTTTTGTTGTAGATGTAGCATGCGAAGACGGAAATGTGCCCCGGCTAGCCAGGCCAAGACACCCGTAGTTCTTGTCTCTCCAAGATGTCTCCGGTCTTTCCCGGTGCCACTCGGTCTTCCCCGAGCGCCCCTCAGTCTTTCCTGAGTGTCCGATGGCTAATGCCCATGAAATGTATGTGAAAACTCTTCTTCGAGCAAGTTCGTCAGAGGTCTTCAGAGGAAGACCCTCCCAGCGTTTCGGCCCTTTTCCTGACGCTACCACGGGAGGGCGGGCCACGACCGTTGATCAGACGGCCGCCCCCTGACGAAATTTGTGTATCACATGCCGTTTCCGACCAGAACCAGATAACCGGCAAATCTTCAAAGTACCAGAACCAAGAAGTCATTTTGAAACCGTCAAGCAACTGTAACAAGATGAGAAACTGTCTTTCAAACGCCGGAACTTGAGCATGTAGTAACTGTAGCATCCACCAAACCGCCAGATTCCGATACCGAAAGAAACATTCACCTCCGGAACTTCGAGCCATGCCATCACTTTCACCAAACGAGAAACACCACAAACCATAATGGCAGGAAACATTGTTTCGATTATTTTCTAAACGCCAGCAACTTTCCTTCTATTGCAAACAACCGAAACTTTCGCCGGCAGCCATAACGCGACTTCGTCCCTGAACTTGTAAACAAAGGAGGAGCTAACACTGTTGTACGGAAGCCAGAAGTGGCTGTTTAAATTTATTATCTCCTTTTTCATTCCTTTGCATCCATATCCAAAAAGAAGCTGTTTCTGCTCTTTCAGCTATTTTCTTGATAGCTTGAGTTTTTTTCCGACCCGACATTCCGAGAGCCACAAGCAATTTGACGAGTGAGCGACCGGCTAAACCCCTGGCGCCTACTTCAACAGGAAAAATCTCGACTCTATATCCCGCACGCTCCAAATCTTGGGCAAGGATTCTGTAACGCTCTTCTTTCAAGATATTTGAGGCTTCCATGTTGCTTTCCCATGGCACTGTCAATTCGATGAACAGCAACGTCTTGGCCAAACTGGAAAAAATGACAATGTCCGGTCTCAATCCGCTGCTGCGAACCAATTCCGGAAAGCAGTCTTCATCTTTTAAGTCTGCTGATATCCTCCAGTCATTTGCCGCATCAAGCAACGATTGTCTTCTCGTACTTGCCTTTCTGCGGCCCAAGTGCTGCAAGCCTTCTCTCAAGAAATAAACTTTTCTTCTGGGGCACAACTGCATCGAATTGGCTAGTCTGCAGTTCTCCTTGATAATGCCCAGTATCTCTCTTAGAACCTCATTGTGGCGCCACGTGTATCTTCCCTTTGCCAAAGCATACGGACAACATGAGAGAATATGAATCAGAGTTTCTGTTTTCTCACACAGCTTGCAGGCTTCATTTTCAAGCTTTCCCCACTTCACTAAGTTCGAAGCTGTCGGCAGTTGATCATACATCGCTCTAATCACAAAAGATAGGCGGATGGGCGAGTAACGCCACAAATCATTCCATGTCATCGAATGTTGAACTGCCGCCTCCCATCTAGTCCAATCGCCCTGTTGCGACATCTGAGCACCTAACTGCACTCTTTCCAACTCCATTGCTCGCCTTCTGTCTTGAATAATCAGGTTTGTCCTTTCCTGCGACGAGGCCTTAGACCACCACACATGATGGAACCAACCCAGACCGAGCCGTCCCGGTTGCACTGCTCCGAGCTTTTCAGACCATTGCAAAGATCCCTCGGCTTCACGGATGTCCCTCCCTGCAGTCCAGCCTTTTCCCGATCCAACTGATGGGCCCACATTCACGATACATAGGTCTGAAGAGTTGTCCAGCATCAACTGTGTCCGTATCTTGCTAATCTTGTACTCTTCTACTAGGGACTTGAATGGAAGAGCTAACTTAGCTGACTTACTGTATAGAGCTAAAGTTGTCAACGTCGGTGGAAGTCCTAGCCATTTCCGAATGCAGCAGTTCATTTTCTTCTCCATTCGCTCCACGTGAGATAAACATATCTCATAGATTGTTAATGGCCATAGCAACCTCGGTATCAAAACAAACTGTACCAGCCATACCTTGAACTTTCCCTGCAGCTCGGTTGAATTGATTTTCCTCAAGTCCTCAACCAAGCCCTGCAGAACGATGCTGCTCCGATTCACATCATTCATGGAGACGTTGTACCATCTTCCCAAGCTTTTCACAGGCTCTTGCTGGATTGTTGGGATTTCGCAACCAGCCACCGAGAATGAGACAAAACCATCAATCTCTCCATGTCGCAAAGAAAGGCTTCTCGATTTGGTTGGCTTGAACTTCATTCCACACCAGGACAACAAGTCGTTGAAATTTTGAAGAATACGGCGCATTTCGCCGCAGTGATTCAAGATAAGAGTAGTGTCGTCCATGAAGGCTTTTATTGATGGCATGAAAATTCCTTTTCCCAGGTAAACATCCTGAACCCGAGATGCAATCGAACCGAGCAATAATTGCATAGCCAGAACAAATAGGATGGGAGAAATTGAACACCCCATAGCAATTCCGACCCGCAAGTTGAACCACTCTGTGGAGCACGTCGATGTTGACAGACGTAGCCTAAAACGGCGAAAATACTGTTGCAAAACATCGATGAGGAATTCTGGAACATTGTGCCTTTTGAGTGTCTTCCAGAGCAATTGATGGCGAACAGTCCCGTACGCGTTTGCTAAATCAAGCCAGACCACATGCAGGCTGAGTTGGTTTTGTTTTGCTCTTTTGATGGCCTCCCAAATCATGGATGAGTGCTCGATACATCCCGGTACTCCGGGGACTCCTCCTTTTTGCACGGATCTGTCAATGTACTCATTACGAATTGCAAAATCCGTGAGCCTCTTGGCCAGAACAGCGAAAAATATATGTATGTATGTATGTATGTATGTATGTATGTATGTATGTATGTATGTATGTATGTATGTATGTATGTATGTATGTATGTATGTATGTATGTATGTATGTATGTATGTATGTATGTATGTATGTATGTATGTATGTATGTATGTATGTATGTATGTATGTATGTATGTATGTATGTATGTATGTATGTATGTATGTATGTATGTATGTATGTATAATGTATGTATGTATTCGGTATGTTAGCAATTTTGCATAACGCGGCTGCCGCGGTGATCAGCAGTCAGCAGTTCCTAAAATTAGTACGATCAGTTATTACGCAATTGTACACACTCAGTCCTAAAGATCAAATGAATAATATTAATATATAATAAAACTTTAATAAAACCGTCATTTTTGACGGGTTATCTTTAATAGTATGATAAGTGGCCTTGAACCCCTTTAGTAGAACTTACGTCACTATAAATTTGTCAAACTATTATTTAATACTCTATTTTTCAAGTTATGACTGGCTGGGATACAGAAAACAAGTACCAAATCAAAAACTCGTTGGGTCAGCAAGTTTATTTTGCAGGAGAAGGTTGGTTTTTTCTTCTTGTTTGTCTTATGGAGTAGTTCTGAAGTTTTTTTTTATTTAAAACAGGCTGTTTATGGTGGTATTTATTTTGCCCATCTCTTTATATAGCAAAGCATGAAGCGTGATCTAATTGTAATTATAGCAAAGCTTTCCGGCTTTATAAGGCGGACAATTGTTATTGATATTAAAAACTTGGTAAATGGCATCAGTCCTAAGCCTGGGTAGGTATAAGAGGAAAAACTTTCTACATTGTTTTTGTAGACAGATGATAACGTAAAATCAATTTTACCTACGATTGACCCCAAAATGTGATAGTTTCAATGGCCATTCAAGACAAGCATGTGAAAAATCTTAGCTCTCTAACCTTACTCGAAAACTGTCAACGCGCATATCAAAAATAGGAAGGTTGTGTATATGTACCATATATACACGATATATCCTTATATATGTGACTTTTTTTAGAGTCGGATGCCTGTGAAAGAATGTGCTGTGGAGCGAATAGAGGATTTCTTATGCACATTTCAGACAACTACGGAATGGTAAACATAACTTTTTTTAGAATAATTAATTATATAATTTGTTTACCCAGTTGTCCATTTTTGTTTTATTATCGTACGATTGAAATATAAAAAAATAGGATTGAGATTCACAATACAGCAGAAACACAAAAAAATTAAATGCTGAACTTCAGTGTGAATGTTTTTTTAATAATTTTAAAGTTTTTACAGAAATTTAAAAAAAATGTCAGGAAGTAATGCGGGCAACAAGAGAGTTCAAATGTTGCGGAGGCTGCAGTTGTTGTGCCGATTTGAATGGCTGCGCCTTGGAGCTTGCCATTGAAGCTCCGATAGGTCAGGTGTGCGGCTATGCCAGGCAAACGTTAGTAAGTCACCCAATTATTGTAAATATTCAAAATATTAAACTAAAGCGGGATTTTTATACTTTTCATTTTATTACGGCGCTAATTTGTGAAATAGTCCACGCCACATCAAACCGTAAACGACTCGTGCATATGGGATCACACAGTTTCCTGCCACCCGCACGTGTATCCGAAATCCTGGAATTCAACCCGGGTATTCCGGGTATCTAAGCCGGTGTCTAAACAACTAGACCAACACGTCCTACTTTTTGAGTATTCAAAAATTTATCTTTGATGTAACCTCAATGCTAGTTCAAACCTTGTTTACAATATAAAAATCTAACTTCAACAATATTCTGCTATTTTATTACTATTTTTCATTCGGATTCAGCTTTCAATTATCTATTTAGTGTATCTATAATATTCAGAGCCGTCTTTAACCTATTGGAGGCCCTGGGCATATTAGGATAATGGGGCCCCTATGATTTTGACAGAACACTATTTTGTTAGAATAGACAAAGAAAGTAGATAAACAAAGTTAACTATTTATTTTTTTAAACAAAACAATCCCATGAATCGAATAGATAAATGTAATATAGGCCACAAAAGTAACTCTTTTAGTTTTTACAGGTTAGTGGCGTTAGTGCTTAAAAATCTCTGTTATTTGTAAAGGTATAAAGAGATATAAAAAGCGTTGCATTGACTAATAATTAAAAAATAATAAATGTAATTTAGGTTCGATTTCTTCGTATTATATGAGTTTTTTGGTAATAAATATTGGTTATCGTTTGGTGATCTTACAGGAAAGAGGGACTTTATATTTTATCTGAGGGGGGCCCCTATCAATCGCGGGGCCCTGGACATGTGCCCAGTGTGCCCATTGAGAAAGAGGGGCCTGGTAATATTCATGCTTATACTTAGATCACCGATAACACTAGCTAATCTTAATGTTACAGATCTAGCTGGATTACTCCCAGTTTTGTCATCATGGATGGAAGTAGAGAACCCGTTTTCAACATCGTTGGCCCCACTGGCATCTGCCAAGGTCCTTGCAGTACAGCAGACCAAGAGTTCAAGGTCAGATGTTGACAGTCGTAATGATCAATCTACATACATAATTTCCTATGCCTTTATGTATGTATGTATGTATGTATGTATGTATGTATGTATGTATGTATGTATGTATGTATGTATGTATGTATGTATGTATGTATGTATGTATGTATGTATGTATGTATGTATGTATGTATGTATGTATGTATGTATGTATGTATGTATGTATGTATGTATGTATGTATGTATGTATGTATGTATGTATGTATGTATGTATGTATGTATGTATGTATGTATGTATGTATGTATGTATGTATGTATGTATGTATGTATGTATGTATGTATGTATGTATGTATGTATGTATGTATGTATGTATGTATGTATGTATGTATGTATGTATGTATGTATGTATGTATGTATGTATGTATGTATGTATGTATGTATGTATGTATGTATGTATGTATGTATGTATGTATGTATGTATGTATGTATGTATGTATGTATGTATGTATGTATGTATGTATGTATGTATGTATGTATGTATGTATGTATGTATGTATGTATGTATGTATGTATGTATGTATGTATGTATGTATGTATGTATGTATGTATGTATGTATGTATGTATGTATGTATGTATGTATGTATGTATGTATGTATGTATGTATGTATGTATGTATGTATGTATGTATGTATGTATCAGTTATGACGAGTACTTAAGTACAATAGGTGTACTTGAGTACTTGTACTTAAGTCTTTTCGCGAATGTGTACTTAGTACTTGTACTTAAGTACATTTTTAGTGTACTTCTTGAGTAAGTACATTTTAAAAGTAGCTAAGTACTTTTAAAAAAATTTGCGTTAATTTATTTTTAAAACTAATTATTTAAATTATTAATTATTTGTAAACCTAAAAAAAAGTGTTTATATAACAGATTCTTTGCTCGAGCATTTCCTGTTGTCGAGGTTATGATTTGTCATTCTAATTTTTACATTAGTGTTTGTTACAAGATGGCCGATCTATCGGAACGTATTTAGGTATCTGGCAATTGCAAAAGTATTCCTCAAGTTCAACACAGCCATTCCATCGTCCGCTCCTGTTGAAAGACTATTCAGTCAAGCGGGGCTTATACTAACTTCTCGGCATAATAGACTCAGCGACACATATTTGGAAACAATGCTTTAAAAAAAAGGCATTTTCGTGATGTTTCTTAATAAATACTTGGTTCTATGCTGTGGAAACAATCTTTTTATGATCAATAAAAATTTTCAATGTACTTGAGTACTTGTACTTAAGTACAATTTAAAATCTGTACTTGTACTTAAGTACAAGATAAATAATGTACTTGTACTTGTACTTAAAGTACATTTAACACAGAGTACTTAGTACTTATACTTAAGTACATTTTCTGAGTACTTACGTCAACACTGGTATGTATGTATGTATGTATGGCGGTGGTGGCTAAGCGGTAAAGCGTTCGCCTGTCGCCTCGTAGGTCGGTGGTTCGCATCTCACTGGCGTCACCATCGCAGCTCCCTTAAGCAAGGAGTTCACACGCATTGCTCAGGTTGAGTGTCTCGCGGGGTTAACAACTCCTTTCACTAACCTTAAAAAAAAATGTATGTATGTATGTATGTATGTATGTTTGTATGTATGTATGTATGTTAGCAATTTCGCATAACGCGGCGGCTGCGGTAGTCAGCAGTCAGCAGTTAAAAAAATTAGTGCACGCAATTTTACACCGTCATCCTAAACAATAAAAATGTTACTGCAATCGCAAAATAATAAATAATGGTATTTTAAAAAATCCTTAATTTTTGACGGGCTATCTCTAGTCGTTATTATATTGTGGGCACCATTTCTATTTCATTCCAAAATAGTATTTTAGCCCCCTTTATTAATTGCACTCTTACAATCGTTTTTTATGCTGCAGAAAAGCATTTTGATACATATAACGTCAATTTGAATTTTCAGCAGTAAATTTGCTATTCGTGCACCAGTAGTTAACCATTTTAGCAACTCTAGTAAAAACTCTTACACGGATTTCAATATTTGTTTCTCTTCCTCTTCGAAGCGCAACGCTTTAATATAGAAAGTTTTTCAGTTAAGTTTTGTTGCATGGATAAAAATGACTCATCCTTTACTCTTTTTGTGTCGTCATAAAATTTATCAATATATTATTTGCTAATATGCTATTAAGAGTGATTCCGGCTCCACCCACGATATTGAGTATAAGACAAATCTCGCAACATTTATAGACTTTTAAGTGGGTTTGGTTAAGAAAAACTAACTGTTAATTTTCAAGAAAAAATTTATGAATGTTTGTAAAAGAAATTTATATTTAAAGCATAACCCAAAGAATGTTTTTGTTGTCACGAAAAATAAAATAAACAAAAAAGAACTTTTTATGAATGTACCTAGTTTTTCCTTGCTTTTAAGTTACTGACATTTAAGTTAGTGATAGTTATGTCTATAAAACTAAAATCTATTATATGAAAACTAGAGTTAGCCCGTCAAAAATGACGGATTTTTTAAAATTTAATTATATATTCTTTTCTGATTGCAGTACCACATTTTTTTATCTTTGAGACTGTCATTACACGCCTGCACTCACTAATTTGTATCAACTGCTGATTGCTGACCCGTGCGGCCGCCGAGTTAAGCGTAATTGTTAACATACATACATAGTGGTTTTGCCCGTCCCAAGGATGGGTGTTTTAAAATTACGGTGTACTTTAGATACATTTGATAAAAAATAGTCAACAAAAACAAAATGACATTTGATAACCATAAAAAATATTTTTTGTATATATAAGCAAATTTAATGAAATTTTTTATTGTGTTTAAATTTTCAATTTACTAAAGTATTTTATATAAATTCAAAGGATGTGAAAATTAAAGAGTGCAATAATTAGTTATTGAAGAATTTCAGTATACACGACATTTTTTGTGAATTGACGGCCATCGTTGAGAAGTGGTCCTTGCCTCTGAGATTTTTAAATCTCATTATATAATATTTTTCGATTGCAGCGTCACTTCTTTTGATCTCTGGGACTGATCGAGAGTGTATATAGGTACAATTGCATAACTTTTATTGCACGCCTGCGTGCAATAAATTCTTACGTGCACATCGATATCGTCTATACGACTAATTACGTAAGCGTGACAGAATCAGTGAGTGAGTGAGTGAGTGAGTGAGTGAGTGAGTGAGTGAGTGAGTGAGTGAGTGAGTGAGTGAGTGAGTGAGTGAGTGAGTGAGTGAGTGAGTGAGTGAGTGAGTGAGTGAGTGAGTGAGTGAGTGAGTGAGTGAGTGAGTGAGTGAGTGAGTGAGTGAGTGAGTGAGTGAGTGAGTGAGTGAGTGAGTGAGTGAGTGAGTGAGTGAGTGAGTGAGTGAGTGAGTGAGTGAGTGAGTGAGTGAGTGAGTGAGTGAGTGAGTGAGTGAGTGAGTGAGTGAGTGAGTGAGTGAGTGAGTGAGTGAGTGAGTGAGTGAGTGAGTGAGTGAGTGAGTGAGTGAGTGAGTGAGTGAGTGAGTGAGTGAGTGAGTGAGTGAGTGAGTGAGTGAGTGAGTGAGTGAGTGAGTGAGTGAGTGAGTGAGTGACGTGGACTACTATAATATAGATATATATGAAAACAAATAGTATTATTTCTTTAAAGTTAAGTTTATCTGACTCTGTAGGCTTTTAAACATAAAATCATGTAAATACGATTACATCGGAAAAATTACTAAAAAATGAATATTTCAAATAAATAAATATAGATAAATAACTTTTTATATTCTCGTATTATTGTTGTTTTAATATTTTTCAGGTATTGACATTAGACGGATCCCATGTAGTTGGAAAATTAAGTAAGCAATGGAGTGGATTTGGAAAAGAATATTTTACAAACGCCGACAATT
Organism: Erpobdella octoculata; assembly: GCA_963978895.1. Taxonomy (NCBI): domain Eukaryota; kingdom Metazoa; phylum Annelida; class Clitellata; order Hirudinida; family Erpobdellidae; genus Erpobdella; species Erpobdella octoculata. Next base: position 40,649,433 of record OZ022239.1, on the reverse strand, counting down.
TTTCTGCATCTTGTATGTTTACAAAAAATAACTTAAAATTTATTTTAATGATGACTTTAAAAAAAAGAATGTCTTAACAACCTGGCTGCAAAATGTTTACAACTATGGTCTGATGCCATTGTATATATTTATTTATTTCATTTATTGAGCACCAACATAAGTATTAAACGTAAACAAAAGAAAATAACCAAAACGACAAGAAAAAATATAGAACCAAAATTTCAGAAAAAGAAAAAAAATCGATTGGTTGAGAAAGAAATAAGGTGCCCAAAAGGTTCGTCCGAAGGGAATTCCTTCCCGCTTAATGGACAACCTTTACAAAAAAACCAAATGAGCTGGTTGAGTTAAGACATGTATATATACTAGGGATGTCACGGGTACCCGAACCCGAACCCGAGTTCGGTACTACCCGGTCTTTTTCTGATACCCGAACCCGAACTCGAACCCGAAAGTGTGAAAATTTGGTACCCGAACCCGAACCCGAACCCGAAAATGTGAAAACTTGATACCCGAACCCGAACCCGAATCCGAAAATGAGAAAACTTGATACCCGAACCCGAACTCGAACCCGAAAATGTGAAAACTTGATACCCGAACCCGAACTCGAAAATTTATAAGCCTAATACCCGAACTCTGAGTTGTGAACAAATAAATCTTTATAAAAGCTGTGTCTTAGAGATTAATAAATTACAAGTTTTGTTTACGTAACATATTATACTAATCGCGAGCGTAGAAGTTTTGTATTATCACCTTTGCGTAACAAATAACACAAATACGTCATTTTATTAGTGATTGTGTAAACTAAACCACTAATCCGTTTGATTATAATCACGCCGGACCGAGCCGCGAACGAACTAAAATAATTAATCCTCCTTCGGTCGAAGAAATCGCGGATAGCCATGACTCTAAACTTTTTACGTCAGTTATATAACCTTATATTTATTCATTCATATACTCAAAGTTTTTCTGATATAACAAAGACCCTTTGTTATAAAGATAATCTTGCATAATCCTAAACTTCAACTGGCAAAGTCTATAAATGATCTATGCGCCACAGTTATTTTATTGGCAAATGTGTAAGCTAGGACACTAGTCCGCCTGATTGCCCGACCGGACCGAGCCGCGAAAAAATTAATAAATCACGATAATTTAAGAGGTAACGTATTATGCTAATCGCAAGCCCTGCAAGTTTTGTATTATCACCTTTGCGTAACAAATAACACAAATAGGTCATTTTATTGGTGAGTGTGTAAGCTAGACCACTAATCCGCCTAATTATCTGGCCGGACCGAGCCACGAAGGAACTAAAATAATTAAGCCTCCTTCGGCCAAAGAAATCACATTATTTGGAAAGCTAAAAAAATAACTTGTTAGAGTTTATTCAATACGTGTAATGTCCAATGGATGAATTGATCGCTCTCGTTTGTATATGTATATACACTAGGTAAATTTAAAATCAATCCAGGAATTTGAAATCATAAGCCAGTACCCGAACCCGAACCCGAAAACCTGAGTTTCACAAACCCGAACCCGAACCCGAAAACTCTAGTTTCACAAACCCGAACCCGAACCCGAAAACTCTAGTTTCGCAAACCCGAACCCGAACCCGAAAACTCCAAAAAGTACTACCCGTGACATCCCTAATATATACATATATATATATATATATAACTCCGCCTCGCTAATTGCAACCCAGTCCCAAGCCTGGATAAAGCCTGGGACAGTTAAAAGTATCAAAGTTTGATCCACGACAGGAAGTACTTAAGTGCTTCCTACATAGAGCCAATTCAGTCTCAAAACACTTGGTGTAATGGACTATAAACTATCATAACAAATGGGTATATCTAAATATATATATATATATATATATATATATATATATATATATATATATATATATATATATAAATCTCGTGTCATAGTGTTTGAAATCGAGCTCCTCCGAAACGGCTGAACCGATTTTTATGAAATGTTTTGTGAACGTTTGATAGGTCTAAGGATAGGTCCATGATTATCTAAAATAATATTTTTTTTAAATTATTTAAAAAAGTTATTTTGGAAAAACAAAGGACAAACAGACAGACATAGAGACAAACAAACAAACAGACACTCATATATATATATATATATATATATATATATATATATATATATATATATATATATATATATATATATATATATATATATATAGTTTGATCAATGATTTATATTTATACTGTTTCCTATAAAAGAGTATCGTTAACTGTCTCAGATTGTAAATGTTATTTGTCTTGCATTTTGAGGTCAACAACATGGCAGATTCTTTTCAGGTAAACTGCGGTACAGGTACAATACTGTAGAAATGGTAGCGTTTGTTACTCCCATTGTTCCACAAATGACTGATGAACAAAGAATGATTTACGACCGCATTATATTGGCAGTTTTGGAAGGACAAGGTGGATTCTTTTTTTGGATGCACTAGGTGGAACTGGGAAAACATTTCTCTAATTCTCGCTGAAATACGATCAAATAATGGCATAACTTTGGCCGTTGCATCATCTGGTATTACAGCAACTTTATTAAATGGAGGCACAACAGCTCATTCAGCACTTAAGCAATGTGCAACATAAAATAGCAATCATCCATGGCCACAGTGCTGAATCATGAGTGGCTGGCAGAAAGCGTAATTTTGGCATACAAAATGTGGATGTCAATTATTTAAATTTCAAGATACAGCAGTTGTTGCCAGGCAAATTGGTGTCATACAAATCGATTGATACAGTTTGCGATGCAACAGATTTTTTGAACTCATTGAATTTGCCAGGCATGTCACCGCATCATCTACAACTTAAAGCTGGATCTCCGGTTATTCGATTCTAGGACTGTTCATCAAGGACTATTCATCAAGGGACTATTCATCAAAAGACTATTCACCAAAGGACTATTCATCAAGAGGACGGTTCATCATAAGGACTGTTCATCATAAGGACTGTTCATCTAAAGTCTATTCATCCAGCGGACTATTCATCAAAAAATTTAATAAAATTGTTTAAGATGTTATTTTCAACCAAAATATGTTGCCAAAATGCAGGGTAATCTATATCAAGTTTACAGTGCTACTCTGCTTGCATCCAAATACTTTATTCTTTATAATAGAACTAGCGAGGTACCTTGCGCTGCCCGGGTTTTTAGAGGTTTTTCGGTCGTTTTTCTCTCGCTCCCGTTTCCTTCCCCGCTTGCTCTCACGCTCCCGGTCGCTCTCTCTTCCCGCTTGTCTCCCGCTCCCGGTCGCTCTCTCTTCCCGCTTGTCTCCCGCTCCCGGTCACAGCACCAGAAAAACTAAATTTGGCTGTTTTCGTAAACCATATATGTACACATTTACCAAAGGCCACAAACACGTCAAAGCATCACCCATGCCCGCTATGTCAAATCTGGCATCGGTCGTTTAACACCAAGGGGCCACTCTTCAAAGACACTTTTGCCTCGAGCAATCAGCAAGTTTGTAGAAGACATGGTTGTAATATACAACAATTTTATTCGTCACATACAGTAAATAAAACAACTACTCAAGAAATAACGTCAAGATCTTAAGATCAAACAAACAAAAGACAAATGAATAAAAAAACTGCCTTCAACTGTTCGTACAAACAATAGGAATATACACACTCAAACAGCCAGATACCATACACCTCAAAACATCACTAACACCCGGTCTACCACTTCTGCCACACTTCAAAGAGACAAACACGCTCGCTTTAACGAGGTCAGGAAAGGTCATTTCAAAGAGACGCTTACGCTCGTCGATAAATTAACCAGACTCAGATTTCATGCAAACTTCAAATAAAAACTAAATACATTGGAACTCATTTAATTGATATTAAAAAACTTATTTTGTTTTTTTTAAGAAAAGTTGCGGTAGCGAATAGCGCTGAGAACAGCTAAAAAATGTTGCGCGCTGTCATCAATGATCTTGTCAGCCAATAGTACCGCTCTTAACAACCCTATTTTTTTTAAATTACTGATATGTTTGAAATTTATTTTATCAAAGATGAAGAACTGTCTTTTAAAAATACATCAAATTACTTTACGCTGAAAATATCTTGGGTATATATTGATAAAGGTAGCTGAGTGGCTTCAAAATTTGATGAATAGTCCTCTTGATGAATAGTCCTCTTGATGAATAGTCTTTAGATGAACAGTCCTTATGATGAACCGTCCTCTTGATGAATAGTCCTTTGATGAATAGTCTCTTGATGAATAGTCCCTTGATGGATAGTCCTTGATGAACAGTCCCTTGATGAATCGTCCTTTGATGAAAAGTCCGCATACCGGTTATTCTACTTCGGAATTTGAACCCACAGCGGCTGTGCAATGGCACGTGATTAGTAATTAAAAAATTGATAAAAAACATTGTCGAAGCCAGCATTTTGAATGGCAAGTTCTGAGGCAAAAGTGTTTTGCTGCCACGAATCCCAATGATTTCCACAGAAGTGCATATTGTATTTAAATGAATTCAATTTCCAATTAGATTGGCATTCGCAATGACAATTAATAAGTCGCAAGGCCAAACGATGTCTGTTTGTGGCTTAGATTTGGGCACGCCATGTTTTTCTCACGAACAATTATACGGGGCATGTTCTTGCGAGGGCAAACCATCCAGTTTGTTTGTGTTGGCTAACGATGGACTGACAAAAGACATTGTACACTTGATTGCTCTTCGAGATTGATTTTTTTAAATTGATATAATTTGTACATTAAACTTTTAATAAAAAAAACTAAAATAATTTATAAGGTTAAACAAAGTTTGTTGGGTCAGCTAGTATATATATATATATATATATATATATATATATATATATATATATATATATATATATATATATATATATATATATATATATATATATGTATATATATATATATTTATATTTATATACGCGGAAAAGCGACCGGGAACGCGACGGGAACGGGAACGGAAAGCGGAGAAGAAAACGGGAGCGAGAGAGACAAACATTAGAAAAACCTCTAAAATCCCCGGGCAACGCCGGGTGCCCCCGCTAGTTAACCTATAAAATAGGAAAACATTGACCTCAGTCTTCTAAATACTTGGTATTTGAAAAATGTGAGAATTGAAAATATAAGAAACTTAAAAATCAAAATGGAATAAATTAATTTTTTATTAAAAAATTTCAAATTAAATATCGTTTTTTTTTAATTAAACTAAAAATTTAAGTTTTAATGGATTTTATTCTATAGTTTACTCAAATTTTATCCTATCAAACTAAAAATTTAACAGAATGTAAAGTTCACAGCAACAAATAAGCAACTAAATTTCAATTTGATTGGATAAAAAAGGTTAGTTTTTTTTAATGGTAAAGGGTCCCAACGTATGGCTCAAGCAAGCAAACAAGGTAAATTCAATATAAAAAATTTAAGTACGATTTTTCCGTTACATATTTAAATCAATTGAAACCCATGCACCTACTCTGATCAAAATCTAAAGCAAACATCAACAAGAATCATTTTTATTGTTGTATTTATCAGTCTTAATAATTTTGTGTTTATTAAATACAGTTCCAAAAGACCTCGATGTTCGGATGAAAGCAACTCTTCTGTGTACAGTTTTTCTAATTGTAAGAACAAGTTATAATAATTAATGTAATTATTTCCACAATATAAAAACAAAATAAAATTTGTTTTGAATTAATAGTTTTTAAATGACAGTTTTTAAATAATTTTATTTCAGGACTTCATGTTTTTCGAGCACAAACAAAAGAACAAACACCGAAGAAATCGATGATAAAATTTCTTCGTTTTAATTATGTTTACCACCATTGTCACTTTTCATCAGAGTTTTTTTCTAAATGAATAATTTGTTTTAATTACTGGTTTTTATTGTCATATTAAATGCGCAATCGTCGGTGTATTTTCTTTATTACATAATATTGTAATCCTTTATATTAACTTCGCTTCTCTGTCTTTTTTTCTGTTTTTCTGTCTGTCTAAGCAAATATCTTTTTAACGTTATCTAATTAATGTAAATTTGGTCCATAGACTCGGGAGAACCAAACATTAATTTTGAGATGGTCACGCTCAAAATTTTTAATTTTTTCATTCAAATGCTCAGCCTAAAAAATCTATGCATCATTAAGTCATTGTTTATTTCATTGAAAGACAACAAATTTAGAATTCCACTTTTAACCATTTCATGCATTACTATCGATCTCCACGTTTTTGACGTCAATTCGATAATTCATATATATTAGGATTTTTTATTTATAATGGAATATTGTTTTATACCAATTTTGTTAAAATTATTGATTATTAAATTTTCTTTTCATGATTACAAATATTAATTTTACACTAAAATTAATTTTTTCATTTAAATAGTAGTTGAATACTGTATTCCATGTTTACCTATATTATAGACTTATAACTTCATAAAAAATATTTGGATTAAATTTATATCTTTTTATTGCAAATATATGAAGCATAAACAAAATTTTTTTTACGGTTCACTTGTTAATATCTTCTACTTTGAGAATTTTCCAATTTTAACTTCATTTACTATCCACCCAGCATACGTTTTCAAATTCTGCATTGACCTTTTATGTAACGCAATACGCAATACAATAAACTGAAAAATTAAAGAATGTTGTAAAATATAGAATCATTTAAAATGTAAAAAATTGTATTTAAAATTTTTTTAAAAAGCTGAGAATTCCGCTATTATATATATCCGGTATTACAAAATGTTCAGATTTTTTAATGTTTTCAATTTTTGATAAAAAAAAAGGATGTAATCAAGAGGACTAGATCTTCTAAGGTCAAAAAACATAATAACGTCAATGTAGAATTATTATAAGTGTGAAAAAATCGTATTTAAGAAATATCAACAAAGTTAAAAATTCCGTGATACCGGTATCACAAAATTTTAAGATTTTTTTTTTTATGTTATTTACTTTGATCAAAAAGTGATGTAATCAAGACAAGTAGATCTCGGAATCTTATAAAACTCAAAAACGTAAATAAAGAATCATTTAAAATGTGAGAAAATCATATTTCGAAGATGTAAAAAAACTGAAAAATTTCCCGATACCGGTATCACAAAATTTTCAGATTTTTTGATGTTTCTAAAATTGCTCAAATGGTGATGTAATCAAAAGAACTAGATCTTCAATGCTTATAAAACTCAATAACGTCAAAGTGGAACCATTAAAGTACACTTTAATGATTCCACATTGTATTTTTCTAGTATTTTTCTAGTAGAAATTAAAAAAAACTAAAGTATTTTGCCATAAAATATGCCACAAATTTTCAGATTTTTTATGTTTTCAATTTCGATCAAAAAGTGATATAACCAAGAGAACTAGAGCTTGCAAGTTTTTAAAACTTAATAACCTAAATGTAAAATCGTTTTAAGTGGGAGAAAATCATATTTTAGAAATACTAAAAAACTGAAAAATTCCGCGATACCGGTATCATAAAATTTTAAGATTTTTATGCTATCAAATTTGATAAAAAAAAAAGTTATGTAATCAAGACAAGCAGATCTTGCAAGTTTATAAAACTCAAAAAACGTCAATATAGACTCATTTGACGTGTGAAAAAATCATATTTTAAAAATGTCTAAAACTGAAAAATTCCCCGACACCGGTATCACAATTTCTTTTTAGTTTTTGATATTTTCAAACTTCATGAAAAAGTGATGTAATCAAAAGAGCTAGATTTTACAAGCTCATAAAACTCAATAAAGTCATTGTGGTATCATTTAATGTGTAAAAATAGTATTTTAGGAATTCCAAAGAACTAAAAAATTCCGCGATACCGTTATCACAAAATTTCTAGATTTTTGGTGCTTCAAAAGTTGCTTAAAAGTGATGTAATTAAGAAAATTAGATTTTGCAATTTCATTAAACTCAAAAAAGTCTATGTGGAATTATAGGCGTACGGGAGCTTATCGAAGTGGGGGGCTGAAATAAATATTTCCCGAGTGCTACTAGTTTTTCTAAAAATAGAAGATAAGTAAACATGAGCGTTATAATAAATCAATTTTTGATCATTTCTATTTTTGTTTGTTTATTTATAAAAAAAAACTTCCAAAGAACCGAAACTTTTTTATTAGAACATTCGAAAAAATTTTGTTTTCTGGATTTTCTAGAATCAAAAATGTGAATAATTTGGTCACTATTTGTACCGAAAGTCATATTAGAATATTTGCGTTCAATATTTAAAATTGCCACTCTGTTTAGATGTGTTTGGCCTATTTTACTCCGTAAATATGTTTTGATGCGTCTGAGCGCTGAAGGAACGTTTGGCAGAACAAGATGTGGCTGGAATTGCGGCCAAAAAATTAACAACTTGATTGAAAACTGGTAGAACAGCATAAAGATCATTATTTTAAAGAGTTGAGACAACATCGGTGGCGGATGCTTGTGAACATGCTTTAGGAGTGTGGTCAGCGAGAAATTTAGAGTAGATTACTTTTTCGAATACTGGCAATGTGGTCGCAAAAGGAATTTTATCAGTCACGCCCATGAGGTTATTGGCCGCGAAAGTAGGCGATTTCGTCGCGCTCCGGGCCGATTCGTCGCAGGGTTGGCGTTTTCGTCGCGACTTGGCGACGAAAATGCTCACGGCGACGAAATGGCTTTCTCGACGACTTGGCCTGTACCCACTTTTTCTGTCTTAGGCAAATCGTGATCAACTCCATACCACGAGACAATTTCTTTATAGTGTTTGTCTGACGCATCAGAGGAGCATGACAGATTCTAGTGAGTACAGCGTGTCTTGGACGTTACCACTAAATCGGGAGTCTAATTCGCCAATAACTTCATCCAGACTGAAATAATACGTAGATATTTTATGACAGTCTTTGGCAGTTTGAAGTAGTTGAGCGTTTGTTGCTGGCTCTTTGCCAACTAGGGTTTGCCTTCTACGAGAATCTTGTCTTTTCCTTCCAACTCTTGCCTTTATAAACAAGAATCGTGTGCCTTAGATAACTTCCTTTACACTTTGCGCAAATCTATCAGTGTAGATCCAAGTATTTTCAAAGTGCTCTATTTCTACAGTGAGGGAGAGTGTCTCTGGTTGCTGTGGCTGTTTTCTTTGCTGTTATCACGTCGACAGTTTTTCCCTGCAATTATCTGCTAAGACTATTTATGTTTGATAGTATTATTTTTAACACAACAAGCCCAAACAAAAAATCAAAGTCACATTATTGCAGTCAGTAAGGCTTATATACATTTCGGGATCGTGATCATTTGTCAAAGTAAGCAAGGCCGTTATGATATTCGACAACTGCTCCACCACGGCTTTAACTGATTCATATCTACATGACCACCTGGTCAAACTTTGAAATTTAAGTGTCTGTGACACTTTTTTACCGTCGAACATAACGTTATGTAAAATAGCGTGCTTTTTTGTAGTGGTTTTGCCCAAATTTTCAGCCCAGTTTGTTCGAATTTTCGCCGAAACTGGGAAGCTGCAGCCTTCCCCGGCTTATGTATGAAATTATATAAAACGGGGGAGAAAATCTCGGAATTTATTGCCTGGTGGAAGAACGCGTCAAAACATGTTTTGCCTGCCAGATCGCCGTCTCATCCCCATAAAACCGCTACAAATGAGACAACCACCGTCAACATCCTGGAGTAAATTAAGCGTTATTTTGCTTAATTAACAACTGGTGACTCGTAGTCTTTAACAATTATTCACGTTTCCTTGTAATTAAAGTCAGGGGCGCCCAGAGAGGGGGTTAGGAGGCAAATGCCTCCTTGCAAAGCTAGGGGGAAGAAGTTCTCCCCTGAGCTTTGGTATTACGGTTAAAATAGTTTTTTACTTTGGCGATGTTATTGAAGTTGATGATAACACACGGTCTGCACAAAAGACTAAAAGACATTAGAGTTATTATTAGTAAAGATATCCAAAGACTGGTATATAAAGTTATTGGCCTTGCATTGAGGTTGAATGCACAAAGACAACAAAGACAACATTCAAAGCAGAAGTCAAATTTCTAGAATAAAAAATCGACAGTGCAAAATAAAGACGTCTATTCTTGCTAGCTGCAAATCTATCAATAACCAGTGTTGTTCGGTTACGAAGTAAAAGTAACGCGTTACTTTACTTAAGTACATCAGACGTACTTTTTTCCTGTAACGGAGTACAGATTATTTTCAGTACTTTTTACTTGTAACGAAGTATTATTTTCGGACTTACTTTTACTTCGTTACTTTTCCAGGACAAACCGTTAAAAAGTACTGTAAAAAATTAATTAAACGACATAAAGTCTAAATCGATGTTGTATTAATTATCTATGATTATTAACGTATGCATTTTCGAACCCCATTTTATTTTTATGTTAGTAGTATTGAAGCTTGTGGGTGGAGCTAAGATTTTCGCGGTCATACTTGTTTTGGTGTACAATAGATTGTTCGAAATTACCTACTATGGAATCTTCCAAAGGAGCGAACGTGAGCAGTGGTGGCGATGATAGGCGCGTAACAACAATGAACTTAATAAAGAACGCCATGGCCATATTTAGTTAAAATGTTCAGATTTCAATCGATGGAAGCTGAACCGTTCAGATTCACATGCTTGCTGGGCCAACCTAAAGTAAAGTAATTATGCGTTTAGCATTCCACAATTCTACGTCAAACTTGAAGAAACACGTGATACGCGTGCATCCAGCGCATGTATCGAAATACGAAAAATTGACAAAAAGGCACGTAAAAATAAAAAATTTTCATTAGTTTGCGTGTTACCAATTAGTTTATCAGTTTTATCAACTCAGTAGCGTTTGAAAGACGATGGAATTATGATAAAATAGAGTTAGATGATTGACGAATGACAATTACAAAAAGCGGCTTCAGTACTTTTACTTTTTACTTTAAAAGTAACTTTAAAGTGCTGTTACTTTTTACTTTTACTTAAGTACATTTTTTAGCAAATACTTTTACTTTTACTTAAGTAACTTTTTGAGGCGTTACTTGTACTTTTACTTAAGTACTGAAACACAGTACTTTTTCCAACACTGTCAATAACATCATCTTATTCTAAAAGCAGCGCGTTATGGATGTATAATAATGTTAGGCCAGTTAAACGTTCATCTGTGGTTCTGTTCATGGGCGCAACGAGAAAAAAATGCTGGAGCTGCTGAAGTTCGAAAAAGGAAGAAAGCACGACGCAGCCGAAATTTTTTTTAAACTATCTTCAGTCTGCAGTCTTTTTTTGGTATCTTTAATAATTTATTAGTGATAGAAAAAGGAACAAAAACCCGCCTGTTGCGCCCCTGGTTCTGTTGCTCAATGAGCTTTTCAATATCTTCATGGCACTGAAGCTCCGTTCAGCTGTATATATAGTAATGGGATTCCCATGCCGGTGTGCACTCTCGTTTCATAGTAATCTAGCGAGGGGTTCATACCCCGCATTCCTACTGGATTCGTCGATGAATCTGGTGGGGCTTAAAAAACATTTCTTAGCATATAAATTTTTTTTAGTAATCCGGTGGGGGATGCATCCCCCTGGATCTGTCGCTGTTTTCAATGTCTCAGCTAGAAGGGCTTTAAGTAAACTGAAGATCATCAAAAATAGATTTCGATCATCAATTTCAGATGATTATTTGTCAGACCTCATGATAATATCATCAGAAAAAAACTTGTTTGTACATGTAAACGTAGAGGAATATGCTTTCTAGCGATTCGTAACGTTAAAGTCGAAGTTATTTTTATAACACAATATTTCTCGAATTTATTTTAACTTAATTATTCTTCCTTGAATATAATCTTTTAACTGGACTCAAATAAAACTGAATTATCTCACTTTGTAGAATTTCGCACGGTTCTAACAAATCTTTTGTTAATTCCAATTTCTCTCTGCAGCACGTCTCTTTAAACTTTTATTTGCTTCTCGAACACTCAACTTTAAACACACTGTCTAAATTCTCAAAATTCATGCACAAAATAATATTTACAATCTTACCATTAAAAATCCGGAAAAAGATATATATATATATATATATATATATATATATATATATATATATATATATATATATATATATATATATATATATATATATATATATATATATATATATATATATATATATATATATATATATATATATATATATATATATATATATATATATACATATAAATTTCTAGATAAAAAAATAATAAACACACACACACGTACACACATACATATATATAAATATATATATATATATATATATATATATATATATATATATATATATATATATATATATATATATATATATATATATATATATATATATATATATATATATATATATATATATATATATATATATATATATATATATATATATATATATATATACATATATATATATATGACTTATTGTTTCGACATATCCAATCATAATAAAATGCACACATAATAAAATAAAATAAACAAATACTATGAAAATACGTAAGATGAATCATCTTCATCTTACAGTACAGTTAAAAGATGATGAGATTATTTCTCGTGTTGCTTGTGTTACTCTCACTATGCGAGCACACCTTTTTCATTAGACAATGCCTAATTTGATTCACAGTGATGTAATTTTTTAAATAAATATTAACAAGTAAAAGAAAAAACGAGTTTTTTAACACAAACTTTAATTTCAAGTATACTCGATTAAGAAATAGAAAAGATGTTCAAACTATTTTTGTAATTGAATCATGTATTGTCATCCAATATACAGCTATGCTGAAAGTTTCAACTTTCTATCTAGTCAAAAAACTGGTTAGATTTTACTTGCAAGATTTACGTACAGAGAAAGCCACACACACAAACAGAAATTGTAACCTAAAAAAAGTTTGTAAAAAAGCTTATTATTTTATTGGTGTTTGTATGCGGCCATATTTGTCAATTTGCATGTAATTTTAGCAGCATGCCAGCTTGATATCTCCTTTTAGTTTCAACTTACATTCGGGACGAAGAAGAGAAGGTAGAAAGAATGGAAGGGGGAGTCTGCTCCCAGCAGCCAAGGAGGATGGTCGTCCCTGATTTAAGTAGTCTAATCAACAACAACAGCCAGTGTGATACCAAAACTTGATCGTATCTTATCTTAATTCGGTTCGTGTGACATTGTGAAAACGGATGATGGACCTCTTTTCAATAGCATTTAACCGTTTTGCCGAATATATTGTTTTCAAACATTGCGAAATTACTCCGCTATGGCATCGTGTTAATGTCAAAGTTAAACGATTTTTAAACATTTTTTGTGACCAATATCGTGCCACGCCCCACAGCACAACTGGGTGCCCCCCGCGACAATGTTTTTTGGTCGTCCAATGAAAACTATTTTTCCATCATTCTCAGTCGCTGACACACAAGACGACAGAAGTTTTCGTAGGAGGAACGCTTTTATGAAGCGGAGGATGAAAGAGTACGCTGATAAAAGGCTATATGCAAAACCATCATTAATTAGCGTAGGTGACACAGTCGTTGTGAAACAGCCAGTCACCCACAACAAATCGCTTACTCCATGATCAACAGTACAAACAATCAACTCTGCAGAGCCCAATGAGCTATCCAAAGATTTGGTGAAAGATGATGTAAGCAACTAGCTATGCTATCATGCAGCAAGCTGTAGTTGAAGACCAGCCCACGCCAGTTCAAAACAGTGTACGACAAGCGTGAACCGTTTTGCGGATTTTTTTTTTGAACTTTTTTATTTTTATTTTGTTTTTTCCGCTTTATTGTTGTTGTTTTGTTTTCCAAAGAGGGAAGGGATGTAGCCTTTGTAGTGTTGTTATGTAAGATCCATTCATGGACTTTGACATCTTTGTTTAGATGCAGCATGAGAGCAGGCTATAAAAGAGCGTAGTTTGTCTGTAAATTTATTCCTAAATTGGTACATTCCTATATTCGTATATTATTATTCAGAGATTCAGATTGTTGTTTGTTCGTTCATTCATTCGTTTATTATTTATCGATTGCTTTGTGTATATTTCTTTCATAATCGAAAACAACACATATCGCTTAAAGATATGAATCAGCAGCATATTTCTCCAATGACTTACGATGGTTGGCACTTTTTATTTTATTTTCTATTTTGTTTGTCTTGTATTTGAGTTTTAGTGCGGGCACCTCCGATTCGTTTCCATACAGCCGTAACATAATATTATATATATATATATATATATATAATTATATTATACAATTTAAAAAATCTGTTAGCATAGACAAAAGCGCAATTAGTATATCATCGACTACTTCTTTAATATACTCATATGCTCGGTCGACACTTGGTTGTTTTTCTTGCCAACTGTCAGTTTATAAAATAAGATGAGCCACTATAGCATCTCTAATTTCTACTTATATCTACTTTTTTTCCTTAATTGTCATGATTTACCGGCAGTTTGTGATTATTTTTTGCCTAAAAGCAGTCTATAAAATTAGACCAACCAACTTTATAGCATCTCCATTTCTCATTCCGTTTTCAGTTTGCATTTTCTATTTTTTGTTGTTCAGTTCGATATGGCAAATGTTGGGCGAGTTTTTCCGGATTTTAGTAATTTCAAGCTTAGAGATTTCTTCAAAGTTACAGTTTAGTGCTACAGCGGTTTCATGGGCGCGTGAGAATGACTTTTTAAAAACTAGCATGAAGTGCGATGACTGCGGCAAAAACGTGCGTCTGGAAAACACCGGTAGGGAAAGAGACGATATTTCGACATGGAGATGCACTGGTGAACGCGAATGTAAAAAAATAAATCTATCCGGGAAGGTTCCTTTTTTATGGAGTGCACATCACCGTCCAGCAAGTCATCGAAATTATGTATTTCTGTGCGTACGAGTTGGACCGGCAAGAATCGATGATGAGAGAACTGTAAATTTACATCTTCCACACTGTCGTCGACTAGAAGCAGTTCTTTCGAGACATCTGCCACAAATATTTTGTCCACCAACCAATTTTACTTGGTGGACTGGTCGAATGGTCGAAATCGACGAAAATACCACAGAGGTCATCTAGTGCGGGATCAAAAGATTTTCGGTGGTTATGACGGCGAACAGTGGCTTCTATCCCCCCCCCAGGCAGCCGGGCTCAATTCTCTCTCTGAAAAGCCAACCTTCCCCCCCCCCCTCCAAGCTGAAATTTTTTTTATTTTTTAGTATTTCATTTAACGTCTACAGATAAGTTGATCCTCCATATAATTGATGTTTTATTTTACATTTTTGACAAAACGTGTAGCTTATAACTTTGGTATTTAATCTAAATTTAGTATAAAAATCCAACGTACCAATAAAAAAATATTAATACTTGTAAATCATTTTGGACACGTAGGTTTGGTCAAATTTAGATAGTTATATTGCACCTCTTCCAGCCATGTCAATTAAAGACACAGTGGAGCCATTGTCATTATGGTTTTGAAATGAGCCTCTTCTCACTCAAAAGTGGGTCCTCTGATTTTGAAGTGGGTTTTTTTTTTTAATTTTAATGCCCCAAAATTTGATACCTATATATATATATATATATATATATATATATATATATATATATATATATATATATATATATATATATATATATATATATATATATATATATATATATATATATATATATATATATATATATATATATATATATATATATATATATATATATATATATATATATATATATATATTTGGTACAAAATAGGTGGATCAATAAAAAATGTTAAACTTCATAAATTTATAAAAACAAGAAAATGCTGTTAAATCCTCTGAAAATTTTTGGTAATGATTTCGTCCATTTGAATTCTTCCCAACCAGATTTTGTGTGACAAGTACATATTATCGATGCGGCTTGTTATTTGTGGCATAAAACTTGATCGTTCTAAATAACGTTTATGTTCATGATTATGTTTAACTTATTTGATTGAACAGCGCCACTTTACATGGTTTTTTTCACGCAATATTGCGTTTTATTCAACAAATGAAATAAATCGTAAGCAAAACAGAATAAAAAAGACAGTTATGTTAGGTTCACTTTCGTACAAACTATCAGCGTACAAAGGTGTCAGCGTAGAGTTAGTTCCATCCACAAATCGTGGTGGTCACCCAAGGATGTCTTAATATATCGAGACATCCTTGTGGTCACCATGTGAAACGTAGCGAATTAATCATCCTGCCGGATAAGATGAGATAAGACGGTCATTAAATGGTAATTAAAGAATCTCGTGTTAATGTTGTGAAGCAACACGTCGTTCAGTTCTACTTCAACTGTAATTCATATGCGTGAAAATATATGTAAGTAGGGTTTTTTATTTTTTCCTTACCCCCTTTTTTTATTTTCTTCCCCCCTGTTTTTTGCCGGGCGAAGCTGCGCCCACTTGTATACGGATAGAAGCCACTGACGGCGAATCAAAAAAAAGCTTCACGGTGTGCGTGAAAGAAGAGATGTCGCAACCCTTCTAACCATTTTGCAGCAGTTCGTCCTCCCATGTAAGACCGTTGTTTCTGATCTATGGGTTGCGTATAACACTAGCTAATCTGGGATATCGCCATCTAACAGTAAACCAACAACTATTTTTGTTGACCCACATTTGTTACTCAGGCCACCACCAATCACTTGGAGTCAGTTTGGCAGAAAACCCAAGAAAAGAATACAATTATTAATAACGTTTTGGCACTCACCGCTCATTGGCTTTTGCTGAAGTTCTCTTGAGAAAAATATTTGGCTACCATCCGTTTCATAATCTTGTGTCATTGATTCGTTTGATATATCCTGACGCTGTAAATTTATTTTCTTACTTTTGTTTTGTTTCATTATTATGCTATGCTAATTTTTTTTGTTTTAATTTTAGGCTATGTTAATTTTTTTATTAAACGAATTTCATTGATTAAAAAAATTTAACATCCCGTATCACACATTCGTTAAATATAACAGTTAAATATAACTTTGAAAATTTTGATTTATTGTTTATTTTATAAACTTCTTTTTGTTGAATATAGAAATTACTTTATATTAGTAATTGCG
This sequence comes from Erpobdella octoculata, assembly GCA_963978895.1. Taxonomy (NCBI): domain Eukaryota; kingdom Metazoa; phylum Annelida; class Clitellata; order Hirudinida; family Erpobdellidae; genus Erpobdella; species Erpobdella octoculata. Next base: position 40,632,449 of record OZ022239.1, on the reverse strand, counting down.
CTTTGTCGTTTAACTAATTATATTAAAGTCGAGCCGCAAAGTTAAAAACTTTATTCAAACGTTGTACAGTATTTTCACGTAAGCCATAGTAGTAGAACATTGATTTATAAAATATATAAAGTTTATAAATATAAAACGATGCCAAATTTAGTAGATGTGTCGTTTGAATTACCAGGGAAAATATAACACATTTCTGATGATTATTCTTATAACTTTAAAAGTATTCATGGTCAAATTATTAAATTTTTTCAAGTAAAACTGTTCTATATCACCGCAAAAGTCGAGCGAAAATCGTCACACTGTTTTTCGTCATGGACTGAACATTATTATTTTCAATAATTTCATGACCGAGCACTAACGCACGCTTCGCAAACAGCGCTATATAAAGACTAATTGATAGACTGATAATTTTCAAGAAAGTATAATCTCTGGTCAACCAAAATCGGCATTCCCATACGGAGTAACACAAAACCAAGGAGGACAATCTAGTAACATCCAAGGAATACATGTTCAACGTGCTTATGGACCCTCTGTTGTGGTGCCTGGATATGGACAAGGCTCTCAACCCGGTAAGTACATTTTGTGGTTGACTTTTACTATAAAAGTTTTTTTATTCTAAAGTGTGTGCATGAAAGTAAAATTGATGCAAATATAAGTTATACAGAACAATAAACAAAAATTAGATTGATGCCAAAAATATATTAAAAATTCTAACCTACTGCTAAATTTCTTATATTTTAAAATTTTTGAGAGTATTAAAAGTTTTTTGTGCAAGATAACAAACTATTTAAAAAAATAAGCAAAGCAGCCCGTAAAAATCAAATTTTTTCACATATCCCTTTGTTTTCAAGATTCGGCTGCATTTTATTTAATGCAAATCTGTTTTTAAAGCAGCAGTTTTTTTTTAATTTATAAATGTTAATATCTATATAATTATGTTTGAATTTATTGTTTTTCTGAAACACAGATAAACAATTTATTAAATTAAAAGCTAAAAAAACATTATTAACAATATTTCAAATATTTTCAAAATGTAATAGAATGCATTGTCATGAGGAAGAAATTCGATTGGATGACGAGAAGTTTGTAGCAGAGGTGGAAATATTTGGGTTAACCCATGGGCTGGATTGGGTTAGGTCCATTTTTTTTATCCATGCGTGGTTTGGGTTAGGTTGAAAAAATTTTTTTATATTTCAATTAAAAGAATTTTTTAACTGTGGGTTGGGTTGGGTTAGGTCTATTTTTTTATCCATGCGTGGTTTGGGTTGGGTTGAAAATTTTTTTATAATTCAATTGAAAGAATTTTTTAACTGTGGGTTGGGTTGGGTTAGAAAAATTCATTTTTTCAGGTAGGTCGAGTTGGGTTGGGTTGAGAAAATGGTAGGTTGGGTTGGGTTGGATGCCAAAAATAGACCCATGTCCACCTTTGACTTATAGTTATTTAGGGCTCTATGGATTAGAGTACGGCACGAGCCGGGAAGGCCATAATTTTAGGGTCTTCAGACGGGCCAAGCCTGAAGTCAAGGTGGGACGGGCCGAGATATTTTGCCAAGTATATAGAAATTTAAGCCTCTAAAAACGGTCCAGGCTCAAATTAGACGGGCCCGTCTAATTTGAGCGCGGCCCGGGCCTGGAATTTTGGCTTATTAAATGGGCCGGGCAGTACTCTACTATGGATGCACGGTTCAAATTAACTATTTTCAAGTGAGCAAAGCCGCGACTGGCACGGCTAGTACTAACATAAGCAAGTTTTGGTGGAGTGTAAGACAATTAATAGGTGCATCGTGTGATTTTTTACAGCTTGGTGTAGCTTCTAGCTGCGGCGGCATGTTTTAATGCGTGCGTGGGCATGTGTGCACATTTTGACTTTGAGCAGTCTTGTCAGCTTCAGCATCTTCCAATGTGTGCATATCAAATTGTGTGATTTTATTTCATAAGCTCCGCTGAGTCACTTTTATTTTATCCCTATTCAAACTATTGTATATTTTATACTTTCACAACATCTAGAAATTGAAGGAGAATAAGAGTTTAACAATTTAATCACTTGCTAAATGTAGCAAATGCGTTATTTTTCAAGCTTGAGAGATATCCGCTTAATCGAAAATTTGAGAGACAAAACAATTGGGGGACGGGTATTTGTCCCCCTGGCCCCAGTCTCCTACGCCTATGGTAGTAAATGTTTACCTTGAAGATTTGCAAAATTTAAGCAAGCAAGCATGACCGCAAGTGAAGTTAATTTGAAGGATTAAAAAATTAAATGAACAAGCACAAATTAAAACAATCCAATATATAGAGCGCAAACGGCTGGTGTTTGTCCCGTAATAACTCCAGAACCATAGAAGGAATCTGCATGAAATTTGGCATAGTAAAAATTGCCAGCCAAGAATGACCTTAGACAAAAAAATGTTGAATACCTAAAAAACTATGCCGAGTAACCCTGCAGGCATAAAATATTTCACAAATACAAAAGAGTTAGCTTGTTTATTTGTTTGTTTAATGTGTAGGTGCCCCACCAGGTGAATTGGTCTTCATGGATCGACCACCTGCTATTCCAGGCGTTCCTCCAGGACTTGAATATCTCTCTCAGATTGATCAACTGCTTATTCATCAACAAGTCGATATGTTTGAAGGTAAAATTATTTTTGGTCACAACCGTCATCGCAATTGAAATTATCGTCACCGACATCCCGTTTTTAAACACTACTTTTCGTTTCCGATTACCAAATAGACATCGTAACTGTTAATTTTTCAAATAATATCAGCAAATGTCGAACGAGTTAATAGATTATTGGTTTGCTAGAAGGCTAGCTTATCAATCAGAATCTAACTCCACCCAGTTTCTCCAAACCAGTCTCTAGCCTTGACAAAAGAGGAGTAGAAATATTTTTCATTATTCATCAGTGAATATTCATGCTGTGAAATATAATTTAGTTAAAATTATATACAAGGTTATTGTACCCCAGGGTTTTTAAGGTTGAAATAATAGATGAACGGCAAATCCACTAGTAGTCTAATATTTAATACTGTATTTTTCAAGTTATGACTGGCTGGGAAACAGAAAACAAGTACCAAATCAAAAACTCGTTGGGTCAGCAAGTTTATTTTGCAGGAGAAGGTTGGTTTTTTTCTTCTTGTTAGTCTTATGAAGTAGCTCTGAAATTTTTATAAAATAGCTATTTGAACCATGCATACGGTGGTATTTATTTTGCCCATTGCTTTATATAGCAAAGCATCATGAGTGATATAATTGTAATTTTAGTTAAGCATTCTATCCTGTTTTAAAAAGTAGCAGATGGTTAGTTGGAGTAAAAGGCGCCCCACTTTTTGAGTTTGAAAAAATTATGGCTTGTTCGCTATACAAATGTCCACAACTAATGCATGCCTCCGTTAAGACATTTCTCACACAGTCCAGAGAAAAATTATTTTCTGCTTTCTAGTTAACAAAAACGTTGTATTTAACAAATTTTTTAATTTCTTTTATTTATTGTGTATAGTTACCATGTATACACAATAAGACATGTGGCGTTTTTTTAGAGTCGGATACTTTTGAAAGAATGTACTATGGAGAAAACAGGGGATTTCTTATGCACATTTCAGACAACTACGGAGTGGTAAACATAACTTTTTTGAATAATCTATATATATAAAAGAACATGTCCTGACTGACTGACTGACTGACTGACTGACTGACTGACTGACAGATGACTGACTGATAATCAACGCCGAGCTCAAACGCCTCATCCTAGGAACGTGAAATTTGGAACTTATATTACTTTTATAGCGTAAACATCCGCTAAGAAAGGATTTTTGAAAATTTTGCTCCTGAGGGGAAAAAACTGGAAAACAAACTGTTTTCTAAAACAATGTATATCTCGAAAACCAAAAATGAGAAGATTTTGAAATTTTGTATATAGATTCTTTTTGAAAAATAAAAAGATACGTGTTTCACCATTTTTTGAAAATTCGGTTTCCCGGACCTCAAATGTGGGTTGGAAAATTGGGTTATTTGGTTTTTAAAGTAGCTTCTACTCAAAAACTGTTAATGCTACAGGAGTAAAAATTAGTATTTAGTTTCTACTCCAAAAATAATTAAATACGTGTTTTAGCATTTTTTGAAAATTTGATTTCCAGGACTTCAAATGTGGGGTGGAAAATAGGGTTATTTGTTTTTTGAAGTAACTGCTACTCAAAAACTGTAAATACCACAGATTTAAAAATTAGTACTATTTAGTTTCTATTCTAAAAATAAAGATATACGTGTTTCACCATTTTTTTTATAAATGTGGTTTCCAGGACCTTAAATTTGGGCTGGACAATAGGATTACTTGGTTTTTAAAGTAACTGATACTCAAAAACTGTAAATGCTACAAAAGTAAAAATTAGTATTTAGTTTCTACTCTAAAAATAATGGTATACGTGTTTCACTATTTTTTGAAAATTTGGTTTTCAGGACCTCAAATGTGGGGTGGAAAATTGGGTTACTTGGTGTTTAAAGTAACTGCTACTCAAAAACTGTAAATGCTACAAAAGTAAAAATTAGTGTTTAGTTTCTACTCTAAAAAATAAGGATATATGAAATTTTGGTTTTCATGATCTCAAATGTGGGGTGGAAAAAGGTTTCTTTGGTTTTTAAAGTAACTGCTACTCAAAAACTGTGAATGCTACAGATGTCAAAATTAGTATTTAGTATTTACTCAAAAAATAATGATATAAGTGTTTCACATTTTTTTTAAATTTGGTTTCCAGGACCTCAAATGTGGGGTGGAAATAAGGGTTATTTAATTTCAAAATAACTGCTACTCAAAAGCTGTAAGTGCTACAAATGTAAAAATTAGTATTTTGAAGTTTTGTGCCGGTTAAAAGTAGCTAAGTCCAGTTTATCACCGGTTGGGCCAAGCCGTTGTTTTAGAGTCTTCACACGGGCCAGGCCAAACCTTAAATCAAAGTGGGACGGGCCGAGGTTTTTCACCAAGTATATAGATATTTTAGTGATTTTAGGGTCTTCAGTTGGGCCGGGCCAAGCCTGAAGTCAAGGTGGGACGGGCCGAAGTTTTTCATCAAGTATATAGAACTTCTAGGCCTGTAAGAATGGGCCGGGCCTAATTCAAACGGGCTGTTCCGGGCCAGGAGTTTAGGTTTTTAAAACGGGCTGGGCTAATTTGTCGACGGGCCGAGCCGAGACCTAAAAAATTGATCTCTACTATGGATGCACGGTTCAAATCTCTAATTTCATGCGAGCGAAGCCGCTACGGGCACTGCTAGTCTATATATAAATATATAAAGTATAAAAAAATATTTTTTTTAAACAACGCTTGTATACTAATGTACTAAAATGTTAAAAATAATAATAATGTAGTGTACATATTAACATTTTCTTAACTAAACGTTTTGTTTAAAAGATTAAAGCGTTGGGCGATAGTAGGTTATAGATGTTATATAGATAGTAGATAGATAACGCTAACGCTCTTATATTCCAAACAAAAAGTTTAGTTCAAAAAATGTTAATAACAATAATACACATCATTATTATTCTTAACATTTTAGTACATTAGTATACAAGCGTTGTTTTAAAAAAATGTTTTTTATACTTTATATTATTTTCTATTATTTAGTGTATATTTTATTTATAAATATAAGTATTATTTATATTTTTTGTTATTTTTTATTTTTTACTGTTAAATTTTTTTTAAATCTAAATGTATGAATCCATAAAAAAAAGTTTTAGGGATTCATAGTCTTATATTATTGGATTTGATTTTGTTTTGGAACATGTGAACATGTTTTTCGGCTTTTATCTCAGGTGATAAAACATTCCAGTTTTTTCAAGGTTTTTTTTATTAAACAACCATGTGCTAAGTTGTTGTAATGGATGTGCTTATTTGCACTCGATGTGCTTATTTGCTCGTTGCGCTGAAGCAAACAAATTACAAACAACGTAGATGTGCTTATTCACACTCAACATTGCAATGAAGGAAACAAATTACAAACAAGTAAAAAAACAAGTTTTTTTAACACAAACTTTAATTTTAAATACACTTGATTTAGAAATACGAAAGATGTTCAAATAAAGTTTATTTTATTTCTTCAATTTTTTTTAATTGAATCATGTATTGTCATCCAATATAACTCTATGTTGAAAGTTTCAGCTTCCTAGCTAGTCAAAAAACTAGTTAAATTTTACTTGCAAGATTTGCGTACAGAGAAAGCCACACACACGCACACAAACAGAGGTTGTAACCTAAATAAAAGTTTTTAAAAAAAGTTTGTAAAAAACAACGTTGCAAGTTAATATAAGCGTTGTAAAAAATAAGATTATGTCTGTCTGTATGTATGTTCTTTATGCATTGCTACACTATTTATTCAAACGTAATGAACACACAACCTTGAAAGTCAATGGAAAAATATTATTGTGAAAAATATTGAAATCGGTCACAAAATAAGTGGAACGGTAGCGGAAGAGCGACAGGAAACGGAAATTGAAAAACGAGCGGAAACAGGAACGAGAAAGCAAGCGCGAACGGAAAAAAACCAAAGCGAAAGTGCGAGCGAAAAAAGAAAAACTACCAGGAACGGGAAAGCAAGCGATAACGGGAAAGCGACCGGGAACGGAAGAGCAAGTGGGAGCGGGAAAGCAACCGGGAGCGGAAGAGCGAGCGAAGAAAGAAACGGGAGCGAGAGAGAAAAACGAGAGAAAAACTTCTAAAAACCCCAGGCAACGCCGGATACCCCGCTAGTTAATTTCATAATTTGTTTACCCCGTTGTCAGTTTTTGCTCTATTATGGGACGATTGAAATACAAAAAAAATAGGATTTAAATTCATAATTCAGCAAACACACGACTTGTGAATAAAAATATAAAGTATAAAAAATATTTTTATAAAAACAACGCTTGTATACTAATGAACTTAAATGTTAAAAATAATACTAAAGTGTATATAATACAATTTTTATTATAACTAAACGATTCGTTTGGAAGATTATAGCGTAGGTTCTAAGTATTATAAAGATAACGCCCAACGCTTTAATCTTCCAAACAAATCGTTTAGTTATAATAAAAATTGTTTTATATACACTTTAATATTATTGTACTCGCTAAATTGGCCTGTGCTGCGTATCTACATATTATATATAAGTCTTTGTTCACACTTGATGTTCTTATTCGCATTCGGTGATTAATCGCACTCGACGTTGCGCTTATTCACACTCGCGATGAAACAAACAAATAATATAAGCATTGTAAAACAACGTTGCAAGTTAATATAATTTGTTGTAAAAAAACTAAACTTCGTACAGTTCAAGTCAGTGTGACGTTTTTTTTAAAATAATTTTAAACATTTTTTAGGAAGTAATGCGGGCAACGAGGGAGTCTAAATGTTGCGCAGGCTGCAGTTGTTGTGCCGATTTGAATTACTGCGCCATGGAGCTTGCCATTGAAGCTCCGATAGGTCAGGTGTGCGGCTATGCCAAGCAAACGTTAGTAAATTAACCCATCATTGAAAATATTTAAAATATTAAACTAAATCTGGTTTTTTTCATTTATTACGGCGCTACTTCGTGAAATAGTCCACAAAAACACCGGGAACAACTCGTGCATATGGGATGAAACAGTTTCCTGCCACCCGAACGTGTATCCGAAATTGGGATGTACAGAACCCTATTTCTCCCAGTCGCGAAACTGGTACTCATTTATCGACCACTAAAAGATAAAATGCTGAGTTGACGGAAGCACATGCGAGCTTAGTTTTTTACTCAAGGAAACTACGAGCCCGTACTTGGAATCGAACCCGGGTACTCCGGATATCTAAGCCGGTGTCTATATAACTAGACCAACACGTCTTACTTTTTGAGTAATCAAATAATACAATTTCTCTTTGTTATAATCTCAATGCTTGTTAAAACGTTGTTTGCAATATAAAAATTAAACTTCAACAATATTCTGCTATTTTATTACTGATTTTCATTCTGGTTCAGCCTTCAATTATCTATTTAGTGTGTCTACAATATTTATGTTTATACTTTGATCACCGATAGCACTAGGTAATCTTAATGTTACAGATCCAGCTGCATTACTCCCAATTTTGTCATCATGGATGGAAGTAGAGAACCTGTTTTCAACATCGTTGGCCCCACTGGCATCTGCGAAGGTCCTTGTTGTACAGCAGACCAAGAGTTCAAGGTTGGATGTTGACAGTAGTAATGATCAATCTACATACATAATTTCCTATGTATGTATATGTATGTATGTATGTATGTATGTATGTATGTATGTATGTATGTATGTATGTATGTATGTATGTATGTATGTATGTATGTATGTATGTATGTATGTATGTATGTATGTATGTATGTATGTATGTATGTATGTATGTATGTATGTATGTATGTATGAATGTATGTATGTATGTATGTATGTATGTATGTATGTATGTATGTATGTATGTATGTATGTATGTATGTATGTATGTATGTATGTATGTATGTATGTATGTATGTATGTATGTATGTATGTATGTATGTATGTATGTATGTATGTATGTATGTATGTATGTATGTATGTATGTATGTATGTATGTATGTATGTATGTATGTATGTATGTATGTATGTATGTATGTATGTATGTATGTATGTATGTATGTATGTATGTATGTATGTATGTATGTATGTATGTATGTATGTATGTATGTATGTATGTATGTATGTATGTATGTATGTATGTATGTATGTATGTATGTATGTATGTATGTATGTATGTATGTATGTATGTATGTATGTATGTATGTATGTATGTATGTATGTATGTATGTATGTATGTATGTATGTATGTATGTATGTATGTATGTATGTATGTATGTATGTATGTATGTATGTATGTATGTATGTATGTATGTATGTATGTATGTATGTATGTATGTATGTATGTATGTATGTATGTATGTATGTATGTATGTATGTATGTATGTATGTATGTATGTATGTATGTATGTATGTATGTATGTATGTATGTATGTATGTATGTATGTATGTATGTATGTATGTATGTATGTATGTATGTATGTATGTATGTATGTATGTATGTATGTATGTATGTATGTATGTATGTATGTATGTATGTATGTATGTATGTATGTATGTATGTATGTATGTATGTATGTATGTATGTATGTATGTATGTATGTATGTATGTATGTATGTATGTATGTATGTATGTATGTATGTATGTATGATGTATGTATGTATGTATGTATGTATGTATGTATGTATGTATGTATGTATGTATGTATATATGTATGTATGTATGTATGTATGTATGTATGTATGTATGTATGTATGTATGTATGTATGTATGTATGTACTAGCAGTGCCCGTAGCGGCTTCGCTCGCATGAAATTAGAAAATTTGAACCGTGCATACATAGTAGAGTACTGCACGGATCAATTTTTTAGGTCTCGGCTCGGTCCGTCGACAACTTGGCCCAGCCCGTTTCAAAAACCGAAATTCCTGGCCCGGCACGGCCCGTCTAATATGGTCCCGACCTGTTTTTAGAGGCCCGTCCCACCTTGATTTCAGGTTTAGACCGGCCCATCTGAACACCCTAAAATCACTAAAATGTCTATATACTTGGTTAAAAATCTTGGCCCGTCCCACCTTGCTTTAAGGTTTGGGCAGGGCCGTATGAAGACCCTAAAATAACGACTTGGCCCGTCCGTCCGGTGATAAACTGAACTCATCTACTTTTAACCAGCACAAAACCTCAAAATACTAATTTTCACATCTGTAGCACTTACAGTTTTTGAGTAGCAGTTATTTTAAAATCAAATAACCCTTTTTCCACTTCACATTTGAGGTCCTGGAAACCAAATTTTCAAAAAATGGTGAAACACGTATATCATTATTTTTAGAGTAGAAACTAAATACTAATTTTACTTTTGTAGCATTTACAGTTTTTGAGTAGCAGTTACCTTAAAAACCAAGTAACTCTATTTTCCACCCCATATTTGAAGTCCTTGAAACCAAATTTTCAAAAAATGGTAAAACACTTATATCATTATTTCTGGAGTAGAAACCAAATACTAATTTTTACTCCTGTAGCATCTACAGTTTTCGAGTAGCAGTTACATTAAGAACCAAATAACCTTATTTTCCACCCCACATTTGAGGTCCTGGAAACCAAATTTAAAAAAATGGTAAAACACGTATATCTTTCTTTTTAGAATAGAAACTAAATACTAATTTTTACATCTGTGGTATTCACAGTTTTTGAGTAGCAGTTACTTTAAAAAACAAATAACCCTATTTTCCACCCTACATTTGAAGTCCTGGAAACCAAATTTTCAAAAAATGCTAAAACACGTATATCATTATTTCTGGAGTAGAAACCAAATACTAATTTTTACTCCTGTAGCATCTACAGTTTTCGAGTAGCAGTTACATTAAAAACCAAATAAACCTATTTTCCACCCCACATTTGAGGTCCTGGAAACCAAATTTTTAAAAAATGGTAAAACACGTATATCTTTATTTTTAGAATAGAAACTAAATACTAATTTTTACAACTGTGGTATTTACAGTTTTTGAGTAGCAGTTACTTTAAAAAACAAATAACCCTATTTTCCACCCCACATTTGAAGTCCTGGAAACCAAATTTTAAAAATATGCTAAAACACGTATTTCATTATTTTTGGTGTAGAAACTAAATACTAATTTTTACTCCTGTAGCATTCACAGTTTTTGAGTAGCAGCTATTTTAAAAACCAAATAACCCAATTTTCCAACCCACATTTGAGGTCCGGGAAACAGAATTTTCAAAAAATAGTGAAACACGTATCTTTTTATTTTTCAAGAAGAATCCATGTACCAAATTTCAAAATTTCCTCATTTTTGGTTTTCGAGATATACATTGTTTTAGAAAAAAGTTTGTTTTTCAGTTTCTTCCCCTCAGGAGCAAAATTTTCAAAAATTCTTTCTTAGTGGACGCTTACGCAATAAAAGTAATATAATTTCCAAATTTCACGTTTCTAGGATGAGGCGTTTGAGCTCGGCGTTGATTATCAATCAGTCAGTCAGTCAAATAAATAAATATAGATTAGTAACTTTTTTTCTTATCTTATTAATGTCTTACTATTTTTCAGGTAATGACATTAGACGGATCCCAGGTAGTTGGAGAATTAAGTAAACAATGGAGTGGATTTGGACAAGAATATTTTACAAAAGCCGACAATTTCTCTGCATCTTGTATGTTTACGAAAAATAATTTAAAATTTAATTTAATGATGACTTTTTTTTAAAGAAAAGAATGTCTTAACAGCCTGGCTGCAAACTTTTTATAACTATGGTCTGATGCCATTGTATATAGTATACTAGCGGAGATACCCGGCGTTGCCCGGGTTTTTTAGAGGTTTTCTAATGTTTGTCTCTTTCTCTCCCGTTTCCTTTCCCACTTGCTTTCCCACTCCTGCTCGCTTTCCCGCTCCCGGTCATTTTCCCGTTCCCGGTCGCTTTCCCGTTCCCGCTCACGCTTGTTCTCCCGTTTCCGCTCACGCTTGCTTTTCCGTTCCCGCTCGCTGTCCGTTTCGGGTCGCTTTCCCGTTTCTATAATAGACAAACTAACCCACAAACATTCATATATATATATATATATATATATATATATATATATATATATATATATATATATATATATATATATATATATAGTCTTAGCAAATCTATTTTACGTTTTATGGGCTAAAAGAAATTATGAAAGATTGGAAAAAAAGAGCGCGAACGGGACAGCAACCGTAACCGGGAATGGGAGAGCAAGCGTGACCGGAAACGGGAAAGCGACCAGGAACGGGAAAGCGACCGGGTACGGAAAAGCGACCGGGAACGCGGAAAGCGACTGGAAGCGGGAGAGCAAGCTTGGAAGGAAACGCGAGCAAGAGAGAAAATCGATAACAAAACTTCTGAAAACCCCGAGCAACGCCGGGTAACCCCGCTAGTATATATATATATATATAGTTCCCGCTCGCTCACCCGCTCCGCTCCGCTCATTTTGTGACGGATTTCATTTTTTTTTCTCTATATTTGATTCCCCTTGACTCTCAAGGTTGTGTGAAAATTTCATTACGATCGGATGAATGGTGTAGCAATGCATAAAGGACATATATATATATATATATATATATATATATATATATATATATATATATATATATATATATATATATATATATATATATATATATATATATATATATATATATATATATATATATATATATATATATATATATACATATATACAAACATTCATTTTTATATATATAGATATGCCTGGGTTCAATGCACTGAGTTATCAATTGGTCCCTGTGTACTACTCAACTTTTGTGGGAGTAAGATAATGGTTTTTCAACAGAATATTCCGAACATGCACTGGCTTTTTATATATGAAATAATGATAAAATGATTTAACGATAAGAAATTTTGTTTTTAAAAATCTTTTATAATTGTGTAATTCGGAGACTAAAAATTTTTTGCAAAGTATTTTTTGATAATAGTAAGCCTATAAAATATGAAAACATTGACCACAGTCTTCTAAATACTTAGTATTTGAAGTATGTGAAAATTGAAAACATAAGAAACTTTCAAATCAATATGGAATAAATTAATTTAACACTAAATTTCAACCTCATTGGATAACGGAAAGTTAGTATTTTTGAAGGGTATGGCTCATATGTATACGGATGCTCAAGCAAGCAAACAAGGTGAAGTCAATATAAAGAGTTTAAATACAATTTTTGCGTTACAAATTTTAATAAATTGAATCAGTGGCCCATGCACCTACTCTGATCAAAATCTAGAGCAAACATCAACAAGAATCATTTTTTAATCCTTTATATTAACTTCGCCTTTCTGTTTGAGTACAAACCTTTTTCCGTTAATAAATCGATGTGAAACTTGGTCCATAGACTCATGAGGACCAAACATTAATATTGAGATGGTCAATCACAAAAACAAAAATGTTTTTTTAATTCTTCAGTTGAACGCTATGATAAAATATTGCGTCATTATTTATATCATTGAAAGACAACAAATTTTAAATTTCACTTTTAATCATTTCACGTAATACAATCCATCTGAAATTTTTTATTTCGATTTTTATTTATTATGGAATATTGTTTTTATACCAATTTTATAAAAATTATTGATTATCAAATTTTCTATTCATGATTGCAGATATCTCTTTTACACAAAATATCTTCTTTTCATTTATGTAGTTTTTAAAATTATTGACTTCACTTCATGAAAATTATATGCATTAAATTAGTATCTTTCTATGTCAAATATATAAAGGATTTTCAATAAACAAAGTTTTTTATGGTTTATTATAACAAGAATCATTTTTATTGTTGTATTTATCAGTCTTAATAAATTTGTGTTGATCAAATACAGTTCCAAAAGACCTTGATGTTCGGATGAAAGCAACTCTTCTGTGTACAGTTTTTCTAATTGTAAGAACAAGTTATAATAATTAATGTAATTATTTCCACAATATAAAAACAAAATAAAATTTGTTTTGAATTAATAGTTTTTAAATGACAGTTTTTAAATAATTTTATTTCAGGACTTCATGTTTTTCGAGCACAAACAAAAGAACAAACACCGAAGAAATCGATGATAAAATTTCTTCGTTTTAATTATGTTTACCACCATTGTCACTTTTCATCAAAGTTTTTTCTAAATAAATAATTTGTTTTAATTACTGGTTTTTATTGTCATATTAAATGCGCAATCGTCGGTGTATTTTCTTTATAACATAATATTGTAATCCTTTATATTAACTTCGCTTCTCTGTCTTTTTTTCTGTTTTTCTGTCTGTCTAAGCAAATACCTTTTTAACGTTATCTAATTGATGTAAAATTTGGTCCATAGACTCGGGAGAACCAAACATTAATTTTGAAATGGTCACGCTCAAAATTTTTTTAATTTTTTTTTATTCAAATGCTCAGCCTAAAAAATCTATGCATCATTAAGTCATTGTTTATTTCATTGAAAAACAACAAATTTAGAATTCCACTTTTAACTATTTCATGTATATTACTATCGATCTGAAGTTTTTGACGTCGATTTGATAATTCATATATATTAGGATTTTGTATTTATAATGAAATATTGTTTTTATACCAATTTTATTAAAATTATTGATTATAATTTTTTTTCATGATTACAGATATCAATTTTACACTAAAAATATTTTTTTCATATAAAAAGTATTTGCGGTGGTGGCTAAGCGATAAAGCGTTCGCCTGTTGGCTTGTAAGTAGGCAGTTCGAATCTCACCGGCGTCACCATCGTAGCTACCTAAAGCAAGGAATTTACACGCATTGCTCAGGTTGAGTGTCTCGCGGGGTAAACTAACTCCTTTCACTAACATAAAAAAGTATTTACAATACTGTACTCCATATTTACCTATATTATATTTTTATAAGAAAAATTTGAATTAAATTGATATCTTTCTATTTTAAATATAAGAATCGTTTTTAATAAACGAAGTTTTTTACGTTCACTTGTTATTTCTTTTACTTTGAGAATTTTCTAATTTTAACTTAATTTACTCGAGGGGTTGTCCACTCAAAAAATTCCTCGTACACCCTTAGGATTTACGCAAAAATCCCAAATAACGCAAAAATTCAAAAAAAATCCAGAAAGTTTCAAAAAATTCCAGAAAGTTTCAAAAAATTCAACAAATTCTAAAAAATTCCAAATTACGCAAAAATTCTAAAAAATCCAAAAAACGCAAAAACTCCAAAAATTTTCTAAAAATTTCTAAAAATTCTAAATAAGGTACGCAAAAATTCAAAATAATCCAAAAACCGCAAAAATACGCAGAAATTCCTAAAAATTTCAACAAATTCCAGAAAATTATCAAAAAATGAAAAAAAAATCAAATTACGCCAAAATTTCAAAATACGCAAAAATTCCAAAAAATTCCTAAGGATTTTTTTGGCATATTTGTTTCTTACACCCATCTGGAGAGTGGTCAACCCCTCGCATTTACTATCCCCCCAGCATACGTTTTCAAATTCTGCACTGACCTTTTATGTAACGCAATACAATAAACTGGTTTTTGTTCCATGAAAATATCAAATGACAGTTGGACTGAGAAATCAAGTATCAGTTAATATTCTTAATTTAAAAATGTTTAAATTATCATTACTCAGTAGATGGTTTGAACGATTTTAAAAAATTAATGAAATGCCCGTGTAGACTCTCAACTGCTTTGCTGTTTGCATTGCCGGTACATGTTTCAGGAAGATTTTGTGGATTGTTATTATTATTATCACAAATATTTACATCCTTTTTTATAATGTTCTGGACAGAAAAGGTCAACTTATAGACGATGTTTTTTTGCCAAATGTCAACGATGATTGGGCTATTTGGCTATTTCTAAGAATTAAGTTATGAGTTTTCATCTTCTTTATATATAAAATTGACTGTCTGTGTGTGTACGTAACTTATGCATTGCTACACCATTCATCCGATCGTAATGCAATTTTCACACAATTATGAGAACAACGGAAGAGGGAAAGCAATTGGAGCGGGATAGAGATCGGGAGGGGATAGCAACCGGGAACAAAAAAGCGACCGGGAGCGGGAAAGCGAAAGGAAGCGGGAAAGCGATCGGGAGCGGGAAAGCAACCGGGAGCGGGAAAGGGACCGGTAGCGGAGTCCAAGCGAAAACGGGAGAGCGACCGGGAGCGGAAGAGCAAGCGAAAACGGGAAAGCGACCGGAGCGTGAGAGCAAGTGGAAAAGGAAACGGGAACGAGAGAGAAAAACGATAGAAAAACCTATGAAAATCCCGGGCAACGCCGGGTACCCCGCTAGTGTTTTTATAATAGACTAGCGGGGTTACCCGGCGTTGCCCGGGGTTTTTAGAGGTTTTTCTAATGTTTGTCCCTCTCGCTCCCGTTTCCTTCTCCACTTTCCCGTTTTCGTCGCGTTCCCGGTCGCTTTTCCGCTCTCGGTCGTTTTCCAGCTCACGGTCGCTTTCCCGCTCAGAAGTTTTGTTATCGATTTTCTCTCTTGCTCGCGTTTCCTTCCAAGCTTGCTCTCCCGATTCCAGTCGCTTTCCGCGTTCCCGGTCGCTTTCCCGTTCCCGGTCGCTTTCCCGTTCCCGGTCGCTTTCCCGTTCCCGGTGGCTTTTCCGTTCCCGGTCGCTTTCCCGTTCCCGGTCGCTTTCCCGCTCCCGGTCGCTTTCCCGTTCCCGGTCGCTTTCCCGTTCCCGCTCACGCTTGCTCTCCCGTTCCCGGTCATGCTTGCTATTCCCATTCCCGGTCACGGTTGCTCTCCCGTTCACGCTCATTTTTTCTTTTCCATTCTTTCATAACTTCTGTTAGCCTATAAAACGTAAAATAGATTTGCTAAGACTATATATATATATATATATGAATGTTTGTGGGTTAGTTTGTCTATTATAGAAACGGGAAAGCGACCCGGAACGGACAGCGAGCGGGAACGGAAAAGCAAGCGTGAGCGGGAATGGGAGAGCAAACGTGAGCGGGAAAGCGACCGGGAGTGGTAAAGCGACCGGGAGCGAGAAAGCGACCGGGAGCGGGAAAGCGACCGGGAGCGGGAAAGCGACCGGGAGCGGGAAAGCGACCGGGAGCGAGAAAACGACCGAAAACGGGAAAGCGAACGGGAGTGGGAAAGCAGGTGGGAAAGGAAACGGGAGAGAAAGAGACAAACATTAGAAAAACCTCTAAAAAACCCGGGCAACGCCGGGTATCTCCGCTAGTACATACATAAACACACACACAGACACACATACATGCACATACACATACATACATACACACATACATACGCACATACATATATATATAGTTCCCGCTCGCTCACCCGCTCCGCTCCGCTCATTTTGTGACGGATTTCAAATTTTTTTTTTTTTATTTGACTTTCCCCTTGACTCTCAAGGTTGTGTGAAAATTTCATTACGATCGGATGAATGGTGTAGCAATGCATAAAGGACATTAACATAAATACAAACATTCATTTTTATATATATAGATACAAGCGGGATTACCCGAGTTGTACGAAATTTTTAGAGGTTTTCTATCGTTTCTCTCTCTCGCTTGATATCCCGCTCCCATGTCTATCCCCGCTCGCTCTCTTGATCCTTCTCGTTCTCCCGCTTCTCTCCCTTTCTTGCTCGCTCTTTCGCTCTCGGTCGCTTTTCCACTCAAATAATGCTTAGATGTGTGCTCTGCAGCATTTTATATTTTAACGACATGCGTTAAAATGAGTATTTTTTCGGAAATGTTCTTTCACTAGTCAGCATGTTCGAAACAGCGGTAATGAAAAAAATGATCCCTTATATATGCCTGCACTTGTGAACCACAATTGGACTCATAAACACCAAACTGTGCACTTTACAGAAGCATAGCTAAAGGAGAAGAGGGCACCTGTCTCTTGGTGCTATCTGGAAAAGGGTGCTAAAATTTTTATCGAAGGGACGCAAAATGTTTTTCGGAAAAATATTTGCTTTACAATTACTCCTTTTTTTTTTTTTTTATAATAGTTTATAGTCCTTTACACCAGGTGTTTTAAGACTGAAATGGCTGTATGTAGGAAGCACCTAAGTACTTCCTGTCGTGGATCATAATTTGTTCTTTTTAACTTTTCCCTCCTCCTTTCTCCAGGCTTGGGACTGGCTAGCAAATGCAAGGCGGAGTTACAATTACTCCTTCGGTCATTAGCTATTTTAAGGAACAACAAATGTACAAGGTGTTGGAAATTGTTATAAAAATTACCTACGACTACCCTTCATGTCATTAAATATTTTTAAAGAAATTTATTAGACCTTGCCCTCGGGCGCCAAAAACTCATATCTTGCCATTTATTTCATTAAATGTGCAAAACCCTAATTAACATGTATAATTTGCATCAAAGTCATCACCTACTCAACGAAAAATCTGATATATATATATATATATATATATATATATATATATATATATATATATATATATATATATATATATATATATATATATATATATATATATATATATATATATATATATATATATATATATATTGGCACTTGGATGTTTGTGGACTTTTTGGTTATTTGAAGCGCTAAAAAAAACTTTAATGTTCATTAAGTGTTGTAACAAAATTGTCAAATAAGCAAATAAGCAAAGTTATATTTTAAATATTTCTGTTACAGTTTTGTCAATTATTAATGCATGAGTCAAAAAATAAAATGCCAACATAGCACTGTTTTTATTAGCCTACCCTACTATATAAAATATATATCTAATATTTTGGTTTTATGGATGTTGTTGAAGTTACATCATGGTTCATATTTCCATGTATTGCACAAGCGGCTGTGATGGTTGTGCTGTTAAGAGGTTCACAGCTGGTTTGCCTGAATGTAGGTAGTTCGTACGCTAGGCATGGAACATGCAAGGATGACGGGAAATAATAAATAAGGTTTTGAAATAGTTTAGTGTTGATTAAAATAATTTAAAAAGTTTAATAATAAAATTTTTTGTAAATATTTTAAAAAATGCAAACAGATCGGCAATTAAAATATATATTGAGATAATTAAAGAATTTATTAAAATAAGATTAATAAAATAGGTATTAAATAAGAATAAAAATTCTGCTATTAAAATAACTTAAAATTTTGTTATTAAAATTCAGCTATAAAATTATTAAAATATACATTTAAAATGCAGTTATAAAAATATATAATAAAATACGGCTAACAAATCAACATAGCTAATTTAATAAATATCTATGGTATTTCCAACCAAAGAGCATTATTCTGACCTTATTTTTTATTATTATTGTATGTATCCATGTTACGAATCTTGCTGGCCAGGTGAACATTTAAAAGGATATAAGACAAAGTTGGTTTTTAATTTGGTTTTTATTTTTAATATTTACGAGTTCAATTTATGCATTGCAGCAGTTTTATTTAGAAATTGTTTGAAACACGTTTTGTTGCGCAATAGAATACAAATAATTTTTACCAGCTGAGACAATCGGTGTTGCCCGGTTTTTTCTAAATATTTAACTAAAAATACATTTATTTAAGCCACCCATTTCGACGTCAGAAAGTTACAAGCTCTAAAATAGCGGTGACGAAACGTTTTGCTAGTGAGCAGTTTAAACTTTAAAATTTAAAACCAATGTTCACTAATTCCACAGAAACAAAATTTAGGAAAATAAAGTCTTAATGGACGCACATTAAAATGGATAGTATTTATTATAAATACTTTATCTAACACTCATTTTTATATCCCTTTTATTAACTTCACTGCCGGTCTTGCTTGCTTGCTTTAATGTTTGCAAACCTTGAAAGTGAAAATTAACTAACTTTCCGTTATCCAATCGAGCTGAAATTTAAAATATAGGATCGCTCCTCATGACAATGCAATACAATTACAAAAAAAATGTGTCAAACAATTTTTGTAATTAAAACAAATCAAACTTAATTATATAGATTTGTACAATTTTAAAAAAATGTCGTTTTAAAAGAAACATTTTAGTAATAAACAAAAGCCGCCATTTCCTGAAATATAAGGGATTTGTAAGAAAAACACCTGGTTTTTACGGCCTGCTTGCTGGTAACTTATACTTTTAGATTTTAAAAAAATGTTTTTGCTCTTGCTTAAGCGTTATTAGTTTTGCTAGTGATGAGTTTTCCGTTATTTTTACTTGTTTATAAAAGTTTATAGGGCTTTACACAATAATCTCTCATTTTGAAATTCATTTGTTATCAACCCACAATTAGTCACTCTCTTACTCAATTGGGAAACACGTTGCATAATTGGATTAATTTGGTTTAATAGTTAATCTCTTACGCTTTGCAAATAAATTAAAACAATGTTTATTGGTGATATTTTTAAGCCACGGTGTTTAATTTCTTACGTAATTTAGAAAAGTACGTTGCATAAGTTTTGGCTTGGTTTACTTTGCTCTATAATCTGTAACGATATGAGAATTAATAAAAACCTGTCATATTGGTGGCATACTAGCTCAACAAATAATTTGTAAAAGTTTTTCGGATCTCATAGTGTTTCAATAGGTTAGCACCCTTTTAAATTTTTGTTTAGATTATATATATATATATATATATATATATATATATATATATATATATATATATATATATATATATATATATATATATATATATATATATATATATATATATATATATATATATATATTCAGTCAATGTGTCAAGCCAGTCATTTTTTAAATGACTGATTCGGGCAAAATTCCTAAAAAACCAATCATTTTACAAAATGATTGAAAATTTAACATGTTTTTTGAAACATTGACTGACACAAAATCGTTTAATTTAGTGTCAAGAAACATATTAAAAAGTTATTACAGCGATATTATTACAGTTATATAACACCGATATGACAATCTTGATAAATTTAATGTTAATGACTTTAATGTTATAACATTAGTCCTGTATCAAGGCTTACATTTACACATTCCATAATTAGTTTATGTTATTTGTTCAAATTCGCGATTTTTTCAAAACAAACTTGAGTTACTCCTGTTATTGCACTTTACGTTCAATTTAAAACATTTGCATCTATTTGTCGTGCATCGATTTCCCCCGGAACAGTTGCATCTAACAAAGCGACCGGGAACAGGAAAGCGGTCGGGAGCGGGGAAGGAAACGGGAGCAAGAGAGAAAAACGATAGAAAAACCTCTAAAAACTCCGGGTAACGCCGAATACCGCGCAACAATATACAATACGTTATTGTCCCTATCTACGATAACGCTCATTATGTTTCTGGGATCACCACGTCCTTAGTTGACTAATGATGTGAGAATAGTAATATTGTCTCCAGGTTTGCCAGCGACATTTAATGTTCTAATATTTAATGTTCCATGCGTTTGGCTTGATTTAGCAAAACCTCGAGGGCTTATAGTTTTTGTTCGAATTTGTTGTTTATTCTGCGTAATGCTAGCCAGGTCACAGTTGTGGTGTCCAACGTCGTTTGCTGGCTGGAAAATGTTTGTCACTGATGATGATGAGCTAAGTCATTGATGCCAAAAAGCTTATTAACTTCGACAACTGTTGACTTTCAACATAAGCTTTAAAATAATTTGATTATGAGCTTGTAGCATTTATTGTACATTTTAATTGTATAGAAGCAAAAAATGATTAAATTTGACTAATTACTTTTTAGAATAGATATTCATAGGAAAGAACATTATTTTAATAAAAAAAATAAATTTAAAAAATGTTCTTTTACAAAAAATTTTCAGTTAAAAGATTATATCAAATTGTTCTTTTAATTTTAATAACTTTAAAATAAAGAATGTTAAAAGTGGCTTTTGTTTCGCTGATTTTAAGCAAAAAACGCCCAGAACTCTGTATTAGCCGTGCTGATATAAAATAGAATTGTGCTGACTATATTAAACAAAATATTTACCATGAAGTTTTAAAAATATTGATAGTTAAACATAGTTTTCAATCAACTGCAACGACCAAATATTTCCTACAAACTATTGAACATCATCGAGAAATAAATCCATCTAATTTTGTGGGCTAAAAGGATAAAAAATGATAAGAAAAATCAATAATTAAAGTTATAAAACAAAAATATGCTTCGGATTGTTTTTAAAGGTCAAGAATGATACAAGAAATGACATCATGGGAAAGAATCACGATGGCTCAGGACTTTCAGCGGGATAACCTCTTCTTCGACACCGTCATACAATGTCAGACAGCAACATTCCACGCTCATAGTTTTTTCTTAGCCCTGAATTCGACATTTTTTAAAGAAGTTTTTCAAAATCTTAAAAGAGAAAAGGAATACGTACTAGTGATGAACGATTTTGATCCTATAGTGCTGGGTATGTTCATTAAATATATTTACAGTGGCGAGCTTGAACTTTCTCAAGTAAATGAGAATAACCAGCTTATACTGCCACCAACTTTTCTGGAAACTTTCAAAAAACTTGGAATCAGTTTGGAAGTTATCGATGAAGCACAGACATCTCAAAATGAGTAAGTTTCTTACAAAATTTTTTTACATTTTTTTATTATTTATTACAAATTTTCTTAGTTAAGCTATTACATCGCGATTACAGGTTTGTCAATCCAAATTTCAATAGCGGAGGACTATCAAACGTATCGTCTACCTCAAGTCCAGATTTCAACTTTGATCAAAAAGTTGACGTCAATCTGAATAACTTTTCAGTACAACCTGCGAACATCTACAACAACCCAGTGATATACAACTCAGAAGAAACAAAGAATATTATCAATAGATCTGGGTTTGTATGTCATGCTTGTGGCATAGAGATGATAAGTCAGGATGCTTTAGACTCTCACATCTTTCAAAAGCACTCAAATGGGAATTCCAACTCAAAAAAGAAGTATTGCGGAAAGGGGAGAATAAAATGTAAACACTGCGAGAAAACTTACGGATCACTTACTTCGTTGAGACTCCACTTGGACATGGCCCACGCTACCCAGCATAACTTCATCTGTCAGCCATGCAATAAAGGATTTCCATTCAAGTCTCAATTGCTCACGCACATGCGCATTCACACAGGTGAACGACCTTTCCAATGCCATCTATGCGAAAAAAGCTTTTCAGCTAAACTCAACTTAACTCAGCACATTCGCGTTCACACCGGCGAAAAACCGTTTCAATGCAGCGTGTGCAGTTATTCATTCTCGCAGCGTTCTCATCTCAACACACACATGAGAACACACACTGGAGAAAAACCGTTTGCATGTCACCTATGCGAGAAAACGTATAAAAACAGGCTCGATTTGAGGATACATTGCGAGAAAATTCATCAAATTGACATTCGAATTAGAACTACAAAACCACAATGAACAATCGGTTGTCACATGTCGTCGATAAATGGTTTTGTAAAAGATCAACCAAAATCCTTTTGTTGTTTTGTATTGTTTTTGCGTATAAAATATTGTTTTAAGTCGAAGTTCAATCTTTTTGAGTTTGTTGTAAATAAAATTCTAAAATTTGTTATATAAACTTGTTTTTTAGGAAATACATTTTACTGAATTTTGGATTTGTCAAAAACAAGATATTTTAATTTTTCGAACTTTAAATTATTCTAGCGTTTGAAATTCGTTAGATTCCGTAGTTTGAGTGTTCTCATGTTCACCCCACAGGCGAGATGTGATGGGTCACCTAGTAGTACCATCATTGTTTTTCTTTCTTTTTTAATTTTATTAAAAATACATGTTTAAACAAATTATGTTGTATGGTCACTTCTATTTATTTTTGTATTAGCGTGAATTTTCAATAAAAATCCACTTGTTGTCATAATTGTAAAAAAACGTTAAGAAATGCAAGTAGATTTTTTTAAAGAAACTACATTCTAAAAAAACTTAGAAATTGAAGAAGACAAATATGTTGAAATTTTTTCCAAAACTTGTAGCTATGATGTTTGCCCAATTAAGGAGAAAAGAATTTAGATAAACCTTTAAACTTTTACTCTAAAAACAAAAAAGTTATCTTTTGTTGAAGTAAACGATTTGAAAATTGTTTTTTTTTAAGTTCTAAAACCCAAAATTAATGGATTTTTGTTTTGTCATAAAAAACTGGGTGTTATCAAATAAAAAACTTGACAGATATAAAAAATTGGTTGTTTTTTCTAAATGGTTTTTTTAACTTCTAATCTCTGCTTCTATTTGTTTCAATCAATTTTTGACTCACTTTTTGAGGATCGATTTTTTCAAATTCAGTACATATGCCCTTTTTTGATGACAATGCAATACTCAATAATTAGTTTTGCAAACAAACATTTTTTATAAATAAAAACGGGAACAAATTGAATTTTTAAATTTGAGATTTATTAACATAAAAGCAATTGGTTTAAAAAATTTGTTTTTATATTGTTCATTTGTTTAACTATATATTTTTTGTTATTTGTATCTTTAATTTTTTATGTTATTATATTTTTACTAGAAGTATTCTGTCAAAAATGACGGTTTTCTTTGTTTATATCAAATATAAAAAAGATATAAATTCAAATATATAAGATATATATCTTACATATATATCTTATATATATATATAAATATATATATATTTACTAGAAGTATCCCGTCAAAATTGACGGTTTTTTTATCAATTATAAAAAGTTATAAATTTAAATATATAAGTAGTAGTAGCTTGTTCCAGGAAAGGACTGACAGGAAAAGCGGACACTTTTGCTCTTCCCCGAGGGTGTACGCTCTTCAGGACTTCTTCTGAATATATATATATATATATATATATATATATATATATATATATATATATATATATATATATATATATATATATATATATATATATATATATATATATATATATATATATATATATATATATATATATATATATGTATATATATACTAGCGGGGGTGACCGGCGTTGCACGAGGTTTGTAGAGGTTTTTCTAATGTTTGTCTCTCTCCCTCAGGTTTCCTTCCCTGCTCGCTTTCCCGTTCCCGGTCGCTTTCTCGTTCCCGGCCGCTTTCCCGTTCCCGGTCGCTTTTCCGCTCCCGTTTGTCCTCCCGTTCTCGGTCGCCTTTCCGTTCCCAGTCGCTTTTCCGTTCCCGGTCGCTTTTCCGTTCCCGCTCACGCTTGCTTTCCCGTTTCCGCTCACGCTTGCTCTCCCATTCCCGTTCACGCTTGCTCTCCCGTTCCCGCTCACGCTTTCTCTCCTGTTCCCGTTCTAGCTCATTTTTTCTTGTTCATTCTTTCCTAACTTCTTTTAGCCCTTCAAAACGTAAAATAAATTTGCTAAAACTGGCTAAACCTTGCTTGAAGCTTTCAAATGTTGTTACGTAAACTAAATATGAATTCTATTAATCAATTACCAATTACCGCAACTATTAAAAATAACTAACCAAGATTCAGTAAATAACGTATTCGGTTGAATTTTAGTTGTAAATATGTATTTATATAAAATTTTAATTAAATAAAAAAAATACTAAATTTTTTGTTAACACCTAATTCATATAATGAAAAAAAACTCGTCACCCAACAACCGAAACTATTCGGCTTAATAAATAACCAAGAATCAATAAATAACATATTCGGTTGAATTTTAATTGTAATTATTATTAATAAATAAAATAACAAAAAATTTCTACATTTTTGTTAACATTTATTTAATTAATAAGTCCGCGGTCAGCATTTTACCCACCCCGACGTGTTTCAATACTAACAAATTACGCATTGTATATTCTTCGAAATAAGGCGATCCAGGCCGAATTTTTCAAAACCCTTTCTTAGTGAGCCCCTAAAACTCAAGATAATGAATGATATGTCCCAAATTTCATTACAATCCGTTCCGTGGTTTTTGCGATTTCGTGATGAGTCATTCAGTCAGTGGTATTTGAGTTTTATATATATAGATATATAGTGTTACGCACATACATACATACATACATACATACATACATACATACATACATACATACATACATACATACATACATACATACATAGCAAATTATGTAGATAGATAGATATTTTTTCTTTTTCAAATTTGCAACATAAAAAATTTTTAAAATAACAAATACACAAAAATATATATTGCATAAATTTCTTTTTTAAACTCTTCAAATTTTTTGTAAATCCTTTATAATAACTTCACCGTGCTTGCTTTTTTGCGTTGGAACTAGGGCTGCTACAGTTTTGAAAAAAGATTCAGTTTCAGTCAAAGTAACTGAAACTTTATAAAGATTCATTTTCAGTTACAGTTAACTAAATCTTTAAAGATTAAGTTTCGTTTTTTTTTCAAAAATATTCTTTGGTAAACTACCAAGAAGAAATTAATTATAACAAATCATTTTGCAATACAAATATTCATTGAATTTATAGAAAATGTCAGTTTACAGCTTGTAATCGCCCAAATGATGCTGACATCTGCTAAGACCCTCTGATACAACTGCAAACATAGTTTTAATGGAATGACCTTCGATAACAAGTAAAAATAAAAAATAAATTTAAAAAAATGATTTTATTTGCCTCTTTATCTGAGTCAACGAACTAAAATTTTTGAATCTGAAACAGCCATTTTTTTTAATTATTTTGGATCTCTGGCGACTTATAAATAAACATCCGCACTGTCTAATTATTTTGGACCTCTGGCGACTTATACGTAAATAACTTATTACAGTCACTAGATGGCAGGAATTAATTTGAATTGATTAATTTTAATTGATTTAAGGTTTAATTCATGTCGAAAACATTAAATTCATGTATTGTCATCCAGAATAAAGCTTTCTTGAAAATCTTAGAGCTCTAGGTGGTCGAAAAGTGGGTGAATTTTTATTTTTAAGATTTGATCACCACAGAAAAACAAACAAACAGAGAGAAAAAAAAGTTAAATAAACACATTAAAAAAAGATACGGCAAACTGTTTGCAGCAAATTATGTTGCAACAGTGTGGACACTGGACAGATTTGTTATACGCATTTGAGCCTTTTTATCTCACTTTTGCGTATCGTTACATGAAAACAATTGTCAATTGATGGCCGTTTCGAAAACTTACTTTGTACTTTTGATTTCTTTGCTTCTTTTTTCTATAAATATTCTGCATATTCTTTCCCATGCATGTTCAAATGAGCCTATTAATTTTTCACATTCTCACCTTTTAAAATTATAAAAAAAATGTTGCACTTGCTATCTGTTCCAAATTCTGTAAATCTTTTATGTATAATGTCTTTGCTAACACAAAAATTTTTCATTTTGGTACTCTTAAGTGAAAACCAAAATGGAAGTTCTTAGTGTTCTTAGGGCCTAAAAACTTGAAAATCTCCAAAAAGCAACGCAGGCAGCACAACACAAAAACGATACATATAGAAACAACAAGCCATAATTTTGGTTGATGTTATCGTCCGTGCCATAGAATTAAAATTTTTAACTGCAAACATAAAAATAATACAAAAAATGCTAAAAAATTAATTTTAAAACGATTCAGTTAGATTCAGTTTTTTTAATAGATTCAGTTTCAGTTAGGTTTTTAAAAAGATTCAGTTTCAGTTTTCAGATTCAGTAACTGTAACAACACTAGCTGGAACCCTTTGACGCTTTAACAAAAAAAAACAAATGTCCCATCATTTATGGACTCCTTAATAATAGCATATGGACTTTAGTCTGAATCGCGGCGCATACGATTTAAGGCCATCGTCTTCTAGCCTTTTAACAGGCAAGATGCGTGCTTGCATTGTAAAATTTTGTTAATTAAGAAATGATTTTAACTACCCTAACATCTATTGGAACAACGACGGTGGAATTCTGAAAAATTCGGATGAAACATCTAAGAAATTTCTTGAAAATATTAATACCAACTTCTTAACACAAGCCGTTACTGAACCTACGCTTGGCGAAAATACACTTGATCTTATTTTTGTCAACGATCCTCTTTCAATCTTTGATGTTCAGCTCCACGAACCTATTAGTCTATCTGACAAGATGCATCTCCACTCTTCTCTTTACTGGGAACTTTACCTAGGAGCCAACACTCCTAGTTCTGTTCTTCTCAGACCTGCATTTGAAAAAGGCAACTATATGGAACTCAACAAATATTTTAGCAGCATTGACTGGCGATTGTTTCTGGCTGGAAAGACAACAAACGAATGTTATGATATTTTTCTGGAATACTTCGAGTTCGGCTGCAATAAGTTCATCCCAAAACGAAAATCTACTCTTCTTCAGAAATTTGATGCTAAGTGGTTCAACAAGGGGGTCGAAATTGCCATTAAAGCCAAATACAAAGCTTTTGTCGCCTGGAGAGCTGCCTCACTCTCTAAAAAAAAAACTACTCAAATATCAATTCAACAAAGCTTGTCGTCTGGTGAAAAAGCAAGTCTTCAAGGCTATCATAAACTATGAGAGGTCAATTGCTGATAGTTGTAAGTCTAGTTTAAAGCCTCTATATAACTACATCAATAGTCATAAGAGGAATAAAGACAGAATAAGATCGCTAAGCCGAGCTGACGGATCACTTACAACTGACAAAAATGAAATCGTAGAAATTCTTAATGATCAGTTCTTTTCAGCTTTTGGCTCGGACAAACCCATTGAGTCTATTCCTCGGGTAGTAAGCTCAGACAAACGGTTTGAGGGAATAGACTCTTCTGTGTTTGATTCAACAGCAATTGGAAATCTTCTCAGAAAACTTGATAGGAAAAAGCCAGCGGGCACTGACAATATTCATCCTTTCATACTCTCTGAATGCTCTTCATCACTTTCACTGCCTATCTCGCTTATCTTCAACAGGTCATATGACGAAGGTGAAATTCCAGTTTCCTGGTCTCTCGCCAACATATCTCCTATTTTTTAAAACAAAGGGTCAAAAGTTACAGCTGTAAACTATCGTCCTGTTTCCCTAACTTCGGTGCTCTGCAAGGTGATGGAGAAGATAATCAGAAGCTCTATGCTTAAGTTTCTAGTAGACAATAATCTCATCAGTCCGAATCAACATGGATTTGTGTTCTCCAAGTCCTGCACTACAAATCTTTTAGAGTCTCTTGATATCATAACATACGCAATGTCCAAACGTCACGAAGTCATCATGGTTCTTCTTGATTTTGCAAAGGCATTCGACAAAGTGTGTCACGAACATCTACTCACTAAAATTAAAGCACTTGGATTCGACGACAAAACTAACAATTGGATAAAAGCATTCCTTTCGAACAGACATCAGAGAGTGATTATGGGCACGCATGCTTCAGGCTGGAAAAAAGTCCTTAGCGGTGTGCCTCAGGGCTCTGTGCTAGGGCCTCTACTTTTTGTCATTTTCATCAACGACATGCCACTTCTGGTTCATCATTTCTGCAAGCTTTTCGCCGACGACACAAAACTCATTGCTATCATCCGCAACGCAAATGACCGATCATTGCTACAGAGGGACCTTGATATGCTAACAAAATGGTCTCACGAATGGCTCATGTGCTTTAACGAAGATAAATGTAAAGTCATGTATTTTGAAAAACGTAAGTGCAACGTTCTTAACACTGGCTTTATTGAGGACACCGAATTTTTAAACTTTCCTTTGGACGCGATGGATCCGCACCACATACACCAGAAGTTTACAATGACCGATGCTGATGGACATTCCCACATCCTCAGCGAAACCATGGTTGAGCGTGATCTGGGCATCTACGTTGACAACAAACTAAGCTGGACGAATCAAATAGAGAACTCGAAGGCGAAAGCTTATGCGGCGCTTGCAACACTCAAGCGCACGTTCATTTACTGGACGACTCACACATTGAAAATCCTCTTTAGCACATATGTAAGACCTCACCTTGAATACTGTGCTTCTGTGTGGAAACCTTGCGGAATAGAAGACATAATATCACTCGAATCTGTTCAACGCAATGCAACCAAATTAATTCCTCAAATTCGATCATTGCCTTATTCTGAGAGACTGGCTGCAATCGGCCTTCCTTATTTGTTTGAGAGAATGACTAGAGGAGACCTCATACAATATTTTAAAATTGTCAAGGGGTTTAACAAAGTCAATTGGGTTAACCCAAATCAACCGTTTCCTTCAGCAAGGATGGATGGACCAGCTGGTGGTATTCGTGCAAATAATGATCATCGTCTGAAACGAGAAGCCATCACAAACTATCGACCCCGTGAACACTTCTTCAGCAACAGAGTCCTGGCAATTTGGAACGTACTGCCGAACAAAATAACTTGCACCAATTCAGTTAATGCTTTCAAAAACAAGCTTGACACCTTTTTGATTGAATATTACAGAAAGGACGATTTTCATTTAAAACTTGTGAATTTATTGAACTGAATTTTCATTTTGTTTTTGTTTATTAAGGTTCTACCATAGCCGAAGCTACTTTAATAGTAGCTGAAGACCTCGATAGGGGTCCGGCATCGCATAGCGTCAGGTGACACTATGCTGTAGAAAATAAACATTATTATTATTATTAAATGAAGAACAAACAAAGGTCGTTTTATTAACTCATCGTTTTTAAATATAATTTAATGTATATTTATCCATATATATATAAAAGAACATGTCCTGACTGACTGACTGACTGACTGACTGACTGACTGACTGACTGACTGACTGACTGACTGACTGACTGACTGACTGATAATCAACGCCGAGCTCAAACGCCTCATCTTAGGAACGTGAAATTTGGAACTTATATTACTTTTATTGAGTAAGCATCCACTAAGAAAAGATTTTTGAAAATTTTGTTCCTGAGGGGAAGAAACTGGAAAACAAACTTTTTTCTAAAACAATGTATATCTCGAAAACCAAAAATGAGGATATTTTGAAATTTGGTATATGGATTCTCCTTGAAAAATAAAAAAATACGTGTTTCACCATTTTTGAAAATTCGGTTTCCCGGACCTCAAATGTGGGTTGGAAAATTGGGTTATTTAATTTTTAAAGTAGCTGCTACTCAAAAACTGTGAATGCTACAGGAGTACAAATTAGTATTTAGTTTCTACTCCAAAATAATGAAATACGTGTTTTAGCATTTTTTGAAAAATTGGTTTCCAGGACTTCAAATGTGGGGTGGAAAATAGGGTTATTTGTTTTTTAAAGTAACTGCTACTCAAAAACTGTAAATACCACAGATGTAAAAATTAGTTTTTAGTTTCTATTCTAAAAATAAAGATATACGTGTTTTACCATTTTTTAAAATTTGGTTTCCAGGACCTCAAATGTGGGGTGGAAAATAAGGTTATTTGGTTTTTAATGTAACTGCTACTCGAAAACTGGAGATGCTACAGGAGTAAAAATTAGTATTTGATTTCTACTCCAGAAATAATGATCTACGTGTTTTACCATTTTTTGAAAATTTGGTTTCCAGGACTTCAAATATGGGGTGGAAAATAGGGTTACTTGGTTTTTAAAGTAACTGCTACTCAAAAACTGTAAATGCTACAAAAGTAAAATTAGTATTTAGTTTCTACTCTAAAAATAATGATATACGTGTTTCACTATTTTTTGAAAATTTGGTTTCCAGGACCTCAAATGTGAAGTGGAAAAAGGGTTATTTGATTTAAAATAACTGCTACTCAAAAACTGTAAGTGCTACAGATGTGAAAATTAGTATTTTGAGGTTTTGTGCCGGTTAAAAGTAGATGAGTTCAGTTTATCACCGGACGGACGGACGGGCCCTGCCCAAACCTTAAATCAAGGTGGGACGGGCCGAGATTTTTAACCAAGTAAGTATATAGACATTTTAGTGATTTTAGGGTGTTCAGACGGGCCGGGCTAAACCTGAAGTCAAGGTGGGACGGGCCGAAGTTTTTCATCAAGTATATAGAACTTCTAGGCCTGTAAAAACGGGCCGGGCCCATATTAGACGGGCCGTCCGGGCCAGGAATTTCGATTTTTGAAACGGGCTAGGCCAAGCTGTCGACGGGCCGAGCCGAGACCTAAAAAATTGATCCGTGCAGTACTCTATTATGTATGCACGGTTCAAATTCTCTAATTTCATGCGAGCGAATCCGCTACGGGCACTGCTAGTATATACATAAAGTATAATAGAGTATTTAAAAGTATATTCAATTAAAAACATTAGAAACTGTAGATATTTTTTTCTTCTTGGCGGAGGATTTTTAATATAGCTGGGTGGCATTGCTTGCTAGCTATTTTACAAAGTTTTTAGTGACGCAGTTAGAAATTTGTGGAACAACACGTTTTTTTCAGTGTACGTTACCCGATTCATAATTTTTCAGAAAACCTTTTGCTGGAAAAACCTAGCAAAAACTTAGAATTGAAATCTGGAGTCTTCCACAATTTTTCAAAAACATGCCAACAATGGACAATAAAGTTGTATAAAAGTCACTTGGCTTCGCTTGGCCACCACGATTAAGGCTAAAAAATCTGACACACCCCTTTTCGCATTTACAAAGTTGGTGTCTGACACAGATGCGACATTGGTTGGTGGTGGACTACGGTAAGCACGTACAATCACTGCTAGATGAGGAAAGCGCATTTGGTTTTGCTTCCACCACTGTAGTGGGTTGTTTGATTTTTAAAAAAGTGGTTCATTCAAATTCTTGATATTCTGCTGATGAGGCTGGTTTATGGTTTTTTGCTTTTGAGGTGATTGACCTGAAAACTTGTTTTCACTATAAAACTTTTAATTAAGTGTAAAATCACTGGGCTTACTGCGCAGTTTCGGTTTGAAAGCCATCATGAAAGCCCTATTTTGAAAATAATGTTACAAATAAAAAAAGAACCATTCAAGACTAAACATCAAAATTGAATACCGAATGTAATAGCAAAATAAATTGATAAAAAGTTTTATAGTGAAAACAAGTCTATAATTCGTCATTTGGAAATAATTTACACAAAATGGGCTGTTGTTTTTAATAAAACATGTTTGAAAGAAGATTTAATGTCTATATATATATATATATATATATATATATATATATATATATATATATATATATATATATATATATATATATATATATATATATATATATATATATATATATATATATATATATATATATATATATATATCTATATATATAAAAATGAATGTTTGTATATATATTTGTCCTTTATGCATTGCTACACCATTCAACCGATCGTAATGAAATTTTCACACAACCTTGAGAGTCAAGGGGAATCAAATATAGAGAAAAAAAATTTGAAATCCGTCACAAAATGAGCGGAGCGGAGCGGGTGAGCGAGCGGGAACTATATATATATGTTTGTGCGTATGTATGTGTGTATGTATGTATGTGTATGTGCATGTATGTGTGTCTGTGTGTGTGTTTATGTATGTACTAGCGGAGATACCCGGCGTTGCCCGGGTTTTTTAGAGGTTTTTCTAATGTTTGTCTCATTCTCTCCCGTTTCCTTTCCCACTCCTGTTCGCTTTCCCGTTTTCGGTCGTTTTCCCGCTGCCGGTCGCTTTCCCGCTGCCGGTCGCTTTCCCGCTCCCGGTCGTTTTCCCGTTTCCGGTCGCTGTCCCGTTCCCGCTCAAGTTTGCTCTCACATTCCCGCTCACGCTTGCTTTTCCGTTCCCGCTCGCTGTCCGTTCCGGGTCGCTTTCCCGTTTCTATAATAGACAAACTAACCCACAAACATTCATAGATATATATATATATAGTCTTAGCAAATCTATTTTACGTTTCATAGGCTAACAGAAGTTATGAAAGAATGTAAAAGAGAAAATGAGCGTGAACGGGAACGGGAACGGGAGAGCAACCGTGACCGGGAATGGGAGAGCAAGCATGACCGGGAACGGGAGAGCAAGCGTGAGCGGGAACGGGAAAGCGACCGGGAACGCGACCGGGAACGCGGAAAGCGACCGGGAACGCGGAAAGCGACTGGAATCGGGAAAGCAAGCATGGAAGGAAACGCGAGCAAGAGAGAAAATCGATAACAAAACTTCTGAGCGGGAAAGCGACCGGGAGCTGGAAAACGACCGAGAGCGGAAAAGCGACCGGGAACGCGACGAAAACGGGAAAGTGGAGAAGGAAACGGGAGCGAGAGAGACAAACATTAGAAAAACCTCTAAAAACCCCGGGCAACGCCGGGTAACCCCGCTAGTATATATATATATATATGAATGTTTGTATGTATGTATGTATGTATGTATGTATATATGTCCTTTATGCATTGCTACACCATTCATCCGATCGTAATGAAATTTTCACACAACCTTGAGAGTCAAGGGGAATCAAATATAGTGAAAAAAAATTTGAAATCCGTCACAAATAGAGCGGAGCGGAGCGGGTGAGTGAGCGGGAACTATATACATATATATATATATACACATACATATACATGCATAAATGAGCGAAAACGGGAACGGGAAGCCAACTGAGAGCGAAAGATAGAGCGGGAAAGGGAAAGCGACCGAGAACGGGAAAGCAACCGGGAGCGGGAAAGCGACCGGGAGCTGAACAGCGACCGGGAACGGAAAAGCGACTGGGAACGCAACGGGAAACATTAGAAAAACCTCTAAAAACCCCGGGCAACGCCGGGTGCTCCAGCTAGTATATATATATATATATATATATATATATATATATTAGAAGGAATTTAAAATACTATAAAAATTTCATGACAAAAAATTTAAATGTCGATTTGTAATTAAAAAATATTTATGCCATCATAACATTGTGTTTATTTACCTATGCTAATGCAATGAACATCTTAATTTATTTTTTGGTAGGTAAAGGAAGTACCAAGTATGAATCATACCCCGGTTTGTATTTTCAAAACGACCTACACCCTTGCTGTAGCAACAGTGTTTGCTTAGAATGACTTTGTTTTTTGGGGTGTCAATATGTATACAGAGTCACATTTGTATTTAACTTCAGAATAATGCGAGTACAAACAAAAATAAAAATTGATAGAATCAATTTTATAAGTTTGTATTTAGTTATTTTATATTTTTCAAAAGAATTCATTAAAGCGTTGAAAATTAAAAAAAATTTTAAAAATTAATGAAAAATTAACCTCCAAAGATTAAATATTAAAATTATATCTATGAAAAACAAACAAGCAAAGAAAATATAACTAAAAACTGAACTTGACTATTTTAATCTATGGTGTTTCCAATCCAAAGAATCAATAGATGGCCATTGGTTACATAGGCATATAATTTTATTTTTTATTTCCTGTCGTGGTTCCTACGATACCATAAAAGAGAAAGAAATTAACAAGTTAGTATTTTTAATTTTTTTAAATTTTTTTGTTTTTAAATTTTTTTTCTATGTGGCCATGGGCGAAATTCAGGAATCTTATAAGGGACCCATCAACTGCACGTGTTGCATCATAACGTGTAACTAATTGTCAAATTATAGATGATACGTTTCTCAACGACCTGACGTAAAATACTACTATTACTAAATTATTACTTGAATTTAAAAAAAGAATGCAAATTCATTTCGTTCTGGTGTTTTGTTTCAAGTTTTAAGTTCTGGGGCGTGGATGGACAGCAGCACAGAAACTCCTAATAACCAAATAGCCAAAAACCTAAACAAATTTATATACCTTTCTATAATCATTTGTATTTATATTCTGCATTTAAGTAATTTTTCTTTGTGAACGATACTGTTAGCTGTGTTTTGTATCTGATAAGTTTTTTAACAAATTTTCAATGTCTCTATTGTGGTTTTGTGCGTTAAACCTGCTTTTAGAAAAATCAAAAGATGTGCAAGATGAAGTAACATAAACAATACTTTTTTAAGGATAAATTAAAGATGATTCCATTGGTGAAAGCTCAAGATTTTTATAGAAGAAATGTATTATGCGACACTGTCATACACATTGGAGATGTTAAATTCGAAGCTCACAGTGTTCTCTTGGCTTTAAAATCGCCATTTTTTAAAAAGGTTTTTCAAGCTGTAGGGAAGGAAAAGGAGTACGCTATGGTAATGAACGATGTTGACCCGGTAGTGATGGGCATGTTTCTGGAATATATTTATACTGGCGAACTAGCTGTTTCTCAGGGCAGTGTGGAAAATGAAATTGTACTTCCACCGACATTCTTGAAAACTTTCAATAAATTTGGAGTCACTTTCGAAGAAGTCGAAGAAGTGCCATCATCTCAAAATGAGTTAGTTTTGTGATTTTTTACATGCTTGTTTTGCTTATTACAATAATTCATTGCTTTAACTATACTTTGTTGTTTCATTTCAGGGTTTTCAACACAAATTACAGCAACATTGATGCTGCAATTCCATCTACTGCATTAAATCCTGAACCTGATCTCAAAAATTTAAAGCCTCAATATGATTCAAATTGGAACAATTTTAAAGAAGAAAATACTAATTTCCATTATAACACAATGGGAAGCAGCATACCATCAGCTTTCGAGTTCAACCCGGGTCAATGTGGGCTTATGTGTGAAGCTTGTGGTCACGTGGTGAACAATCAGGATGCATTGGACATACACATCTTTCAAGAGCACTCAAATCACATTTATAACTTGGCAGGAAGGTCAAAAAAGAAAGCTGAAAATGGAAAAATCAGATGCGAACTTTGCGATGAGATATACGGTTCGACATCTTCTCTTAAACACCACGTGGCGATGTACCACACGACTGAATTTAGATATAAGTGCCGTTTCTGCGACAAAGGCTTTGTATTCAATTCTCAGTTGATTTCCCACGTTCGTACACACACTGGTGAAAAACCTTTCAAGTGCCATCTATGCGATAAAAGCTTCTCAGCTAAACTCAACTTAACTCAGCACATTCGCATTCACACCGGCGAAAAACCGTACAGATGTAACCACTGCGAACGTACATTCTCGCAACGTTCACACCTACAAACTCACCTACGCACGCACACTGGCGAAAAACCTTTTTGTTGCGAATATTGTGAAAAATCATATAAAAACAGGCTCGACTTGAGAATTCATTGCAAAAAAATTCACGATGTCGACATTAGAATCAGAGCTCCAAATTCGTACAGCGCCCATACAACTGAGGATGATTTTAGTTCCTATCAGAATACCACAAGTGTTTTTTAATTTTAATAAAATTGTTAACAACTATTTTACTGCTACAAATATTTTTATCAATTTTATTGACTTTTGAATTTTATAAATAGTATCTATTTTAGCTGCTATTGAAAAAAAGAGAGAAAGAAAGGGAGTGGGAAAGAAAAAACAAAAAAAGGAGAGTGATAAAGAGAAACTAAAAAAGGAAAAGAATTTAAAGACCTATCTTTTTTCGAAGGCATTTGGACGAGATCCAGCGCGCCTTTGAAGCTCCGCTACACTGGCGGTTTACAAATTGACTTATTATTATTACTTATTATTAATTAGAGACAAAACAGAAAAAAGAACAAAGGAAGGAGTGGAAAAAAGATAATTTATTTTATTTATTTATTTTTCAATTTTTAAAGTGCTTTAAAATCAGACAAGAGATTATAAAAACCACTCGATACCAAGTCAGCAAGCAAAAACAATCGCATAAATGATAAATGTTTAAATTGTCATATTAAAGGATAGGTGAGTTCTCAAGGATGTGGAAAAGTTGTTGTAGGTCAAATGTTCTCTGACTCTCGGTGGAAGAGCGTTCCAAATGACTGGTCCAGCAACATGGAAGGATCGGTCTCTGAACTTTGTGAGACGGGATGGGGATGATGAGAGTAGGAAGATCAGCTGATCGGAGAGATGATCTTCTTTAAACTGTATTTGAAGTGACCAGGAGGGAGCTTATGTATTCCGGCGAGCTATAGAGCATGGCTTTGAAGATGATGCAAGAGAAAGGAAGAATTAGAAAAAAATAAAAGACGAAAAGAGAACAAATTAAAGACGAAAGGAGAGTGAGAGAGAAAGAGATAAACAAGTAAATTAAAAACGAATTTTTAAAACCAATGCTCTTATATGTAATTAAAACACAAATTTTGCAATCAATTTTTTCTTATATTACTCTTTTATTTTATATTAAAATCGAAATATCTTAATTATATCGAAATATCGAAATTAATTAAAATTAACTAAATTAATTGACTTATAGTAAAACTAATAATTGAATATTGCATTGTCTTCTATTTTGAGCATGTATGCAAAACTAGCAGTGCCCGTAGCGGCTTCGCTCGCATGAAATTAGAGAATTTGAACCGTGCATCCATAGGTGTCGGCTCGGCCCGTCGACAAATTGGCCCAGCCCGTTTCAAAACCAAAATTCCTGGCCCGGCACGGCCCGTCTAATATGGGCCCGGCCCGTTTTTACAGGCCTAGAAATTCTATATACTTGATGAAAAACTTCGGCCCGTCCCACCTTGACTTCAGGTTTGGCCCTACCCGTCTGAAGACCCTAAAATTACTAAAATGTCTATATGCTTAGTGAAAAGCCTCGGCCCGTCCCACTTTGATTTAAGGTTTGGCCTGGCTCGTGTGAAGAACCTAAAATAACGGCTTGGCCCGGCCGATGATAAACTGGACTTAGCTACTTTTAACCGGCACAAAACTTCAAAATACTAATTTTTACATTTGTAGCACTTACAGTTTGTGAGTAGCAGTTATTTTGAAATCAAATAACCCTTATTTCCACCCCACATTTGAGGTCCTGGAAACCAAATTTTCAAAAAATGCTAAAACACGTATTTCATTATTTTTGGAGTAGAAACTAAATACTAATTTTTACTTCTGTAGCATTAACAGTTTTTGAGTAGAAGCTACTTTAAAAACCAAATAACCCAAAAAATGATGAAACACGTATATCTTTATTTTTGAGTAGATACTAAGTATTAATTTTTACATCTGTGGCAATTACAGTTGTTGAGTAGCAGTTACTTTAAAAACCAAATAACCCTATTTTCCACCCCACATTTGAAGTCCTGGAAACCAAATTTTCAATAAATTGTGAAACCCGTATATCATTATTTTTAGAGTAGAAACTAAATACTAATTTTTACTTTTGTAACATTAACAGTTTTTGAGTAGAAGCTACTTTAAAAACCAAATAACCCAATTTTCCAACCCACATTTGAGGTCCGGGAAACCAAATTTGTAAAAAATGGTGAAACACGTATATCTTTATTTTTAGAAAATAAACTAAATAATAATTTTTACATCTGTGGTATTTACTGTTTTTGAGTAGCAGTTACTATAAAAGACAATTAGCCCTATTTTCCACCCCACATTTGAAGTCCTGGAAACCAAATTTTCAAAAAATGCTAAAACACGTGTTTCATTATTTTTGGAGTAGAAACTAAATACTAATTTTTACTCCTGTAGCAGTAACAGTTTTTGAGTAGAAGCTACTTTAAAAACCAAATAACCCAATTTTCCAACCCACATTTGAGGTCCGGGAAACCGAATTTTCAAAAAATGGTGAAACACGTATCTTTTTATTTTTCAAAAAGAATCTATATACCAAATTTCAGAACAAATTTTTAGAAAAATGTTTTAGAAAAAAGTTTGTTTTCCAGTTTTTTCCCCTCAGGAGCAAAATTTTTAAAAATCCTTTTTTAGCGGATGTTTACGCTATAAAAGTAATATAAGTTCCAAATTTCACGTTTCTAGGATGAGGCGTTTGAGCTCGGCGTTGATTATCAGTCAGTCATCTGTCAGTCAGGACATGTTCTTTTATATATATAGATTTGAAAAAAATCTATCATCAGGAAGTGACTCAAAAATTGATTGCAAGATTTGAAACAGACAGAGACAGAGAAACAGACAGACAGAGAAACAGAGACGACGAGTTAATAAAAGCATTGGTAAAAAAGAAAGAAAACAGAGAAAGCACAAAAAAGAAAAATCAATAAAAGAAAAACCAATAAAATGGGAGAGAGAAACGAAAGAGAGAAAAAAGAAAAACGGAGAAAGAGAGACAAAAAACGGAAAGGATATGAAAAGAAAGAAAGAAAAATAAAGAGAGAGAAAACGAGAGAGAAGAGTGAAAAAAGAAAGAGAAAAGAACGATAGAAAATAAGGAGAGAAAAAAAATGCACCAAAGTACGACAGGCGTTTCATTAAGAAGATGGGGAAGAGAAGAAAAACGCAAAGAGGAAAGAAAAGAAGAGAAAATCACTTTCTTTCTTTTTTTCTTTATAGTTGTTTTAGATTCAAAAATTTTAGTTCGTTGACTCAAATAAAGAAGCAAATAAAACATTTTTTTTGTTAATTTTGTATCTTTAATTGTTCTGGATTATGAAATTTGAGCACCATAATAGTTATCATCTTGTGTTCATGCTTTATAATAGCGCCTGATTTGAGCAGGTGAGTTACCAGAGATGTAGTACTTGGTACTCGTACTCGAGTAAAACTAGAGTACCGTTTTCAATTACTCGTACTCGTACTTGTACTCGAAGCCTTGGTACTCGTACTCGTTATTTTACTCAGTACTCGTACTCGCATATGTTTGCTTGTTTACTAAACAATTGTTTGGCTTAATATTTCGTTTATACTTGCCGAACTCTAGTATAACATATCTATGTTTTCAGAACTGGTTAAATTCTTTGCTGAATCAAATAATTCTCTTTGGCATCATTACTCAGTCACCTGCTGTTACGTTGGTGCCGCCATCTGGGTCACCCCCACGGGCCAAAAAGTCAAAGTTGTTTCACAAATATTCATCGGCGTTAGATGACACCTATTTTGATGTCGATGCACAGTTGACTAGATATCTTGAGATGAAGATCGTTGGCGATGTGGATGATGCCCTAACGTTTTGGCAGAATCATTCCAGTGACCTTGACAAACTTTATCACACAGCACTTCGTGCCTTAAGTATTCCAGCTTTAAGTTCACCAGTGGAACGTGTGTTCAGCCATGGCGGAATAATTTTAAAACCCCATAAGGACTGTAAACTTTCGTTGCTAATTTGTCTGAAATGTAAGTTTTTTGATGTAAAATAAACTATTATTTTGTTGACTTTAAAAAGTACTCGTACTCGAGACCTCAGTAGTAGTATACTCGTACTCTTTAACTCAATACCATGATACTCGTACTCGTTAACTCAATACCATGGTACTCGTACCCGGACCATAAGTACTCCCAACATCTCTGTGAGTTACCTATGTACAATAAGCCTTCAAACAAGATAAAATTAAAAACTGTGACTCCAATTTTCCAACTGAAATTTTACAAAAAACACTATTGGTAGGTTGGGTTAAGGATTTTCTGACCGAGCAAAAACAAAACTATTCGACTGGATAAATATAAATACAAATTCCTAGGACTAAAATAAATTTGACCAGAATCAAAACTAAATTGTTGACTGTAATCTAAAACTACAATAAAACCCAAAACTATAAAAAAAAAACAGCCTAGGAGCAGGTCTTTTTAAAAACGTTATCCAACAAGCTAATACTACAATCTTCAGTATGCTTTATCTTTCTGTCTACTTGTATAATTTCCCAGCCCACTCACTCACTCACTCACTCACTGGATCTGGAACGCTGACTCATCAAAGTGCCAATCCTTATGCAAACGTGCAAACACATATACATAACTAAACAAGCTGTCTAGCAATGGTTTGTAGGTGGTCGGTGTGTGTATGTTTTCATAGCGTCGAATTTTTGTTTCTGAACTTGAGTTGAGTTGCTTTAATACATAGCTGTGTATGTGTGTGTGTGGAAGCTCACATGTTGATTATTACTGGGTAGATTCAGAGAGACAATATTTTATAATTATTTAGCCTAGATTTAAAAAGAAGACAGATCAAACTCTGGTAACAGAAATAAGCCATTCAAAAATTAGATATCGGTTTATTTTATAAGAATCGTCGTCCCATGAACATTGATTAAGTCGAGCCCATTCAATACTTGCTTAAACTCAACATTCCTTATCAACCCTACACAATACAATCTGCAACCATTTCAAACTTTTAAAACACAAAACGGAACACGATACAAAACAATTCCAAATTTTATGATTGTAAATAAAGAAAATTAAAACACCTTTCCATCATTAAATTACCAAAAAAATCTGGGTGTCGTGTGCAATGAAAAACAATCCTTTCTAGTTGTTCCATGTTTATGTTCAACAGAATCTGTACACCATCTGAATTAAAATCACCATTCGGTCATCGGTCATCGTGGACTATGTGCAACATGATAAGCCTTGCAGAGTGAGTAAACAGGTATAAAATAGCTTCATTTCCGATAATACAGAGCAACTAATTCCAAAGAAGGTTCTAAAAAAATGTCTTCACAGCACGATCATCGAACGTCAAGCATTCCTAACGATTATTTCGAATCGAGACAAGTAATAATTTGTTTATTCGACTCAAGATTGCTACATTCAATTTTGAAGGAATAAAACTAAATATCAGTCAGGCTAGAATACAACAATTCAGTTAAAATTATGATTGCTCAACTTTAAAAAATGTTCAGATACATGTAAACATAACACATCAAACGAATAACCACTTCTACTTATTGATTGATGATAAAATAAAATTCAGCTGTATACATTTCCTTGCAAACCTGATGTTAAAGCTTTCAAAAAAAACAGAATATTAAAATTAACACGTACGACTAACGTGCTATAAATTATGAATAAACTTTTTGCAGCTGAACAGAAAATTTTGTTTATACATTATTTATAATAGCTAATATCACAAACTAATAATTAACTCAAAAATTAAATACTAATTAATAAATAATTGATAACAAACCAAACTTCCTCACATGTTTTCTCTTTACCAATAATAATGAGGTAAACATTAGGAAAGAGAATAAGAATTTTGTGCATCCACACTTAACATTAAAGGTCAAAAGTTCAAATTTAAAAAATCAATCAACAGATATGATAGCCTGCTTTTCTTAATGAGGCCCCTACATGATCATCATCATCATCATCATCTGTTGTCTAAAATGAGAAGTTGAGGAGAGGTAAATGTGCAGACTCGTTACGTTAATCGTATTCACACACAACACACATCTTGTGGATGTGACACTATTTCTTAAATTATATCTACACCTATTTCAAGATGTTTAAGTCTTACATGGATGTATATCCCTAATATAATATATATATATATATATATATATATATATATATATATATATATATATATATATATATATATATATATATATATATATATATATATATATGTATGTATGTATGTGTGTGTGTGTGATTAATAGATTAATATAATATACTACAGCATATTACACAGAATAACAAAAAGATGACTTTTAGACATTGCATGAAGAAACTTCTGAACATGTAAGAGTGAATTTGAAACGCACTCACTGACTGAAGACTTTAATATGATACAAAATCCAATCAGAATCTCAACAAAAGCCCCCCAACCAGACATTTCTTATGATCTCGCATACATTTAAATATATCCAATGATAGAACGGTGTTGCATTCTAGTAGACAACAAAAAATAGGCAAGACGTATAAAAATAATAAAGAACTAAACAACAATAGCAAAATGCAAATTTAAAATAATTAAATGCCATCGACACGGACTGACACGTGTGAATTGAAACGTGTTCACGTGAATTTAAATGTGTTCCTTGCAACATTCTGAATATATTTATGATATTAAGCATGAGGACAACGATAATAAAATTGTGGAAACTGCTGAATCATATTAGAAGTGGTATATATCTATAAGTAGCATGTGATGGAAAAATGGTTCGACTTAATATGTCAACCACCATGTCATCATGTCATTAAAATTAGATACAGCGTATATATATACATATATATATATATATATATATATATATATATATATATATATATATATATATATATATATATATATATATATATATATATCATATGGTTCAAAGCAACTAGGTATATTAAGCTTGGATTAAACAATTCTAAAAAAAGTTAAAGATTTATAATCATGTTAATCATCAATCAAAATGTCATCTTCCCACCCATAATCTATATATATATATATATATATATATATATATATATATATATATATATATATATATATATATATATATATATATATATATATATATATATATAATATATATAATATATATATGATAGCAATAAAATAAAAATATGAACATGAAAGAACACATGGTGCAAATATGATTATCTAATCTTCTAGCTGACAAAAAAACTTTTCCTTTCCCTTTTTCTCATCAGATTCTTAAACCATACTTGCTCTGACCAGGGGTTGGAGCAGAGGGTCCACCCATAAAGCTGGAAGATGATGGATTGCAAAGAAACGACGATTGAGAAACAGCTGATCCTCCGAATAGCACTGGACTATCCTGATTAGGAGCCACATATCTCCTTGGCTGTCCCCCAGGAGAAGGAGAGGAGCCAGAAGAGAGAGTATGGCCAAGGAAAGATTGATTGGGGAGGTGAGAAGCCAGAAAAGGGAGCTCAAACATTTCCATCAGCTGGTTATTAGGAGGGATAACCGATGTGGTGGACGATGGGTGGAGTGCAGAACCATCGTTTCCAGACGAAGATGATGATGACGATTGAGGATGAGAAACATAACTTCTTGAGCAACAATTAAAAAAAAACCCAGTTAGCTGATGTTGGTAATTTAATCAATAAAAAAATAGATTTGCTGGCAATGAAAAAAAACTTGGTTAATTACATAGAATCTTGATCTTTGAGTGACTTGAGTACTTCTTGGTAATCATAACCTCTTGCTGCACCATCACCATTCATAATCTAAACATGGTTAGAAAAAATAGAATGCTTAAAA
Source organism: Erpobdella octoculata (assembly GCA_963978895.1). NCBI lineage: Eukaryota > Metazoa > Annelida > Clitellata > Hirudinida > Erpobdellidae > Erpobdella > Erpobdella octoculata. The sequence continues at coordinate 40,588,314 of OZ022239.1, read as the reverse complement.
GTTGATATAAAACTAGCTTCAATAAATAAAAAAATTTAATTTAATTTAATGTAATCTCCATACCAGTCTAAGAAACACTAATACAATTACAATAATTACATTATAATTAAATTACCAAAACATGTTTTAATGAAAATACCAAAACTACATTTTGATAGAATTACAATAACTTCATTACAATAAAACTACAATATTCCGTTTTAATAAAATTACCAGTTATATGACAACAGAATTGGTGAAATCACATTATAACTATTACGAGCCTAAAAAAATAAAAATAACAAAGGAATGATGCACGGAATGTAAGGGAAGAACAAATATCAAAAAATCTCACCACATGAAAACCATTCTTTGTTGATATTTTTATTTATTATTATTGTTATTAATATTAATATTATCATTATTTTTATTTTTATTATTATTATTATTATCAAGAATATTTTCAAACCACCTGCTGTGCTCTCTTTTGATGTTTCTCAACCGATTCGGAATTGTGATGGTGATGATGATGATGATGATGATGGTTGCTATGCGCTGGTCGGATGTTCTTATTTTCTGACCCGGACACCACGTTCGCCATCGCTTGGTGGATGGAAGTCGAAGAAGGAATTGATTGGTGCAATCCTCTCTTCACATCTGATTGGTCGTCATTTGAAAAGCACAAAAACAATCGATCAGATTAATTAAATTACTTTCAAAATGTCATCATCGGAGAGCGGGAAAATAAAACAGGATGAAATATTAGTTATCATCCACGACAGGAAGTACTTCGATATTTCTTAGATACTGCTATTATCAGTCTTAAAACACCTGGTGTAAAGAACTATAAACTATTATTTAAACAAGTACAGGAAAAAACGAGTTTTTCAACACACAATTTTATTTCAAATACACTCACTTTATAAATACAAAAGATATTCAAATTAGTTTTTTCGGTTTTTTTTTTTCAATTGAATCATGTATTGTCATCCAATATAAAGCTATGCTGAAAGTTTCAGCTTCCCAGCTAGTCAAAAAGCTGGTTAAATTTTACTTGCAAGATTTGCGTACAAAGAAAGCCACAAAAAAACAAACAGAGATTGCAAGTTGAACAAACATATGTAAAAAAGAGAGCTGGGTGAACATATTTCAGTTCATTGCTGATTTGCATTTACTAATCTAAACGCATGCAATAAGAATACATTCTGAATGTTCACAGGAAAACTCTTACGTTGTTAAAAACACATGTTACAAACAACCTTGAAATTTAATAAATGCCTACATTAAATCACAAAGACAATGCAATTACTAAAAGAAAAATTAAAAATAACTATAAAACAAAATATAAAATAAGAAAAAGATAAAAAAAACGACAATAAACTACTAGCAGACAACTCACCCATGCTACTACTACTAATAAGTGGAATTGGTTGATCTTCTGTAGCCTGACTGGAAAGGTGGCGATCAATGTGACGATGTTTCCATTTCTGTTGTTTTCCAGATCCTTCGTTATTTCCTGAAGTTCCCACAACACTCATGCCGACCTGCTAAGTAATTAAATTCCAAATAATAATACGAAAAAAGAAACTTTTTCCAAAAAACACGATTTTATTTATGTGTGGAAAGTGCATCAAAAAGTATAAAATAAATTTTTTTTCTTTCTGCTATATGTTTTCAAAAATCTTTACGACTAAAATTAAAAGCGAAAAGCGCTCATTATAATCCATTCTTATTTCCATCTTAATCTATGGCGACCATGGGTTATGATGAGCGGTCCACTCTTTTAATTTTTCGTATTATCATTTTGTACTTTTTTGTCTTGTCAAAATTTAAAAAGAATTTTCGACCATGCTTTTGTGTTTATATGTTTGAATGCTAGGTCGGCAATGATAGACAGATCGCCCGCTATGTAGACGTAAATCCACAGCCTTTATAAAGAGTTAAAAAAAGTTCATTTTTCTTGATATTCGCATTAATGTGAGTCGCATTGAACTTTTGTCATTTTTTTAAAAGTTTAATATCTCTACTCTTTCTTATTTAACATCAAAAGTATATAAACAAGCACATCTTTGAATTCTTCATGTTTTAGGCTCCTAATGTTATTTAATATTAATAAATCTATCAACTTGTAAAAACTATGTCTTGCCATTTACTCAGAAATTTGAGTTAATGTTCGGGTTTTAATTTTTGAAAATTTCGGGTTTTGATTTTATAATAGTTCGGGTTTGGGTTTCAGATTTTTAATAATTCGGGTTTCAATTTTTCAATATTTCAGGTTCGGGTATCAAAAAAAGACCGGGTAGTACCAAACTTCTCGTTCGGGTCGGATACCCGTGACATCCCTAATTATCAGTATATCAAATTAATAAGAAGAATAATTATACATTATTTTTCAAACTTTTGCATTTTTGGATTATCAATTTATAAATAATAACAACACATAAATCAAATAGAAGCAGCAGAAAAAATAATAATGAAAAAATAAAAACTAACAGCTGACGTAGATGGAATGACGGTTTCAGTTTTAAGAGGTGGAACGTTGCCAAAAGGATCGACTTTGAGAGAAACAGAATGATCAAGGAAGTTGGCACCACCAGATGCTGCTGCAGGCATAGCACCAACATGATAGGAACCAGAAGAAGAGGATGAAGAGAAAGCATCGACGTATTTGTTTTGATTTTCGTAACGTTCCAGTTTGGCTTCTTTAGCTTTATAATTGATAAAATCAGTGACTGTTATCAAATTAGTTTTGTTTATTTCATGAGAAAACTACAAGCAAAGATTAAAATGAACAATATTGAAAAAAAACTCACAACCTTGAAACTTTTACACTGAATAAGAAATGTTTTTAAAATTAAAAAGATGACAAAAACTCAAACCTTCAGAGAATGGAAGATTCTTGAAGTAAGTTGGAGACGCAGTTATTACGATGCTGCTACTACAACGCCCGCTCTTGTTTCGTCTATTTTAAAATATATAAGGTGTGTTTATAAAAATATATGTATTTAAAAAATCAAGATATAAAATATATAAATATGTATTTAGAAAATCAAGATATACAATATATAAATATGTATTTAAAAAATCAGGATAAAATATATAGATGTGTATTTAAACTATCAGGATTGAAATATAAAGATATGTATTTAAAAATCATGACAAAAAAGATTATGGTAGAGTTTCTTACCAATAATAATTATTAAGTATTATTTATATATTACTTATAAATCAAAACAAAAATCTTATGTATATTATTAAGATAAAAATAACTAATTAACTGACCTTGACTTATGGCTGGCAGAAGAACCCACTACAGCTGCTACGTCATCATCATCATCATCATCATCCAATATAACAATGACACTGTGCCCAGTCGAACTGCGTTCCATCTCAAAGCACTTGGAGTGCTTAGCTTCACCACTGCCACTACTACTCTGCATGCTGGTAAGCAGTGGTGGTGGGTAGTCGTTGAGCAGCTGCTTGCTTCCGTGGTGACCTTTGTACTTCGGTGGTCCGAGAAGTGGAGAGATGTTGGATGCCACTCGTATTCTCTTCTTCGGTGGAGTTGTCACTTTGCTGAGGTGAAAGTAAGAAAGTAATAAAAATGATGCAATTCAAAATTACAAAATTGCATGAAATAATTAAAAATCAGCAGTTCTCACGAGAAATCCTTAATATATATGTAGCTGTTATGGTAGCTGATCACTAAAACAAATGATCTCTATTGAAAGTAGAAGAACAGCAAAATTTGCTGTGTGGGATGCCAAACACCACACAATGCTTGTCTGTCAGGCAGATGGCAGCTAATTAGACAGTTGTCTCTGACAGTTAATTTATAATAGTCAACTCTATTATAAAAAAGCTGAAAAATTCTCAGAATTTGCATTAATAAGTTTAATATATAAAACTGTACATTTTTATTATATACAGGCTATATGAACATAAGAATGTGTAATATTTCAATAGGATAAGAAGGTTGTACCCCCCCTCCACCTTTACCAGCGTCGTGAAAGGCAGCTTGAAAGAAATTCACAAAAAGATATTTACGCAAAACTTTGCAAACAAGAAATGTAGATAGGCGTGACTCAATGTGGAGAAAAAGTCCAACCCATGTTCGATGTTGAAAAATAAATAGCGATAGTTTTAAATGTTGAACAGCTGTTTGCAAAAATCCACTTACAGTTCTCTCATTTTTAATTTCATCATTATTCATATTTAAAATGTCACTTGCTCATGCGAAGCTACATAAAAATAATTTCCACAAATTGAGCTCATTCACAATTTCAAACTCTTTATTACATAACACTCCAAACATATTTACAAGGAACTACTATTAAGTATTTAAAACTCAACAGCAGCAACGAAGCAATAATCAATCATTGAACGGTCAAATCGAAGTGGTTTTAAAAATTATTTTATTTACTTAAAAATATCATAAAAACATAACAAATAAATTAAAACAAAACAAATCTTAAAATTGCCCATCCCCACAATTAAACAGAATTTTCAAATCATCTTAATAATCTCAGGTCACAGGTTCGGTTCCATTTTAAATTCAATACGCCAGAGTCTGCGAATACGGGTCAGACATAGGTATCTTCGACGGCCTCATATTAGCATTGATCGCTAACATGTAAGGATGAAATAACCTTTTCTTAAATCCGTCCTTGAATGCACCGGCGTACGTGGGGCTCGATCTCAGCGGGTTCAAAGTATTGCCGACGCCGTGATGAGAAGGAAGAGTCCAGGGCATTTTTTGGAAAGAATTCGTCGTCGATGAGGCATGACGTGATTTGCTGCTCAAGTGGTTGTTTCCGAGTCTATTATTACTGGGCATTCCCTGAAATGTTAATACAAATTAATTATTAAATACTAACAATAAACAGAGAGTTTGATTCCCCCATGTTGATGAATATAATATGTACAATAAAGGAAATGTTGATGGAATGTACAATAAAGGAAATGTTGATGGAATGTACAATAAAGGATGTGTTGATTGAATGTATAATAAAAGATATGTTGATGGAATGTGCAATAAAGGATATGTTGATGGAATGTGCAATAAAGGATATGTTGATGGAATGTGCAATAAAGGATATGTTGATGGAATGTGCAATAAAAGATATGTTGATGGAATGTGCAATAAAGGATATGTTGATGGAATGTACAGTAAGAGATAAGTAGGTGTATAAAAAGTTATGCCAGTTGAACTGAGCGTTAAAATGAAACAAAGCAGAACATACAAAAGAAACAAAGCAGATCATACAAATGAAACAAAGCAGAACATACAAATGAAAAAGCAGACGGTTCAACGCCATCCACGTTGAAGGCCGAGGCCCACGGTTCAACGTCGAGGTGGTGCGGAAGATTCCGCTGGTGATTTGATGAAAGCTGCGGCCAGGTTGGCACGAGGAACTGCTGCTGACCCGACCAATTCTAATAATTTTTCAATTTATAATTTAAATAAAATATGTTTTACTCATTAAAAAAATATTAGTTTTAAAAGAAAAGTAACAAAATAGAAATTAATGCGTAAATTCTTGTAATAATCATAAAAGAACTTACAGATGCAATAAGTTGGAGAGTCTGTGGCCGAGCAACTACGGGAACCACGTTGTCAAACCGTAACGAATAAGTTGGATTTGGAGGAGATGACAAATCTAAAAATAGTGATAAATAAATAAAATACCAAAAACCAAATTAATATTTCTAACCAATAACAAAAATCAAATAAAGACGATTTATGGAAAACATATTAGGAATTAATTATAAATGAATAATTCAACTGAAAAAAATATAACAAAAACCAGTAAAAATCAAAATATTAATTATTTAACTCACACAACGGCGGTTGGAAATGATCATTGTTGGAAGACTGGTTTGGAATATGAGGTGGAACATTCGCCATATGTGACTGGTATTGATATGCCTGGTATGGAACAAACGGAGGCTGAGTCTGATGCAGCTGGTGGGGGGTGGCCTGGTGTAAGTACTGCATAGGATCCGGTTGATGGTTGGAAGAGCCACCCGATAACATGGTACCAGGATTGAGGGCATTTAGCTGGTTTTTAAAAGTGAGTGTAATATTTCTGTTGCAGACGTTCGGCAGGAAGTTAGTCATGACGCGAATGCCGGAGAAGTTGTTGACATCGTACTGATCTTTCTTCGACTTTCTGCACACCTCGATCGCTTGAACACTTTGTTTTACTCTTTGTCAAATAAAAAAATAAATTGTCAATAACACAAAACAAAGTCTTTTTATAAACAGCTGCAAAAAATTTCCAGATAAACTGAAAAAAAAATTAATAGCCTGAAAAGAAAGTAATGGAAAAAAAGATAGCGACTTACATGTTACAGTGCGCATAGTCTACCAGATGTGACATGGTTTGGAATGGATGTTCAAGAGCTTCGGCAGGAGTGATCCTTCTATCCTGATCGAGGGCAAGCATGCTCTTGAGCAAGTCGACCAGTTCAAACCGGTCCGCCTTCTCCGCGATCAGTTCCGAGCCGTCGATATCCGTCGGAACGTTGATTTGACTCATGTCATCCAGACAGTTGAAGATATATTTTCGAGCTTCTTTGGATTTTATGTTTGTTTCCATTTCATGTTCTTCAGGTGACTAAATTGATTTTTTTTTAATTTAATTCACATAAAATATAAAATAAATTTATATTGAACATAATGAAATTTATATATTTATTATAATTTTGTTTCTTTGTTTTAATAAAATTATTTATTATGATTTGACCAACTAACCTTCAGCCTCCAGAATGGATAATGCGTTTCGCAGATCTCCCTGTTGAAAAATCTTTTGGTTTTTGTTGCATTGTTGAGGATGTGTTCAGGTGGAAGACCTTGTGTTTGCGATATATATCTTATCTGATCATATTCAGACGAGCCAGGATAGAGAGGCCAACCCAGAAAAAGTTCTGCAATGACACAGCCCAAAGACCACATGTCTATAGCCTCACAATATGGAAGACCGAGAAGAATTTCCGGAGCTCTAGAAATCGAAAACAAAAAAAAAACTAAGTTAAAATTTTAAAAACATTATAAAAAAAAAAATAAATAAACCTATACCTGTAATATCTAGACTGAAGATACGTCGAGCAGACCGCTTTAGAGACGTGACTAGCCGAACCAAAGTCAATCACTTTGACTCTGTACGGCTGTCTTAACGGATCTACGAGCATGATATTCTCTGGCTTCAAATCAGCATGAATCAAACCGAGGGATTTCAGCTTGAGGAGGGCAGTCAGCACCTGGCGGGCGATGGGTCGAATGTGTCTGAGTGGAAGAGGTTGAAATTTGTTTTGTTTGAGGAAGTCGTAAAGGTTTTGTTCCAGCATTTCGAAGACTAAACACGTGTGATTTTTATGTTTGAAGAATTCGTAAGCTCGCACAAAATGACAGTCATCTGCATCTTCCCTGCCCAGACATCTCAAGATGTTGACTTCGATCTCTCCTTGTCTGGCATACGACGGATGGTTTTTGAGAATTTTGATGGCAACAATCTCATTAGTTCCTCTTTTCCAGCATTTTACAACTTGCCCAAATGTTCCCCTGCCCAGAAATTCAAGGACTTCGTAGGCAGCACCTCCATTTGAATAGAGCACTTCATGCTGGAGCAGTTGGTAATCACCATCCGAGTTTGATGAGCTGGTCAACTTTTGTGAGGTAGTAACAACCTCATCGTCACTCGAGACCGTGTAGTGCTCGGCGTGAATCTCTTCGTGTCTCCTCTTTTTTTGGTGAGACATTTTATTTTATAAACTCAAGCGACGTCTGCAAATAACAATGTTTCGCGTTCAAATAAATTTGATTTAATACACCAGTCATATATGGTAATGTTGCCGCATAATACCGTCTTTAAAAAACACAAATCGGTTATGTAATGACATTTCGTAAGCTTATTTAGGCTTATTAACTACTAAATAATCTAAACAACTGCTACCTTTGGAACATAAAGACAGACTTTGTTTACGATGTATTTATACACTTCTGAATTACTTCATTTGCTAAAAGCTCCAACTAAATTAAATAACAGTATACTTAACAAAATACAAAAAATATAGCTGTTTTACAAGCTATTTGAGCTACAAAAAGGCCAAAATCTCCTCATTCGCCATACTCGCCATTTTACAAGAGGGCTGAAGCCCGAACAGCGCATAAAATTATAAATGCGGACTTAACGCAACTAAGTCTGTGCTTGGACATTTTATCAGGTTGTCTGGACGTCAGAAATGATTTTTTCAGAATGTCGAATTTAAAATATTTTAAAGAATTTTTTAAATTATATCGTAAAAATGCATTTGCCTAAAACACAAATCGCCGTTTTCATTCGTTTAGGCTGGGTCATAGACTTATATATAATCAAAGCGGAAAAGGCGCTCAATAAATTATCAAACATTTACATTATAATATATTATAAGTCTATGGGCTGGGTGGATGCATTGTCTTGAAATCATAGATATGCTGGAAATAAATATTGTGTCTAAATACCCTATCCTAATGCTTTATCCTTGCTTTACTGTTTCAACTGATTATTTTTCTATTTTTTCGTACAGTAATTATTAATTATTACTTTATTATTATTATAAGCTGATTTTACTGGTGCACGAGTGTGCAAATGACCTGTGACAACTTCATTTAAAGTTGTAAATAACCATTAACTTTACACTCGGATAATCCGTTTCCAGACTTACGGTGCTTTCTACATTCATATATATAAAATATATACACCTATAGGAGAAACTAATGCTGAATGGACCGCGTACAGAATGGACTTTGGGCTTAAAATTTTAATTTACATCTGATTACACCAAAATTTTAACTAAAGTTTGCTTTTAGACAAGTGTACATACGTACATACGTTGCAAGACAATATTGAGGCCAAAACGTCTAAAAGTTCGGAAAAAGTTTTTTTTCGTGAAAAAACCAGAGGCGGCGATTCAGCGAAATCTTGGTGGGGGCAAAGATTTTTTAAATTCAACCAGAGAATCTTCAAACTCAAATGACCATGCCAATATACACTAGTATGTTGTATTTTTTATGTAAAACATCATATTAATTAATATATCGTATGATATAAATAAGTAGATATAATTCAAAATGTATAATAAAAATACTACGTCTATCAACTAATCTAAATAAATGAGCTAATAAAAATATTTTTCTATTGGTTGGAAAAAACTGGGGGGAGCGACAGCCTTCCCCAGCCCCCTCAATCGCCACCTCTGCAAAAAAGTAATTTTTCTGGACATCCAATTTCGTCAAATTACATATCAACGAGACACACTAGTTTTTATTATTGAATACAGAAACATTCAGTAGCGTTTTGACAATTATTATGCAGATCAATTATAAAAGGATTATATCATACCACGAAAGAAAAAATTGCATAGGTACCAGGGGGTGGGATGGATAAGCCGGCAATCATGAAAATGTAGTTCACTATACCTACACACTACACATTAATTTAAAAACAGAGAACTGCAACTTTTTCAGTTTTAACTTTTACAGAACTGTAAAAACTAACTCTGTTATTAAGTTATTTTTTTTAAATTAATGTTGCTTAATCAAAATAAAAAAAAACTTACCACTTTATTTATTGCTTGCTTTTGATGAAAAGTAATTCAAACACTAGAATGAAATAGCTCTTAAAAAGTTTAAAGATATTCCTTGCGTTAGTTAAAAAGTAATTAAAAACAGTAAAATGTATGCTAGACCAATCGTAGATTAAATGTATATAAATAAAAAATAAAAATCATTCCCATCGAGACTGTATGTAGTTAGTAAATCTTTATTAGTAATTTATCTAGGCTATAAAAGTGCAAATGCAAAGCCATCAACAAGCCAATAAAAATAGGAATTCATCTGACTGTCTGAATTAATCCGTAGGTTTTGTTTTAATAATTGCAGAATGTCAAGTTCTTATTTAAAACAAAACAGTTACGTAATGCATTATTTAAAAGCTTGTCTATTAATGACTTGGTAATACCTAGTGGTTGAAACCATTTCCTTGCTTTGCAAATATTGCGTAACACTTAAATTAGCTTTCACTCTGACAACTGAAAAGAAAATAAATTATTAAGTCGATGTATTTAGTATTTACTAAATGGAATGCTATAAACTATAAAGTTGCTGCATAGTAAAAGTTCCTGCTATGAGGATTCCACAAGCACAATGACTATGGTGAGAACAAAAGAAGTGTTCCTTTTTATAGTAAATTGAATGTCACTGGAAAATAAAATTTCAATCAACGCATACAAATAATCTATAAAAACCCCAAAGCACTACGGGGTTCTGTTATTTTTACCTGCAAACTCTGGACTATATAGGTAACTGAAGATTCATGGCGCAAAGTGAAATTGGATTTAAATAAAATCAAGCAACTCAGTTTGAAGCTTACCAGCAATTAAAATGCATTGTTAGTGCAGGACCGATATAACTTTACCAATGTTTTGCATGTGACATGTGACATGTTTACCGATACTGTTATTTTTCTCCATAAAGAGTTTGAATCCTAGGGTGGTTGTTTGTAGCAAGTCCACTTTTGCCGACCCGTACCAAATAAAAAAAAAAACGGATAACCTCTTGCATAAAAAGCTTAGAAAAAACATGGATATCTATATATATAAAAATGAATGTTTGTATTTATGTTAATGTCCTTTATGCATTGCTACACCATTCATCCGATCGTAATGAAATTTTCACACAACCTTGAGAGTCAATAAAAATCAAAACTAAAAAAAAAATTTTTGAAATCCGTCACAAAATGAGCGGAGCGGAGCGGGTGAGCGAGCGGGAACTATATATATATATGTATGTGCGTATGTATGTGTGTATGTATGTATGTGTATGTGCATGTATGTGTGTCTGTGTGTGTGTTTATGTATGTACTAGCGGAGATACCCGGCGTTGCCCAGGTTTTTTGAGGTTTTTCTAATGTTTGTCTCTTTCTCTCCCGTTTCCTTTCCCACCTGCTTTCCCACTCCTGTTAGCTTTTCCGTTTTCGGTCGTTTTCCCACTGCCGGTCGCTTTCCCGCTCCCGGTCGCTTTCCCGCTCCCGGTCGTTTTCCCGTCCCGGTCGCTGCCCCGTTCCCGCTCACGTTTGCTCTCCCATTCCCGCTCACGCTTGCTTTTCTGTTCCCGCTCGCTGTCCGTTCCGGGTGCTTTCCCGTTTCTATAATAGACAAACTAACCCACAAACATTCATATATATATATATATAGTCTTAGCAAATCTATTTTGCGTTTTATAGGCTAACAGAAGTTATGAAAGAATGTAAAAGAGAAAATGAGCGGGAACGGAAACGGGAACGGGAGAGCTACCGTGACCGGGAATGGGAGAGCAAGCATGACCGGGAACGGGAGAGCAAGCGTGAGCGGGAACGGGAAAGCGACCGGAAACGGGAAAGCGACCGGGAACGGGAAAGCGACCGGGAACGGGAAAGCGACCGAGAACGGGAAAGCGACCGGGAAAGGGAAAGCGACCGGGAACGCGGAAAGCGACCGGGAACGCGGAAAGCGACCGGGAACGCGGAAAGCGACCGGGAACGCGGAAAGCGACTGGAATCGGGAGAGCAAGCTTGGAAGGAAACGCGAGCAAGAGAGAAAATCGATAACAGAACTTCTGAGCGGGAAAGCGACCGGGAGCTGGAAAACGACCGAGAGCGGAAATGCGACCGGGAACGCTACGAAAACGGGAAAGTGGAGAAGGGAACGGGAGCGAGAGAGACAAACATTAGAAAAACCTCTAAAAACCCCGGGCAACGCCGGGTAACCCCGCTAGTCTTGATATAACTACTGGATCCACAACCTAATAAAATAGACCTAAACATACGACCATTTAAGCCATAGTTATACCAAGATTTTTATAAGTTTGACATAACTCCTAACGCTATTGTTGTTTGTTATATCAATTAATTCATTATCATGATGTAATCAGTAATCTCACAGTAGGCCTAAATACATATTTTTTATTAGTTTGTGGATCCAGATGCTATATCAAGATATCCATGAGAAAAAACGTTTTGGATCTTTATGACTGTTAGTCTACAATTGCGTAATAACGTTTATTACACGCCTGTTCTCACCCATTTTATCAACTGCTGACTGCTGACCACCGCGGTCCCGCGTGCATTTTCGCCAATGTCCGACGGTATAAGACAGGAAGATAAATAATGCCACCTGATTGGATAATTTTGAATTAAAAAAGTCACATAAATTATGCAAATATATAGACGCGCTTTGTTTTCCGATGTTGTTTATTTTATAGTCGTTGGCCGTTATGGGTTTTTGCGGTGGATAAAGATTGACAAATGTGCCGACTAAGTTATTCGACACTACACTAAATAGTTAAATAGCCTAGAAAATTCAACTTGTCATTCTGTCAATCAGAGATCAACAATATTTGGAATGAAGTTTTTCCAGTCATATAAGCCAAGCCTAGTCAATAAACTGAAACACAAATAAACTATTTTAGTTATTAATTGACTGACAAATAATAACTTTTGACAAAAGTTTACCAAATGAAATATGATTTTTTTAGTAAATTAATAATGCAAAGGCTTCAATTCTAAAAAAATATATCATTACAAACAGTTATTCTAATCTAAAAAATTATGAAACTGTGCAATTTAACTCATTAGTTGTTTATTTAATGCAGAAATAGCTTAACTAAGTTGTTCATGGAGATAAATAGGACTAGTTGGAACATATCTGAAACTTTCCCAGGAGATTGATAATATATTTTCAACAAAATTCTACTCTGTCAGCATGCTAAGGACAAGCATGTGATAAAAGTGCATAGTAACACTGATTTCTTTAAGACCTAAACAAACAGATACATAAGCAAAACAACATGAAAAAATTGTGCTTCATAGCTTTGATCCAAAATATTTTTCCAAAGTTCAAACTCTAGCATTATTTGTTTTAATAAATTCATGAATTGTCTTGAGTTGACAATATTTCAGTATTCAGTGTTGTTTAATTATTTGACTTCCCAGTTATTAAGGCAGAAATAATTGTGTTTTAATTTTTTTATATTGGCCTCATAATCAAGAACTGAGATAATTTTTTAATATAATAAAGCTGATTAGTTATTCTACTGTTGTTCTCAATTAAAATCAAAGAAATCAATGAAACTGATAATTTTTTAATGATTTTTATTCATCTAAATCTAAAATATCATGTTACTCATAATACATTTGAAGCCATTAGTTTAACAATATCTAAATTTTTGTTAGTAACTAAAATTTGTTAGTTTTTTCATATGCATGTCAGATTAGCTGAGTTATTTATTTATCTGCAACAGAAACATGACAAAAGGTCTTGAATACTTTAATGTTACAGGTCCAGCAAACTTTTATTTGGTGTATATAGCAAAGGCAGTTGTAAATGAATAATTGTGGAGACAACCTATATCAAAGTAGATACAAAAATGTGTATGGCTTTTTATGTCTAAATGGCTCAATGCAAATATTAGAATGATTGTAAAAACTAGTATAAGTATCAATAAAAATAGTATTAAAACAATAGTATTAAAATAGTATTAAAACAATAGTATTAAAATAGTATTAAAACAATAGTATTAAAATAGTATTAAAACAATAGTATTAAAATAGTATTAAAACAATAGTATTAAAATAGTATTAAAACAATAGTATTAAAATAGTATTAAAACAATAGTATTAAAATAGTATTAAAACAATAGTATTAAAATAGTATTAAAACAATAGTATTAAAATAGTATTAAAACAATAGTATTAAAATAGTATTAAAACAATAGTATTAAAATAGTATCAAAACAATAGTATTAAAATAGTATTAAAACAATAGTATTAAAATAGTATTAAAACAATAGTATTAAAATAGTATTAAAACAATAGTATTAAAATAGTATAAAACAATAATTTTCGGCTGTAAATAACTTATGACCAACAGTCCATAGATACTACAATCATGTTAATTTTAAATAAAAATTATTATTAATAATAAAATTATGTATAGTTGTTTTTAAATAAAAGTGTAAAGGTTAATTTGACCAAAATAAAACAAATTTCAAACGAAAATATTAGCAAGCTTCAGGAGCATTATGTATGCAAATATGGATAGATATCTATGGTTGTATGTGACCTAGTCATTTAAAACTATCCAATCAGATGATAGTATTTGTCTCCCTGTCTTATACCGTCGGACATTGGCGAAAATGCGTCCCGCGTTATGCAAAATTGCTAACATAATACATATACATACATACATAATACAAATACATACATACATAATACATAGTAACACATACACAGGGATGTTAAGATTGGTATTGGCCAAATACCAATAAACTATTGGCAATACGTTTTTCTTAATGAAAATGACCAATTGAGAATGTCAATACTTTTTTGAAAGGAATTTGTTTGGTATTGCCGATACATTTTAAGCAAAAATTAGTCAATACCCAATACCAATATTTTTTTTAATAGAAAAAATTGAAATTTTTCAAAATATTCAAACTTAAAAAACTTATATTTGTACATATTAACGTTTTGGTAACGTATTACTTTTTTTCCGTTTGATTGTGCTCTACTAATCGCGCTTAGTCTATATATATATATATATATATATATATATATATATATATATATATATATATATATATGAATGTTTGTATGTATATATATATATATGTATGTCCTTTGTGCATTGCTACACCATTCATCCGATCGTAATGAAATTTTCACACAACCTTGAGAGTCAAGGGGAATCAAATATAGAGAAAAAAAATTGAAATCGTCACAAAATGAACGGAGTGGAGCGGGTGAGCGAGCGGAAACTACACACACATATATATATATATATATATATATATATATATATATATATATATATATATATATATATATATATATATATATATATATATATATATATATATATATATATATATATATATATATATATATATATATATATATATATATATATATATATATACATATATATATATATATATATACATACATAAATGAGCGGGAACGGGAACGGAAAGCCAACTGAGAGCGAAAGATCGAGCGGGAAAGGGTAAGCGACCGAGAACGGGAAAGCGACCGGGAACGGGAAAGCTACCGGGAGCGGGAAAGCAACCGGGAGCGGAAAAGCGACCGATAGAGGGAAAGTGACTGGGAGCGGGAAAGCGATCGGGAGCGGGAAAGCGACCCGGAACGGGAAATCGACCGGGAGCGGGAAAAAACCGGAAACGGGAAAGCGTCTGGGAACGGGAAAACGGCCTGGAGCGAAAAACCGACCGGGAACGGGAAAGCGACCGGGAGCGAGAAACCGACCGAGAACGGGAGAGCAAGCAGGAACGAGAAAGCGACCGGGAGCGGGAAAACAAGCGGGGGAAGGAAACGGGAGCGAGAGAGACAAGCATTAGAAAAACCTTTAAAACTCCGGGCAACGCCGGGTACCTCCGCTAATCTATTAAATAAATTATAATTTTTCTAGCCTCTCGCTGCCGCCATTTTAGCATCCTATTTCATCCTTGCGAACTTAAAATTTAAGCAAAAACAAATCTTTAAACCTTTCAATTAATAAAAAAATTTTAAATTAATTTTTTATCTTTACTTGTTTTGCATTATGATGGTTTTGTTTAATAAAGTTAATTCTAGTCGGCTGTACTCAGTGGTATAGTGGAGCCTATACGGTCCAATACGCCGTATAGGCACAACCTTTTTATCCAATGTTCCGTATAGGCACAGCTTTTAAGTAATTCTACTGTTGGACTGTAATCAGGGCCGTAACCAGCTATGGGGCCGGGGGGCCCAGGCCCCCCAGTTTTGTTCAGGCCTCCCCAGTTTTGGTCGGGCCCCCAGCTCATTCAGGCCCCCCCCCCCCAGTTTTTTGTATGGCTGTTCAGTTAATATAAAACCGCACAATTTCTCTAATAATAATACAAGAGAAAGAGCTACTGAGAGGGCAAGAAAAATAGAGATGCTGAAAAGTTAAAGAACCAGCAAAATAAGCTGTCCAGTAGAGAATGAAAGAGAGACTGTAAAGAGGCTAGGCTACTAACATATAGAGGGAAAGAGTACTGTTAAAGAACTTAGGAGCCTAGCAGAATAGGCAGCCCACGTTGAGAAGGAATGAGATATGCTAAATAAGTTAATGTTTAGAGAATATCACCGCTCACATATAGAGGAAAACAGAGATGCTAATAGAAGAGACTTACCACAGTGACCGGATGCAGTGACCGCATGCAAGAACACTCTACTACACATTAACATATATTTCATTGTTGTTTGTTTGCGTCCTCGTCACTTTCTTTCTCAGCGTTCAAGATCGACATTTTATCTTCAGCATTTGTTTTATTTCAAATTCAAATTAATTTGGTAGAAGAAGATAGAATAAAATTCAAATTTCAATCGCTGAACCTGTTTTTTTTGCGTAAAGCTCATTTTGAGGGTCAAATCACTGGCACGCGCA
Organism: Erpobdella octoculata; assembly: GCA_963978895.1. NCBI lineage: Eukaryota > Metazoa > Annelida > Clitellata > Hirudinida > Erpobdellidae > Erpobdella > Erpobdella octoculata. Next base: position 40,571,853 of record OZ022239.1, on the reverse strand, counting down.
ACTTATGCAAACAAAAAATTTATACAGTGCCCCTCCAAAAAGTTCTTGGGCCCCCCACTTCCAAATTTCTGCTTACGGCTCTGACTGTAATGATCTCTTCCATGGAATGTGTTTCTACGAGTAAATACAAAAACGCTGTTTGTCTTTCAGGTTGCAATACGTGCAAAGAAGTCAAGTGGTGTTCTTTTGCTGTCGCTGAGTCTCGCAATGGTGAGTAAAAATCGAAGCTTTCCTCTTTAAGAATGAAAATTAAAGCTCGCCGAGAATCAGCTGCTCACAAACTTTGCTCTGACATCTACGCGGATAAAAAAAAAACGAAGTAATGAAAAAGGCCATCGTAACTATGTTCACACAGGCAAAAGAAGTCACAATGAAGATTTTACTTACAATCTACTACCTAGCTAAAGAAAACCGTTCATTCACAGATCATGAAGTACTTGTGGAGCTACAAAAACTAAATGGCATTGACATGGGAAGAACATTGCAGTCACGGTATACAGCCAATGAAGTGGTTAACCACATTGCCTTCAAGATGAGAAAAAAATTGTGGAAGATTTGGTGAGATCTGAGACAAAGTTGGCTGTTTTAGTGGATGAATCTACAACAGTCAGTAAAAAAACAACCCTCGTGATTACCTTGAAAGCTGCTGTTGGAGACGGAAACTCAATCTTTATATTCTGGGACCTTGTGGAACTCGACAGTCAATGTGCCGAAAGAATTGAAGCTGCGATTTTGAAAATCTGGAAGATTCAGGATTTCCTTAAACAAACCTTCAGACGAATTGGATTGGATTTGCCTGTGATGGTGCCAGTGTTACCCTTAGTGCAAAGACTGGCGTTGCTAACCGACTAGCACGGAAGTTTTTACGTTTATTTGTTTGGCATTGTTTAAACCAACGATTAGAGCTGGCTGTTGCTGACTCTGTGAAAGAAATAAATGCCGTCAGCCATCTCCAGACATTCATCAATAAATTATACACTCTCTACAATGAATCGAGTAAAAATTCCAGAGAATTAAGAGAAGTGGCAGCCAGACTCGACTTTCGCGTGCTAAAAATTGGCCGAATTTTGGATGTGCGTTGAGTGGCCAGTAGTCTACGAACAGTCAGAGCCGTTTGGGATTCATTTGAGGTTTTGCATCGCCACTTTGAAACATCTGCTGTTGATGCAAACAGAGATGATTGTACTCGCAAAACATACAAAGGACTGCTTTACGTCTGGAGACCACCAACTTCCTCTTGGACCTGGGTTTGCTCTATGATTCATTAAAGGAGCTGTCGCTGGAGTTGCAGCCATTTAGTGTCACCATTCCTCGAGCCCATTATATTATCAATAGAACGATTCGCGTGTTGGAATCTTTCAAAGAGGACCCTGGTGAAATGCAAACGATGGCGATGAAAGCAGCTGAACAGAAAGTGTTTCGAAATGTTCCCCTGGCATCCAATAACCTATTGAAATCTATCAATTCAAAGCAATTTATTCAATCCCTTGTAGATAACCTGCGCCAGCGACTTTGCAGTTCCACTAACGTTGGAACAGAAGAAGTTACTGCAGCAATTGCAATCCTCAATACCGACAACTGGCCACAGAATGTTTTAATTCGTTATGGTGAAAAGGAGATTCACATGTTCTCGAAACGCTTTAGTTTGAAAGAGTCGCAATACATAAATGGTATGGGCGACTATCTTCAGAATTCCACACAGATTCCGAATGATCTTGTGCCACTTTAAACTTGTTCAAAACTTTACCCTCCAGCACTGCTGAGTGCGAACGCAGTTTCAGTCTCATGAACAATATCATCACTGGTCACTGACACACGATCTTCTTTTCTAATTTGCCCTTTCTCTAGTTTAATAACAATTCATTCAAATGAACTACCGCTCAACCTCTGGAATCCGATGCCTTACGTTGAATCCTGGCTGCTGGAGCATTGCTCTGCTGCTTGCACTAAAACCAGACCTGTTGACTCAATGGTAAATACGAAACGAAAGGAAGAGAATCTTCACGAAAACTATTGTAAACAGTATGGTGAACCCAATACAGAAGAGGTTCAGTGCGATATTTCACATAAAACCGCCATTTTTTAAAATTTGTACAAAAAATTTTGAAATAAATTTTTTTGCTAGTTTATAAAATTGACTTGACCTTTTTGCCAAAACGACCCGATTTTGGCGTATGGGCACAGCTTTTTTTGCGACTGTACTCTTTTAGTTTAAAAATTGAAGGTAAAAAAATACGTTTCCCGTTTTCAGCGTGTGCGTGTGGCCCGCCACGTTGCTTGACAAATTAGATTTGGCCCTCGGTGGAAAAAGTGTGGGAACCTCTGGAATACGCTAAGTGTTAGGAAAATTGTTGTTTCCCCTTTGCCATGCCCTCAAATGGCGCCCCTGCTCCTGATAGTGTCCTACTACTAGACAAACTGGAAATAAAATGAACGTTCCTTTATTTCTTGAGCACAGAAATATCTTTAAAAAGCAAAGAAAAAACGTTGCATGTCTTTAAGAATCTTGAATAATTATCGGGGAAAGTAAACTATAAAGCGTCTGGTGTAAGCAGTGGAATTTCCCTTTTCAGCCAATCACATCTCATCGCAGAAATTATTTATTAATAAATGTGTGTTTAAGTTTCTGTTGCGAAACTCGGAGCGTCGATCCGTTGTCAAGTCGTTCGTATTCTATTTACAAATTTACACTTTAACACGATGTCTATGGTAAGTTCCGTCTGATTACAATATCACAGTTTTAATGTAATGTTTTAATTACTGTAACTTATTTAACTTATTAGTTTTAATTATTTACATAAGAATGTTTTGTAGTTTTGTTGGTTTGGAGAGTTTGGAGGATCACTTGTCGTTAATAATAAATAATAGCAAATACAATTTAATTGAGAATTAACGACGTTAATTCTCAATTAAATTGTATTTGCTATTATAGTAAGTAAGTATAATAATTATACTTACTTATTGTAACTTATTTAACTTATTGATTGTTATTAATAACTTGTCACAATGATTTTGAAAAAAAAGTGCTTTGTGGTCGTTGCGTGTCATTTAGTAAGGTGATTATGACTTAGACTTAGACTCGGCTTGGCACCCATCTCCTTAACTTACAAGTCTTACAACAAACTCTTGCAATTCTTTTCGTAATCATCGAGCTGCCTTATGCATACTTACCACATAGTTATTTAAATTTTTGCAGTTATTGTTTTGTCTGATTTTTTTGCATTTAACACGCATCTATGAAAGCCTGAAGAGGGGTTAGAAAAGATGTTGTTCTATAAATAAACAATTTTTTTAGTGCAGAAGAGAAACATGGTTTTTAAAGGTTTTTTTATGTAATATGTGATTTTTTTGTTTTCTAGCTGAAATAATTCATTTTATTAAATCAAAAGATTTACCTAGAAAACTATTTATACACATCCCTTTCCCATTCCTAACAACATCTTTGTACAAGTAGATCTAGCAGCTGAAGAAGAAATAAGAAAAGATTGGTAAGATGAATAAATAAAAAAGTGCTTCAATATCATTAATTTATTTGTAAAGGAAACTAATGGTACAAAAGATTCGGACAATGTTAGAGTTGTAGTGAGATGTCGTCCCATAAATGAAAAAGAAAAAGTGGCGGAGTGTACAGTTGTGGTTCACGTATGTTTTCATAATATTTTAAATGTTACAATTTGTTTTTGACAATAATAATTATATTTTATATATTTTATAGCTTTTCTATGCATTTCACTCAGCAGCACTTTATATTAAATCGTAGACTTAATACGTCTTCTAGGTTGATGAATCTTCCGGTGCAATAACTGTTGATGTTCCGAATGCAGACAAATCAACTGACCCTCCAAAAACTTTTACCTTTGACACAGTTTTTGCTCCAAACTGTAAACAAGTTGATGTATATAATGAAGTGGCTAGACCGATTGTTGAATGTGTCTTTGAAGGATATAATGGTAAATGGCTTAATTTGCTCATTATATTTTTTTCATTATGAATACAATAATGTATTTTGTCTTATAGTTCAGTGATGGATTGTTGATCATTTATTTATTAAATTTTTACAATTTGTTTATAAAATAATTTAATTTAAAATTTTTACAATTCCAGGAACGATATTTGCTTATGGACAGACAGGTACTGGGAAAACCTTTACGATGGAAGGAGTCCGCACTGTTCCGGAATTAAGAGGGATTATCCCGAATTCATTTGCACATATCTTTGGTGCCATTGCGAAATCCGTAGATGACATCACGTAAGTCTCTTGTGTTTATATTGGGAATTTTATTTCTAAAGATTTTATTTACGTTTTTATTTATTTTAACATTTAGTTATTTTTATAATTCAATTGCTCGAGAGTTTACTCATGGTTTATATTATAGCTTTTTAGTGAGAGTTTCGTATTTGGAGATATACAATGAAGAAGTGAGAGACTTATTAGGGAAAGATCAAACTCAGCAATTAGAGGTATTTTTGTGTATAATTCTTATACTAGCTGGGTTACCCGATGTAGTTCGGGTTTTTTTAGGTTTTATCTCGTTGTTTTCCTCTCTACATTTCTCCATCTCTCTCTTTCTCCCTTTAAGACTGAACTCTTCTTATAAAAAATTTATTATTTTTATTTTATTTTTATTCTTTTTCTATATCTTTTTATTTTAAAAACTCTGTCAAATGCTTGTTTTTCAAAACAAATTACAAATGGAAATTATTTTGAAAAAGCAGTGAATAATTTTTTTTCTTTCCATCTTATTTGTTACAATTTTTCTGATGTTTATTGCTCTCAATACTGAATTATCTCATTTGAATTGCACTTAATTCAACAAATGAAAGTATAAGTTTCAAGAAAAAAGAAAATTAAAATATTAATAAGAAAATTAGATCAGTTTATTTTCTATTTAAGAAATTCTAGATGTAAACCTGGACTCTACCCTAGCCCTAACCCTAGAGTTAGCAAACCCCCCCATGGTTGAGATACGGGATTGAAATTCATTCTCAACCTTATCCCCTATGAGGACTACCTCCATGCCAAATTTAGTTCATTTTTATATATATAGAAAGATATACATGATAAATTTATTTTGTTGTTTAATTATATTTGTTTTGTGATTTTGTACAGGTAAAAGAGCGACCAGATGTAGGTGTTTATGTTAAAGATCTCTCGGCCATTAATGTCCATAACGCAGATGAAATGGATAGGATAATGACCATTGGAAACAAAAACAGTTGGTTTTTTAATTAAAAATTATTATTTTATTTTAATATTTTAAAATGAGTTTTTTATTTTAATGCCATTAAATCTCAAATACCTGAAGCAAGAACTTTGAAGCTTATTCGATAAAAGGCTGTTTGAAATTCTAAAATTTCCACTTGAAAAATCAATTGTAAATTTACAGAATTTAAAAAAAAAATAACTGTGATTTTCATCTAGGGGCAGTTGGAGCGACCAATATGAATGCCCAAAGCTCTCGCTCACATGCAATCTTTACGGTCACGATTGAATGCAGCGATAAGGGACCAGATGGGAAAAGTAGAGTGAGAGTGGGAAAACTCCATCTTGTTGATCTTGCTGTGAGTTTGCTTTTTTTTGCTCTTTTCATTCATTTCTCAAATATTTTTCATTGTTTCTTTCAAAAGACAATTTATGGTTTTCTTATTCTTGTTTACGAGTATACAGATCATGTTAAATCTGGGCTATAAAATCGTGATTTGTTTGACCACTTTAAGTTGCGAAGCGAACACAAAAACATCTTCAGATCATAATGCAATGAAACCAAGCTCAATTTTTTTTTTTTTTAAATTGCTCCAAATTAATTTTGTTTTATTGAAATTTTCTATTAAACGTGGAAGTTTATAAATATGAAACATGAAAAAAAAACTTACTTCAAACAAATACTCACAAACAAACAAAAAATCTTTAGAGCCCGGAAATGTACACAAAGTATAGATAGGTATGCCCCGTCAGTTTTAAAATCTGATTTTAAATACAGATACATTAGAAATTCTAACATTTTGAATTGCTCAATAAAAAAAAACTTAAAAATTATTTCAAAGTTAAAAAGCTCTACGAATTATAAATATTTTTCTCAAAAATCTTGCAGCACATGAAAATTCTTTGCAGCACACATGTTGAGAATCACTGGCCTACGGTGTCAACTAAAATAATAAGATCATTATTACGTGCAGAGTAAAACATTATTAATATTACGTACAGTGCCTAGTAAAATAATAACTGTACATTATTTTATAAACAGTGTTGAATAAAATAATAATATTATTATTATGTACAGTGTTGAGTAAAATATTATTAAAGTGTTAATGCTATCATGTAATATATTGTTTAATTTTAATGTAAAGGCTATGATTGATATGTGTTTGACAATCTTTTATGATTGCTTGCAATTTCACAGAATTCTAGTTATATTATCAGTCTAAATGCGATAATAGTAAAGTATATCATCAATCTACAATTTAATATTTAAATGAAATGTGAAAAAGTTGTGAATGTAGCTCATATTATTAGATATCTTAATTACTTATTTCTTTTTTTTTCCATGGTATTAATTGATAGTTTACCTACTAAGTTTGTAATTTAGGGTTCGGAGCGTCAATCAAAGACAGGTGCCACAGGTCAACGGTTAAAAGAGGCAACAAAAATTAACCTCTCTCTTTCAACATTGGGGAATGTCATATCGGCTCTGGTGGACGGTAAGAGCACGCACATACCTTACAGAAACTCAAAACTCACTCGACTTTTACAGGATAGCTTGGGTGGTAACTCAAAAACTGTTATGGTAAGTTAGTAAATTATGAAAATCAGACATTCTGTACAAAACTCTACAAATTACTACTGTAGCTTAAAATTGAACAATCGCAGTTAAGTCTGGTGTAGATCTCAGAGCAGATATTAGCCATTTGAGTTTATTATAGTTTTGTGTTCTGTTATTGATCCACTTAAGATATTTTGAGGGGACATCATCCATCAATATTATCATCATCATCATTCCATCCCTCTTTGATTGATCATCAGGTGGCAAATATTGGTCCAGTGGATTACAACTTTGATGAAACGATCAGCACTCTGAGGTACGCCAATCGAGCGAAGAACATCAAGAACAACGCCAGAGTTAATGAAGATCCGAAGGACACTCTCTTGAAGCAGTACCAAAAAGAGATAGAAGATTTGAGGAAGCAGTTGGAGGATGGTGGATTAGGGGGTGATGATTTGAATGAAGAAGATGGAGAGGGTTGGTACTTAGTGGATTTTTTTTGTTTTATGTATGTCATTTTTTTTATTTTCATTCTTTCGTAACTTCTAGACTAGCTTCTTAGTTATTTACTCAGTTAGGTTTCCGTTATTTAGTAATGAAATGTAATTGCAACAATCAACCACATAATTTTCTGTCTATGTATGTATGTTAGATATTTGTTATTATGCAAGTTTTAGATGTTAGATAGATATTCGTTATTATGCAAGTTTTAGATGTTAGATAGATATTCGTTATTATGCGAGTAGGTGGCACTGAATCGTCACTTAATAATATTCATAATTTTTGATGGGTCATCACTGGTCTAGTAATAATTAAAAAGTGATTCAGTTGTTTATTTGTAATGCAGATTATGATATTTATTTTGCTGTTATATTTAACTTATTTTTTTTTGTGTTATTTTTAATTTAATTTGGTCAGTTATACTTACATTATCTAAACAAATTTTATTGGATGTTTTAAATTAGTTTTTGTAGCTTCCTAAACATTACTTTTTAAAAAATAACTCATTTAGTTATCTTCAAAGCAAGGTTCATCTGGATTTCACTAATTCAAATGTTGTGTTAGAATTAGATTTCGATTTTGCACGAAAACTTCAATAAGTTGTTTTCTGTATAGTCATGTAGGTATTTTTTTTTAAGTTTGAGTTTCTGTATAGTCATGTAGGTATTTCTTTTTAAGTTTGAGTTTCTGTATAATGTTTGGATTTAAAGTGATTAAGTGAATCTATGCCATGTTCCATGTAGCTGCTTCTTGAAGTCTTTCAGCTGGTGACAATGATGTTATAATACATATCCAAACAAAAGTATGAAACTCGCTATCTCACCCTAAGGCTTAATATCTCAGGATTTTGAATCCTTATCTCACACATATCCTTCAATTTGCTGCAGTATTGCCTTTACTTTTGAAGTCATTGGACCTATTTCGGGGATATTATTTTTTGTCTTTAGCAGGCTTTAATAATAATTTATTAGGTAATATGTTTTCTGGCCATATAAAATAGATATAATTTAATCTCTTAGATTATAAATAATTAAGTCTAATATTAATAATTGCTCTCATTTAAACATGTTGAAATAAATGTGTTGAAATAAATTAGTTGAAATATACATGTTGAAATAAATGTGTTGAAATAAATATGTTGAAATAAACATGTTGAAATAAATGTGTTGAAATAAATATGTTGAAATATACATGTTGAAATAAATGTGTTGAAATAAATATGTTGAAATATATTGGTCCAGTGGATTAATATAATATGATATAATATTATGTTGAAATAAATGTGTTGAAATAAATATGTTGAAATAAACATGTTGAAATAAATGTGTTGAAATAAACATGTTTATTGTTTTCACACTTAACCTGAAGAAGAGGAAGAAGGAACAAAAAGGAGTAAGTAGTCAGGCGATCACAACTTTATTTTTTCTATATTATTATCCATGAATTAGTACTGTTAGATGATTGTGCACGCTTATGATATGTGGCATGCACCAATGCTTATTGTACACACAAAGTATATGTGTATATATTACTATATAAATATTTGTGTGTGTTGTTGACCAATAGAATGAGTCGAACAACACCCGCTCTCTTCCCGGATGAGCTATGACCATCTTCAAATAATAGTAACCAGTAGTACCTTTTTTGGGATTATATATATATATATATATATATATATAAATATATATATATATATATATTGTCTATGTGTATTGTTTAAAGCAATTGTTTTTTTCTCAAAATAAATAAATAGTTTATATTAATCACTGTTGATGTATCTCTCAAATTCAATCACAGGAAGAAGCTTAAAAGGTCTATCAAAAGAGAAGATGCAACAGATACAAGATGAAATTGAAAGGGACAAGAGAATGCTGGAAAGTCAGAAAGGATTGGCTGAGGAAGAGAAGAGAAGAATTGAAGGTGATGTCTCAAAGAAAGAAGCTGAACTCAATGCTGCCATGTTGGTTTTGCTCAATTACAAGTTTTATTATCTGTTTTTATTCATATGGACAGACAGACAAGCAGACAAACAGACAGACTAGTAGATAAATAGATTTTGAAAAAGACAGAAAAAAGATGAAAAAAGTCAGAGAACGAAGAAGAGAGAGAGAGAGAACGACCAAACACAGCAGCACGTTAAATACAAGATCCTTGAATTTTTTGTGATAAATATCAATTGATTATTTTTTTACTTTTCCAGGCTGGAGCAAGAGCAGTTGAAACAAAGACTGCAAGCCATAGAGAAGAAGATCATCGTTGGTGGTGAAAATCTACTTGAAAAGGCAGAAGAGCAGGAGAGACTGTTGGAAGAAAGTGCCAAGGAGTTGGAGGAAAGAAAGAGGAAGGCTGAACAACTTAATAAGGCTCTCGAAGAAAAAGAGGTAATCGCAATTGAATGTATGAATTAGTGAGTTGAGATACTGAATGAAGTTGTTGGTCAGCATTGCATGAACTAAATTATAGGACCAAAGTTTTGCTGTTTCTGAGCTGTCTTGTCCAAAAGGATGAAACCCTATAACCACATTACCGTTAGCAAATAATAACATGCTTACAGTTTTTGCGACTGATTAGTTGAACATTTTTTCTTTAAATTATAATAATAATTTTAATTAAACAGAATTTTGATTTTGAGCTGAAGTTTTTTTAATTCATTATAATTTATACTTCAGGCAGAGAGGTTAGACATTGAAGAGAGATATTCAAGTCTGCAAGAAGAAATTGCTGGAAAAACAAAGAAATTGAAGAAAGTCTGGACCTTATATATGCAGGCTAAATCAGAAGTCAGTTTCATTTTTTCATAAAATGTATTATGTTGATAATTTAATTGTTTAGAATTATGTCTCAAATTATTATGTATTAATATTTCTTAATACTAATATTAGAGCTAGACCGAAACCGGTTTCGGCACCGGTTTCGGCACCGAAAACTAGGCTTAAAATCGGTTTCAATTAGGGGTTTAGGTTTCGGCTGATCTGGTTTCTGTAAAATTTCGGTTTTGGTGTATTTTCTGCCAGGTTTTTGACATAAACCTTACAGATTTTAAGCCTGGTTTCGGTCTAGCTCTAACTAATATGTCTATGTATTTATGCTTGTTACATGTTTAGATATATTTACACTTTTAACATGTGTGGATGTATTTATAATTTTAACGTGTTTAGATGTGTTTACACTTCTAGCATGTGTAGATTTATTTACACTTCTTTTGTGTTTCATTGTATTAATACTTCTAACAAGTTTGTTTTATAGTTTGATATAATTTCTGATGAGGTTACAACTGATTATGAGAGTTGTTATTCGAATGAGTTCACCTCATACTTTTAAACATCATTTTTAAAGGTTAAAAAAAATAGTGAAAATTTAATGGTCTAATATGTTATACATCTTTTTTGTCCAGTTGACAGACATCCATCAGGAACATCAGAGAGAAAAGGAAGGATTACTTGATAGCATCAGACAGATGAGTAGGGAGTTGAGATTGCTTATACTCATATGCGATCAGTACATTCCACCGGAATATCTTGTCAGTTGCTTTTTTCATTTATTTAATATTTTCTTTAAAAGATTTAAGTGAATAGAATCAATAACGGGATTTGTCAATAAAATAAAAATTTTAAAGCCATTTTTAAATACTCATGTAGAATAATACTTGAATTGTTGAGTTGAATAAATTTAATGGAACTCTTAAAGTGATATTTTAAACAGGATTTGATAGAACAGAACATGATGTGGAATGAAGAATTAGGAGAATGGCAATTGAGGTGTATCGCATACACAGGGAACAACATGAAAAAAGACTCGGCTGCCAATAAGGAGAATGGAGAAATTGACCAGGTTCGTACTTTTTTTGTTTAATTATTTCTTCTTTTGTTATTTGAAGTCAATTTTTTTGCATATCTCTGATGATTGTAACAATATGTATTAAAAGTTCAACAACTTTGTCATGTTTGAAAGTGTTTTCACAGCTTATCCATGTCTGATCAACATTTGATTTTATATAAAAAGTATTTTAATGTTAGAAAAACTTGATTTAAAAATCAGAATTACAATTAAATTTATTATTATAGCATATTTAAATAATTTTATTTGTAACATTTTTATAAACAACAGCTGCAGGCTACTGATTTATCACACATCTACTTCACATATACCAAGGAGGCAGAATCAGAAAGATTTCAGTTTTTGAGGCCCAAAAAGTCGAAATCTGAAACACTTAAGAAGTGAGTCTCAGGACCAAATGGCTAAAAGCATTTGTTTAAAAATTGATTGAAAAGGCTGGCTTGGGACCCAGAAAAATTATGTTGACATAATTTATATGGAAGATAAATTCTGAACAGTTGAAGTCTGGTCTAAAAATAGTGCCATCAGTGCATTTTTAGTTTTCTACTGTCACATTTTTAAATGGATTAAATGGTTATTTTTGGAGGAGATAGACAGAATTGATAAGAAAACTTCCCTGTATAACCGATACAACGCAAATTAAGATATTTGATTCAAAGTCCGTAAGAGGCTCAACTGTAACATTATATGCTGAAATAAATAAATAGCCATTCCAAAATCAAATACTTTTTCGGTCTACAGTGCCAATCAGGAATTATTGTATCATGATTTCAATATTTGTAAATAACATAGTTGATTTCAATATTTGTAAATAACATTGTTTAATTTTAATATTTGTAAATAACATTGTTGATTTCAATATTTGTAAATAAGATTGTTGATTTCAATATTTGTAAATAACATGGTTGATTTCCATATTTGTAAATAACATGGTTGATTTCAATATTTGTATATAACATTTCGATTTCACTCAACAGAAAACGACCAGCCGGGGATCTCTAAAACTGATGATTTCCCATGTTTGCAGCTGATGATGAATATGAACAGATTGCAAATTACGTGTATAGCTAAATATAATTATAATTATTTACAGCCACATGATATTTGAAACGTTTATAAAAGGACCTCTTGTTCTAGTCGTACTTATGAGTTCATTCTGTATATTATTGTTTAGATGTCGGAATTGTAAAGTTTTATGTTCAATTATTTTAATAAACTGTTTCTCAAGAATATTTCTGTTATCGTTGGACTGGAACATGAGAAATGTTAATACATTGGTGTTTTTTAACCAAACAAACTGACCCGTCAAATGGGCCTCAGACAAATGGGCTTCAGACAAAAGGCCCTTATTTTTAAGTTTACTTCAAAAGAGCACTGTGCAGGTGCTTGTATTTTTTACAAAGTGAGGTCAAAATGTATACGTCTTTTATCGTTAATTCTAAAGAAAATTTGTTGCTAATTATATGTTATTCACATCCTGAAGTTGAATATTTTATACAATGTATGGTCAGCTGTTGATCAAATTAGTGCGTGCAGATTGTTCTAAATTCATTTGAACGTATTAAAGAAACGAATTATAAGTTTAAATTTGTTTATTGGGACATGTAAATAAATAATTTGATTTAGAATTGTTGTTAAATGTGTATTTTAATTTGGGATTTATTTTATTGGAACGTGTCTATACATTTATATGGATAATTTGATTTAAAATTTTATATGATTTAATTTTTTTAGATTTGTTTAGATCTGTTTTTTGCTAATGTACACTATTTGGATAATTTCAAAGGGAACTTTATGTTTTTTAAGGATGTATAATAATAATAATGCTGTGTAATAACTTGTGTTCTTTATAACATTTATAAAGAAGAATGCGATTGATACATAAGATATACATGTGTTGTGTACACTAATGTACAGAAAATCAACAATGTAAACAATGCAGCTAAGAATGGGGGCCGTAATGTCGGGGTCCTTTTGTCTGAGGCCCATTTGTCCGGGTTCGCAAACAAACTCATTTCTTTCATTGGAACATGTGGTAATTAATTATATAACTGCGGTGAAAATTCTGCACTGACAACAAATAAAATTGGTTCAAATTTCTGGATGTTTAATAACAATAAATGAATTTTATACTCTCCAACATAATGTCCTTAAAAAACATTTAAGCGTCAAAAAATTCCCCAAGAAAAGAAAATAGAAACCAGTGAAGTGAAATTAAAATAATTTATAATTATTGTGGTGAGAATATTGCAGGCTGAATAATTTTACAACAATCAACAGCTAAATGATTTTATGAAATAGATTAAGTCAACTTAGCATGCGGATTAAACCATGACGTTCTGAACTAAGCAGAAAGCAAGGAAAATAAAATAACATTTGCAATTAAAATGAAATAATATTTGCATTTAAATAAGTTGAATAAATACTTATTTACAAAAGAGAAATTTAAATGTTGACATCAATAGAGTCGACCGCCCAATCGATGGCTTCGCCCGATAAATTCTCGTAAGAAGTCGTTAAAGGGCATTTCTCGTCAGATGCGGTTACATCTTCTATGCAAATCGAAGTGCGAGACATATCAAGAGAAACTTCTCCTTCGGCAATATCGAGAGAATCTTGTTCGACCACGGTGTCCGATTCTTTCAGAACCTCTACGAACTGTTCTATATCCGAGTGGCAATCCAATGACACTGCAAGAGAGTTCGGAAGAAAGACTGCATTTGCATTGTAGTTATTGGCTATTAGAGTAGGGAATTCTTTGTCGTCGTCATCATCATCATCACTGGCGTGTTGAAGAATAGGCACAAAACTTTGCAAGCCTGATGCCGAAGGCTCAGAAATGGAAACTTCTTGACTGAAATTATCATCACTTAAATCTACGAAAATGTGCGTAGCTCTTGAAGAGCTTCTTCGTTTTTTCCTTCTGGACACACTGGAGGAGATGATGAAAACATCCGACATGCTGGTTTCGTTGAGAACTTCAATGTCCAAGTTTCTGTCATTGAATTCATTTCTTCGCTTCATACGAGATATCTTAGACTCATCGCTGCATTCGTCATCGGAGTTAATGCAGTAGTCAGTAGTGTCGTCATCCAACAACTGGATGGAATCATCGGAATAAACAGATATTGCATCAATGTCGACAATTTCTTCGCTTAATAAGATATCGTTGTTTGTATCTTCTCCGTCTTTTGAATTGTCTCGACCTTTCATGTCTGTTGCACATTGATTTGATAGGAGCATGGATGATGGTTGTTGTTTCGTATCTGCTTGAACCGTTTGCTTGATGGCTGTCAAATTAACATTTTCACCACTTTCTACTTTTTCATTTTCATCAGGTAATACATTTTCTCTCTCAGCTTGATATGAACTTGAAGAGCCAGGCAAATCATTATTGTCACCAGTTACATCATAATCTTGTTTATCAACTGAGATTTGAGACGTTTCCATCTCACACGATTTCTCGCTCATATTTTGGCTTTCTAACAATATCGATCGATTTTTTTTCAATGAATTCTTATGACCTGTCGGATGCTTCTTGAAGGTAACCTTGACATCTTCTTTGATTTTATCTCTCCCAGTCTGGTTTTCTCTAGCTACAATCAACTCCGATTCCTCTTCATCCACCGACACGTTCTCAGCTGGCTTTATTGTTTTTCGCTTCTTAGAAACGTTGATCGGTTCTTGGACCAATTCACTTTCAATTGAAGCCTCATCATCTGAACTTACTAACAAAAATGTCGTGTGCTTCCTTTTCGAACGAATACGAGGACGCACCCTCGAGCTCGAACATTCCACCAACTGTACGTGATCTTCTTCTTCGCTGGAAACACATATCGGTGATTTACTACGGACGTGACGGTTTCTTTGCAAACCGTCGTCAAGCTGCTCAATGTCAATAAGCTCTTCCTCTAGAGGTGGTGGTGATGACGATGACGATGACGAACTGCCAGCGTTGGCTCTAATAGAAGTGGAGGACGGCTTGAGGAGACTGAGTACGAGAGAAATTCTTGAAGGACCGGGGGTCAAACCGTCCGTCACTTCTGGCCGGGTGAACTGTCTTAGATAAAAATCAATGTAATTGATGGTTGATCGATTTGCCAGCAGAGGTGAAAGTCTCTGAACCTGATTGCCTCTTCTTTCCGACTCTGGAAGAAAATGAGTGTTTTGCGGATGTAACTGATCAAATGATGGTTCCCTGATACCATGAAAAATAAATGTATGAAGGTTAACATCTAGCGATCGAATAAAATCTGCCGTTTGAGCCCCGAAAAAACGATTAATTGTATCATAAAATTGACCCGATGAAAGATTGAACATTTTTAGTAAACCAATTATTACATCGGTAAGAAATGAAGATTGCATGACATCAACTCTCAAGAAATCTCTTATATGCTCTTTGAGCCAGCTACTAAAAGCCCTCTGATTCGATGGCTGAGCCAAAAACGTGGTAACAAGTCCCGTGTCGGTTAGAAATCCCTGTGATGTACTAAATAAAGGATTGTAATCAGAATTGTAGTCACCTTGGATGTAAGAAGCTGAAGGATGGCTATGAACGTCATAAACAGCATACTCGGACATTGACTTGATGTTGTGAAAAATCTGTTTAAAAGGCTGCTTGCACAAGGGACAAACGGCATTTATCTTGGACCACTCCACTAAGCAATCATAGCAAAACATGTGAAAACATCGATCCGTGAACGACTTGTCGTTCATTTTACTCAAGCAAATTGAACAATTCGGGTCTGGAGACGACCTCTCCTGGTCACTTTCTGGCAGTTTGGTCATCTTGCTAAGTTTCATTTCTATGTTGGTTTGTTTATTCATGGCCGACCTTTTTCTTTTTGTCGTCGTCGTTAAGTCTTCCGCCGGCCTCATAGAAAAGTAAAGAGCTATTTAACGATAAACAACTGTAACCTACAACTATTTTTTTTTTCAAATAATTTAAATACAATAAGCACAGAAACTTCTTGTTATGCAGAAATTAATCAGAAGTTCTACGTAAAACCCAGCTATTAATACTGCTATGAGCCGAAGATATCAATCAGCCGAGCGAATATGTTGACAAAAAAAACCAAAAAACATTGTAGCTAGCATAGATATATAGATGGGACATATCAATCTATTTCCTGTACAATTTGAAAGCTGCCATTTTCAACCTGAGCTTGTTTACATTTGCTCATTTGAGCGATATTTGTTGCCGGTGTATTATGACGATACATGACAAATCTGCTAAAGCTCTAGTTTTTTTGTAGATGTTGCTGTTTTTTATTTGAAAAACCTGTATAAGAACTATACTTAGTGTTAATTGACTTCCCGAGCTCATATATCCTGTCGCTGTTTGTAAACAAAGTAAAATCATTAAAGACTCTGACTTAAAGAAGGCAAGGCCACAAAGCTTAAAACTTAAAAGGGTCATACATCCGTTTCATTACTTTGTTGTCATTAAGCGTGTAACCAGTTTTCTGTTATTCTATTGCTCTTTGATGACCATGATCTTTGAAGTGTTAATTAATTACTTTCTTATGTTAATATAATGATATTTGGTTAATGATGAAGCAAATGTTACAATGGTGAAACTGCTTGGGTGTGAGTTAGATTTTACAAGATCTCTAAAAACATGGTTTTGTTCATCAAGCAACAGGAAAATACATATAATTTTTTATGCATGTCTCATGCTGCAATAAAGTGGTCTCACATATCACAACCTGATGGTATTCAACAAGAAGCAGCTAACAAACTTACCAAGGAACATATCAATTTTAAAAATCAGAAGATGAAAGTGAAACTGGCAGCTCAAACATTAAGATGATCTGTTGCTGCAGCTTTAAAAATGATGAATCAATGTAAAATGGCAGGTTTTAAAGACTGTAGAATTTATAGAAGCAATAGACTGTTTATTTGATATTTTCAATAGCAAAAATCCCAATGCACCATCTTTCAAGGGACCATTAACACTACAAAATTTAGCATTGTTTGAGCAACGTCTTCTGAGTTTAAGAAACTACTTACTTCAGCTAAAATCTCCTCGTGGAATCCTTATTATTCAAGACAAAAAGTATGTTTTTGATAATGTTTTGCTGCAAAACTAAAAGCAAACTGTATAATTAACATCATTTTAGGCAGATGGGTCTAAAAGGATTTGTTATTGACATTGAATCAATCCTTCAAATAGCCAGAAACCTACTCAAGTGTCAATGCCATGTTTTAACTTATAAGTTCAGCCAAGATCATCTTGAACTATTCTTTGCGGCAGTCAGACGAGCAGGTTGTATAAAAACAATTTGTTATAAGTGGGCAAATATTGATTAGAATTAACATTTTCTAGGGGGATCGAACAACAACCCAACCGCATACCAATTTCAATCCATTTTCAGAAGAATTTTATCTAGATACAATATTCAGGCAGGGAAAACAGGGAATGTGATGCTGCAAGATGAAACTTCTTATCTTGATTATCTTCACAAAGAAAGAAAAGAAATTTGTAATAAATTTTTCATTGTTATTTCTTTTGCTGGTACCAATCTTAATTATTTGCTTATTTATTAAACAGACAACATTTATGAAGAAGAAGTGTTTGAAGAACCAGGTGATTATGGAATCGACTCAGAGCTTGCTCAAATCTTGATAGAAAATGTAATTAGCTACATAGCTGGTTGGATTGTATCCAAGCTATTTAAAAAACTGGAATGTAATTTTTGCAGGTTCAAATTATAAATTGTTACAGTCATAAATTTTGGTTTCCTGTGTTTTTAGTACTAAATAATATTTTCAATTTTATAGATACAGTTTAGTTGATGAGCACAAGAACCAAGGACATGAAAAAGGACTGCAGCTGCTAGTGGTGAAAAATAAAGGTGGTCATGTCTTTCCTTCTTCTGGAGTTATAAAAGTAAGATAAAATTAAGATTTATTATTTATAAATATGGTATTTAAAAAAAACTTTTTTTTAGGTATGTCAGACAGCAGAAAAATTTTTAAGACAACATGTATCAGCTACAAATGCCAAAGATGAAATTAAAATAAAAGAACTTATTCACCAAACATTAACATCAATTGGATCCAAAGATATTTTTAACCTGGGGGATCATATAAGAGATACACAGGATGGCATTGACAATCATTCTTATCTACTGCTTAAGTCGATCGTTTATGAGTTTTTTAAGTTAAGACAGTATCAGCGAGCAAAAATTAATACTCAAAACCTTAACAGTTCAGGTTTAAGACAAAAACTAACTAAAACAATTTTATTTAGTGTACAGTAACTTAAATTGTCAATTTTTTGTGCCATTTTCAGTTTTTGTTCATTGAAAAGCCAAACGTTGTATTAATAAAACATTTGTAAAATCATAATTTGTTGCCTCAGTTTTTTGGAAATCTATTTCAACATTATTGGAAACTGTGTACTGAACTGATACTACACAAATGTAATCGCAAAGTGATAAGAAATAAATATAAACTCGATAGTTGGCATAGTGGTTTTTACTTGCTTAAAAACTAGGTAAATAAATGCAATTGTCTCAGGTAGATTCATTTCAGGACAGAGAAGAATTGGTAGTGACTTCAATAATCTATGTTAATTCTAAAGATTATTATTTACTTTAGAAAAAGCCAGTAACTATTATTGCTAATCTAACCTAGTCAGGATCTACTAGTTCTAAGTCTAAGATATCTCTTTTAAGAAAATGTCTTAGAAGACATAATGAATTCAGATTTTATGCTGAAACTTAAACTATCAGCATAAAATAGATACATATGACTATCAGTTGTCTTCAGATAAAAGCATTTTCTTAAAATGTTATGGTTTTAAAGTTTAAACCAAAAGATTCAAGGGAATTTATGAAAGTCATTTCTGTCAAAAACAATTAAAGTATGCGCTGAAGAAACAAAAAAATTTTGATAGAAAGTAATAAATTAATCTATGATAAACAAATATTGAAAGAATAACGCGTTGTCATTGCTTTATAATAGTTAACTGCAAAATTGGAATGAATCGCTTATCGAAATAAGGCAAGCCGCCGGTGTAGACAAATGTAAACAAATCTATTGTCTATGGTCAGTCAGGAGGCACAAACTAAAACTCCACTGCGCGCGTAAAACCAAACAAAAACAGCAAATAAGCCTATATAGCCTATCTAGATATCTATGGTAGCTAGTCTCCTAATTATAGTATTATAATAAAATCACTGAACCAATATTCTAAAATATTGTAAATTTTTTAATAATTTGTTTAAAATATATTTAACTAAATATATAAATAGAATTACAGAACCCGTAAGTTGACAATCAGCTTATAAACCCATAAATATTGGTAGAACCATGGGTATATAGTATACACTGTATACAGTAACCGGAGTAGAGAACCTAGAAAAAACTGGTATAGAAATAATTTTTGTGTTGTTGGATGCAGGATGATGTCCTGAATAAGAAAATAAAAATCCCCATCCCACTTGAGGAATTATTTTATTGCACTTTTACCGAATCTACCCGAAAACCCAATTTTGCAGAAACCGATTCACGCAAAAAAATATTGCTGAGAATTAAAAAATCTAAACCAAATCTTCCTACTTCTACATTTACTTTTCACTCCTATAACATCCACATCTCTACATGTCGAAACCCAATCATCTGCACTTTTACGCTCCAAATGTCCAAACCACCTTATAGTCCGGTAAAAAAGTTTGAAAATCACATCAATAGCTTAAAATTTATTCATGATTATATTTTTTTATATGAAAAGCTTTGGATTAATTTGTATATTATTGTGGTCTAAATAATTTTTTTGTAAAATATTTGGAACATATGAAATTTTGAACGAATTTGAAACGGTTTATTATTATTCGGCAATATTCGGTACGTTGGATAAAAATTGATTTTGAAAGGTGGATTAAAACGTTGGAAGCGAATAAAGATATTCAAAGGTTAGAAAATATAGTCCTTAATCTGAATCCGTTGTTAACAGCTTGAAAAACCTTATTTAAATAAGATTTCGGAGCGAGTTTGATAGCCTACAACAGGTGAGCGATAAGGATAAGCTGACCGGCTGAGCTGAAACTTGTAGGAACATGTAATTTATTTATTATTACATTTATTATTTGTTAGTTATTAGGCAATGCAACGCTTTTTATATTTCTGTGCACTATTTCCTTCTTTAACGATATTACTGACTCTGGTGACAACGGTTCGTGTTTAATATTTCTATAAAGTTAACTTTAATATTCTGCTTGTAGATTTTGATTCCAGCATCCCTACAAACTCGCATAATAAAGTTGCGACAAGCTCTTTTTTATTAAAATTGTAAGCTAAATAAGTAGATTAGTTGTTGGAATTTAATGACATAAATATAATGTTATAATTAAATGTTAGCACTCTAGTTTTTTCTATTTGTTCCAGAAATGTCTAGCATGAGTTTGTGCGTAATTTGCAAGAAAGGTGGAAGGTTGTCGAATGTTTTGGAGAAAGGTCAGAAGACGATTATATAGGCATCAGTACAACATGAAGATGACATTGATAAGTAAGACTGACATCATCCAACTCGTTTGTTTTAATTCACGAAAAGTGTCGACGCGATTATAGTAACAAGTTAAACGTCCAAAAAGTCGTCGAGGAGAATGCTGCCAAGTTGCTTCCGCCTTCCAAGCGTGTCACTCGTAGAAAGATCTCATATCCGTTTGACTACCCAACACGCTGCATCATCTGTGCAAAAAGGGCAGACATAGATAAATACAATCGGAATCCAACATTTTATCCACAAGTTTGTAAGGTAGAGTTGATCGACAGTAAGAAGAAGAGTATGGTACAAGATATTATTTTATGTGCATGCTGGCAACGTGGAGATGACCTCTCAATTCAAGTGAGCGCTAACTCACCGTGAAGCTGCTAAAACAGTGTGGCTACTAGCTACGCACATTCTAGCACAATATTCCGATGAAATTAGAAATTTAACCGGCCAATATTCCGGAACATGGTCTGCCCAACACAGAGACATAGCCGTAGCACGTGTCAAGAACGACGTGACTTGTGTTGAGAAATTTTTGACTTTCTTCAGAAGTCACAATCCATTTGTGACACAAGGAAATGAATGTCTAGTTAACATTTCCACTGGTTTAATTGCAGATGACTGCGTGAATGTTGATCAAGTAGATACAATTGGTAACAAAATCCAGGAAAGAATTACAGGAAAATCTATTGGTCAAGTCCAATTTAAAAAGTCTGATCAAGTGGTAACCTTTTTGGTGATGAAGAAGAGTGTAGTATTAGGACAGAATGAAAAAATTCATGTTTCTACTGCAGAACTCAGTCAAAGATTAATTGCGATCGCGTCTCATTCACAACAGCCTGACCCATCCTTGTACAATTATGAACTGTCGTCAGCTGCTCCAGCAATGTTTACAGATGATGGAAGCATGAGGAGGACTCCTAAGTCACAACTTGGCAAGCACATAGTAACTCTGAGTCCAGACATATGGGTCAAAAATGATCTATGTTCAAGAATAAATGTAATTGATGGCTGTGCTGTACTTCAGCAGCTTCCATGGCCTAAACTCGGTAGCATCAAGGATTCTTGTGATCTTTTTGTTAACTACATTTTTTCTCATTATAAAAAGTTTCCAGACAAACATCCGCATGTCATTTTTGATAGTTATGACGTTATTACAACAAAAGATCAGGAACAAAAAAGGCGTCGTTTGAATGCACCACAATCAGCAGAAGTCATCATCCATGAAAATTTTTCAATTCCTTCAAACAAGTTTGACTTTCTGAGTAATAAAAAAAATAAGCAAAACTACATATTGATGCTCGGAAAATGTCTACTTGAGAAAAACATATCTGTTCAACATGCGGGAGAGGAAGGTGATGCCGATGTTGTAATCGTTCGCTTGGCTCTAGAGCTTGCAAGGCGATCAAAAGAAATTGTTACAGTAATTTCTGAAGACACAGATATTCTGGTTTTATTGATCCATCATGTTTCCGAGGAACATCCTATTTTCATACAAACCAAAACAAACACAATTAATATTGTTGAGGCACAGAAGGTGATAGGAAAGTCAGCGTGTGAACTGTTGCCTTTTGTACATGCAATGTCAGGATGTGACACGACATCATCATTTTTTGGTCAGGGAAAGTTAAAAGCATTCAAATTATTGCAAAAATTATCTGAGGTTAAAAAAGAAAAACTTAGAGCATTTGGAAATTCCGAAACCTCAAAAGATGACATCAGATGCATTGGAGAGGAGTTTATGCTGTCTCTGTATGGCTCGAAAGAATCCATTCATACTTTAGATGAGCTGAGGTAAATAACTTAACTTTTCTTTAAATGCAAAGTATGTTAAACAATGTTATTGTTAAGATGTTTTGCGCAATTGAAAAACACCATGTTATTCCATGTAATTTTCCATTAACTTCAAGAACATAACTATAAATTGTTCAATGTAAAACATGATTTATTAATAAGTCAAAAAAATTTTGATACCCAAGTCTTGACGACAAAAAAATAGTTAATAGTAAATAAAATAAATAAAATTACGTGAAAAATACAAATTAATTTTAATTTCATTCAGGTACATGATTATGATGTCAACGAAGTATGTACCACTGGAACGCCTTCCACCGACATCCAGGGCAGCATATTTCCACAGTTTGCGAGTTCATCTTCAGACAAATACATGGAAATCTTTGAGATCAGGTTTGCCAAAGGAAGAGTATGGCTATACATGTACAAGTGCAGAAATCCATCCAATTATTACAGACATCAATCCGGCACCACCAGAACTTCTCCAGGAGATCAGATGCAGTTGCTCCAAGGGTGCATTGTTATGTTCCACATCATGCGGATGTTATAAAAAGCGATTGCCTTGCAGTATTCACTGCAAGTGTGGTGGACAGTGTGAAAATGCTCCCATTGTAACTCCAGAACAAATTTCAGCAGTTGACGACACAGCTGAGTAAAATCAATAAAATACATTTTTTTAAAACTACTGTGGCCATTATCCTTTGAACAAATTGCAAGTTTCTGTATCGTCTTGGTTAGACTGTGTTATTTAATGTCGTCTATCCATCCCTGATGTAGAACTTTGCATTTTTTTTCTTCATGGCAATACAACACAGAACTATTTTGACGCTGGATTTAATGACTTAAGTCATTTCAGACAATATTGCATGTATATAGTCATTTTTCTTTGCTGTTATGTTAAACTTAAACATCTGCCATCTTCCAAATAACTTGTATAAGATACTTGATGTTATTGTTAAATAAATCATTGTTGTAATGATGAGAGAATATTTTTCATAATCACAAGGAAATCACTCATTGCCTGAAATTGTTATAAAAGAATAACTTTTAAAACAAATAAAACCGAAAATGAAAGAGAAAGATATTACTCAGTTAACATACCAGTGATGCTAATATAATTATGTACAAAGTAGGCCAAAAAAGTAACATGGGCCTAGGCCAGGCCCTGGCCTAGGCCCTAGGGTTATGCTTGCATTCGTGGTTATGAACTTGCAGGGCGTCCCAGACCGAGTTTTTTTGTTTAGACCCAGGCCACTTGTTAGGAATCACGTAAATGTAATTTTATTTACAAATAACCTGATATAATCCACGGATTTTACGAATTACCGATGTTGTTTACGTATGGTATATCTATTACCGCCCACGTTTAACTTCGTACAATTTCGATTCAAAATTACTAACTTTCCAAGTATTCCTTGAATAAATTATTTAGTTTGCCGTAAAGAACAGAGCATTAGCTTCCATTTTATCTAAAAATTTCAAATCATGAATAAATTTAAAGGTATAACATTACATTTGATCGGACTATTAGTCTTCCACGCCTCACCACATCAGCCATACAAGGAACATCCAGAAGGCTCTACAAATCCACACTGCGTGTAGGATCATTCAACGAAACACCACACATCCATCTAACTATCATACGCTCTGCTCTTTCTAAACTTCTTAGATTCTCCACCTTCATAGACCATGTTTCAGTGCCATCAACAAGGACATTTTGAACACAAGCTAATTTATTTACCTACACCTTTCCTTTCACATGAAATGATGCACCAAACTGCAATCTGCAAATATGTTGAACCTTTGAGCCAACTTATACAACTGGCGCATTCTTTCGCTATCGCTATAATAAAAACATAAGTAAAATAAATTAGACTAAGATTAAATGTAATTAAATTACTGTTGTTGAACAATTGGTTATTGTTTTAATATTCATTATAGTTTTTATAAAATGTTCTGCATTGTGGAGTTTTCGGAAGAGGGGTCGTCAAAATCAGTTGCAGTTGTTACTGACATATGGCTTGACAATGATACATGTGCATGGCCTCCTTACAAGATTGATCGGTTGAACCGTGCAGCAATGAGAAGAGAGAAACCAAATCCCGAATGGGATAGATATAACTGTGCATTGCTGTACCAATCAAGTAAGATATAATTTCTATTGTATTTATGTATTTTATGAAATTTTTTGGAAAAGATGAATTACAAGTTTTATTAAACATTTGGCATGTTCATTGTAATGACAGGCTCATACGATAAAGCCCGAAGATTACAGAAGATGACTCTATTGAAGTAGATCTGGTGAGTTTCTGTTAGAATAGAGTTTCTGTAAGAATAGTAAAACAATCCATAAATTTTTTTTACATTATAGATAAGACATTTGTCGGTGAAAGGGGCGAATAATGTCAAAGATACTGTGTGGAGATTACTGGGATATATTTTCAACACATCTTGTGCCTGTGCCCTGTTGGTCAATTGGTCAGGGACGAACAACAAAATAGCATTTGGAAAGTCAAATATAAAGATTGTCTTATTTGGTAAGTGGCCATTGTAAATTCTCAAAACATATTTATTATTTAATTTTTGTTGTTTTTCAGAAATAAAATAATCGCTGAAATAATTCTTCTGCAGATGCAATAAAGAAGAATCCATTCACAAGATCGTGCTTGGAGGCTGAGATTGAAACTTACGTTAAAAGATGGTTTCAGTTGGCAGGTGATCGAGATGGTGGGAGGAAGGCCAGAGAAGCAAAGAAAAACAATTGACTTTTATTTCCATTTTCTGTTTTAATTTTTGTGCAATAATTTTTTTTCATTTTCCTGTTCTTGCATTTTTTTTATTTTCATTTATTTTCCATACTTGTTTCAAATAAAACATTTTTACCGTAACAAGCGTACATTTAATTAGAAAGCCAAGTAAATTTAAAGCTTCGGCATCTTTACGGCGCTGTTACGGCGGACGATGATGGCCCGATTGCTTGCCACGGAACAAAACGGACCCGGCACAGCGTCGTTGCCCACTGATCTCTATAATATAACTGGATTGCGCTTAGCCCATTATTTCAATAGAAATGTTGTCGCCAGTTTGCCGCCATGTTACCAATCCAGCCGTCGTGTTTACGTCGGTCGTCGCATGATATACGAACAATTAGGGGGTTTTAATTAAATTAAACTATTTTACTGGAAAATAAAATTTGTTATTCGGTATTTTTAACATTTTTTTACTACGGTCATTATGATAGTTATTCGGTAACACATGCAAAAGATTTGGCAGTCACACAGATGAAACGCGCTGCTGAATAAGTTACATTGTATTGTAGACTATAGCATATTAAAATTTCATTTAATTTTTATCATTTGTAAAGGTTTTTCCTTTGATTCAGTTTTTATGCTTTAAGATTACAAATGAGAAGGAAATGATATTTGAATTAAATAATTTAATGCCAAACTAAAAATTAACAGGTGAAATAGACATTATTTGTTACATTTAATGTAAGTCATGGTTGAGAAAAAAAAACTTGTTATTACTTATTAAAAAATATATTAAATAAACTGATATAATACCGAAGACAGAAATGAGCAAAGATAAACACAACATGACTTATTGAAAACAAGTTGAAAGATATAAATTGTCATTGTCTAATTATTGACCTTTAAACAAAATCAGTTTAGTTAAATCTTTACGAATGTTGATACCCGAAACAACTACAGTTTTCTGTTTTGCTAAATGATGTAATCTAATAGTCGCATAGCTATGAGCAACACATTTAATTATATTAAAAATGTGATTGTTATCTGGTGTGCTATCGTACATGTGAAAGTCTAAGGATTTGAAAGCGATCATGCCAACTTCACTAAGAACCAGTGTTTGACTTGATTTCAATTTTTTTCCATAATCAGAGCTCGATCAACAATATAATTCATTTGTCTTTTCATTGCCTTTGGGGTGGTTTGAATATTGTACGAGTGTTCCCTAGAAATTAAAACAGCTGATGACGTTGAAGGAATGTATGACTCTGCAGATACGACTTCAGTTATTGATTGCTGTTCATGTGGTCTTGGTTTTCTTGACTTGGAAAACTAGCAAAATATACAAAAGTAATAATTCATGAAAGATTTTTAAAAAATTTTACAACGTAAGCATGCTTGAAAAAATAATATCTTGTCGTAGTTTTCTAAATGTAGGTACTCTAATGTAAAGTAATGAAAATGTATTTAGTTTTTATACCTCACAAGACATTGTAGGTATGTATGGGTCTGCAGTTGCAACTCCAGTTGTTGGTTGCTCTTCATGTGGTCCTGGTTTTCTCGACTTGAGAAAATAACAAAATGATCAAGCAATAAATAATAAAATATTTTAAAATAATTTTACAAGATAAGTACACTTTAAAAATAAAAATGTACATGGTAATCATAATCTAAAAATAACATTTTATTGTAGTTTTCTATATCATGTAGCCTATGCAATGTAAAGTAATAAATATGTATTTAGCTTTTATACCTCAGTGCAGCGATCTAAAAAATTAAAAATAGTTGGAATAGCACCATGGCGAAGTCGAGTTGTTTGTCCAGTTCTATCGAAGCAATTCTCTTCAAAATGTTCTGAGCAAACCACAGACTTCTTTGTACAATTAAAATCTGAACGATTCCTATTGGCCACCCAACTCAGGCTTAGTGAAGGGAAACCTGCAAATAGGAAGATATTGCACATTTTACTAGTCTCCATTGCCTAAACCTACAAGTTGCTAGTCAATATGACCAAAGAACAAGAGTTTTCTAATTTAATGGTTGTTGAGGTGTTAAGAATTTTTATGATTCACCGTTATTTTTCTTCAAGGATCACGGTCACTTATTGTCCCATAACAAAATAAGAATAAACTATAATTCATAAGGTGACTAAAAAAGAGAACTGTTTGCAATGATGTTGATAGCAACAATAATTATATTGATGGGAAAAGTAAAATGAGATGATTCAGTGATAAAGACACATTGTAGAAAAATGCACATCATATCATAGTCAAAATGTTTGCTGCTTTTCAATATAGACACAAGCAAACAGTTTTGACATTGAAACAATGTTTACAACTTACAAACATTTCAATAGTCGTCTACTTTTGTCAGGTTTTACAAGAAAAATTAATAGCTAGTGAATATAAAATATAATATGATCTCTCTCTACCCAAACTAACTGAAACTAAATCAAGATAATTCTCAAAGTACTTAAAATAGAAACGAAGTCAGAAATTCTACATTTCATCTTTGCGAACTTAAAACGTAAACAAAAACTATTTTTAAACCTTTCAATAATGAGGTTAAGGACACAATTATTTAGGCTAGGCTGACATAGTTAATAGTTTAGTAAAGTTTAGTTATTTGCTCAGCCAAACGACAGTGTTGCTAAATAACTGGAGTGAAGCTAGCAGGCGTTCGTAGTATGGGATAACGTGTATGTAAATGTATGTGTGAAGCTAGCAGGCGTTCAATTTAATTTCAAAATATTTAAAAAAAAAGTATCGGTATTAATAAAACAACTAAAAATAAATTATATCATCAAAAAATTATTATCGCAACATCAACAGATTTTTTTTTAAACGAATTTTTCTAATATTCTAAATGTAAACAAAATCATCAGGTTTATGGCGTTTGGTAAAAGCCTTATATCTTTCATAGTAATTAAATTTTTGTATTGATTAAGGTTTTATTTTGAAGATATTATGTGTCTATATAAACATATATAAAATTTATTTCATTAATCCATGACAAACTGGTAGAAAAACTCTCACGAAATTGACTAATATTTCGTTTCAGGGGTACACTAAAACGTATATATCTCTGATTATTTTCAAAAATTGATAGCAACAAATATAGCATTTTAAAGATGATATGGGCTTCTATATCATATATAAAATCCATAACATCAACCCATCCCAAATGTTGACCAGACCTTAACAAAAATGACTGATATTTCTCGAATCGATTAATATTTCTCTAATATCAGCCGTCTACGACTCATGTATGGTGAAGCGTTAAAACTCAAATATCTCTGCTTATTTTCAAAAGTTGATGACAATCATGGTGTCATTTTAAAGATAATATGTTGATGTATAACATATATAAAACTCGTACAATCAACCCATCACAAAAAGATTAGCAGGCGTTGACAAAATCGATTAATATTTCTCTAATATCAGCCGTCTACGACTCATGGATGGTGAAGCGTTAAAACTCAAATATCTCTGCTTATTTTCAAAAGTTGATGACAATCATGGTGTCATTTTAAAGATAATATGTTGATGTATAACATATATAAAATTCATACAATCAACCCATCACAAAAAGGTTAGCAGGCGTTGACAAAATCGATTAATATTTCTCTAATATCAGCAGTCTACGACTCATGGATGGTGAAGCGTTAAAACTCAAATATCTCTGCTTATTTTCAAAAGTTGATGACAATCATGGTGTCATTTTAAAGATAATATGTTGATGTATAACATATATAAAATTCATACAATCAACCCATCACAAAAAGGTTAGCAGGCGTTGACAAAATCGATTAATATTTCTCTAATATCAGCAGTCTACGACTCATGGATGGTGAAGCGTTAAAACTCAAATATCTCTGCTTATTTTCAAAAGTTGATGACAATCATGGTGTCATTTTAAAGATAATATGTTGATGTATAACATATATAAAATTCATACAATCAACCCATCACAAAAAGGTTAGCAGGCGTTGACAAAATCGATTAATATTTCTCTAATATCAGCAGTCTACGACTCATGGATGGTGAAGCGTTAAAACTCAAATATCTCTGCTTATTTTCAAAAGTTGATGACAATCATGGTGTCATTTTAAAGATAATATGTTGATGTATAACATATAAAAAACTCGTACAATCAACCCATCAAAAAAAGGTTAGCAGGCGTTGACAAAATCGATTAATATTTCTCTAATATCAGCAGTCTACGTCTCATGTATGGTGAAGTGTTAAAACTCAAATATCTCTGCTTATTTTCAAAAGTTGATGACAATCATGGTGTCATTTTAAAGATAATATGTTGATGTATAACATATATAAAATTCATACAATCAACCCATCACAAAAAGGTTAGCAGGCGTTGACAAAATCGATTAATATTTCTCTAATATCAGCCGTCTACGACTCATGGATGGTGAAGCGTTAAAACTCAAATATCTCTGCTTATTTTCAAAAGTTGATGACAATCATGGTGTCATTTTAAAGATAAATATTAATCGATTTTGTCAACGCCTGCTAACCTTTTTGTGATGGGTTGATTGTATGAATTTTATATATGTTATACATCAACATATTATCTTTAAAATGACACCATGATTGTCATCAACTTTTGAAAATAAGCAGAGATATTTGAGTTTTAACGCTTCACCATCCATGAGTCGTAGACTGCTGATATTAGAGAAATATTAATCGATTTTGTCAACGCCTGCTAACCTTTTTGTGATGGGTTGATTGTATGAATTTTATATATGTTATACATCAACATATTATCTTTAAAATGACACCATGATTGTCATCAACTTTTGAAAATAAGCAGAGATATTTGAGTTTTAACGCTTCACCATACATGAGTCGTAGACGGCTGATATTAGAGAAATATTAATCGATTCGAGAAATATCAGTCATTTTTGTTAAGGTCTGGTCAACATTTGGGATGGGTTGATGTTATGGATTTTATATATGATATAGAAGCCCATATCATCTTTAAAATGCTATATTTGTTGCTATCAATTTTTGAAAATAATCAGAGATATATACGTTTTAGTGTACCCCTGAAACGAAATATCAGTCAATGTCGTGAGAGTTTTTCTACCAGGTTGTCATGGATTAATGAAATAAATTTTATATATGTTTATATAGACACATAATATCTTCAAAATAAAGCCTTAATCAATACAAAAATTTAATTACTATGAAAGATATAAGGCTTTTACCAAACGCCATAAACCTGATGATTTTGTTTACATTTAGAATATTAGAAAAATTCGTTTTAAAAAAAATCTGTTGATGTTGCGACAATAATTTTTTGATGATATAATTTATTTTTAGTTGTTTTACTAATACCGATACTTTTTTTTTTAATATTTTGAAATTAAATTGAACGCCTGCTAGCTTCACACATACATTTACATACACGTTATCCCATACTACGAACGCCTGCTAGCTTCACCCCAGTTGCTAAATATAGCTCAGGCGGCAAATAAACCTTGCTAAAAAAAACTTAATTAAGTACTTACAAATGAAATGACTGTTTTGCTCCCTTATATTGTTTATTAAAGCAATTACAAGCAGCGCAATTCGGCATTTTTAAACTTCTAAAAAGATTCCGTCAATAGCATCAGATAGTTGGCCTTCCAAAATGGCGACCAGCGGCGAGGCGACACCCAGACAGGTCTAAGCGCAATCCAGTTATATTATAGAGATCAGTGGTCGTTGCCGGAATCGTGCCAGCATCGTTATTATCGCAAAACGATGCCGGGCCTATACTGTGCCGATTCCGTTGTGCTATGTGGGTAGTAGTGATCCCCCGTCTAAAATATATTTATTTTAGTGGTTATCTAGGTACATTTATGTATCGCCATGTCCTCTAACGTAGCTGGTACAGATGTCAGCTCAAATTTTGAAGTACTTTACCATATCTAATGAATGAATGAATGAATTTATTTATATAGCGCTAGATAAAGTCAGAGGCGCTTACGAAGGTTCCTTGGAATAGACATTTCGAAGAACACGCTATTTACATAGACATGAGAAGTTAACCCTAGATAACGCTGAGTTGACGCGAGCACATGTGAGTTAGTTTCTTGCTCAAGGAAATTACGTGCCTGGACCGGGAACCCGGGTCCTAACTCCTATGACTCTCAAAGCCGGTATCTATACCACTAGACCATCACGTCTCACAAATGTTTGAGCCAACTAAATTTACGCTCTGATGATGCTGATGAATCTAATGTTTAGGTTGCTGTTTTAGAACAATAAATCTTTTGAACAAGTTAATATAATTCATAGATACTTCTGATATATCAAACATAAAGTCTTTAAAACGTTTTTATTAAGAAAATAATTAGAACCATGCAACCTTTCAAGTTATGCTTAACTTTTGAGATTGACTTTTTGAATGGTCTGTACTCTGTACACTACAATTCAACAAGTAAAAACACTTGTTGAATTGTACACACTACCTCATAGATGCAAGGCATAAGCCCACATTATGACCTCATGCAGGTGAATTACTTGTGCTTTCCAAACCACTGTTTGTTAATCGTTAGGTTAGTAGAGGTAGATAGATAACCTGATTACTTTTGAAAGAAACAATTCACTTATTTATATAATTATTAAGATTGGTGGGTGTTGAAAACTTTCATAACACACCTAATAATACAGCACAATTTCAAGACTTTGCGATCACTTATACAATTTTAAAAAAATCATGGGCATTTAAAAATTTAAACTCTTTTAAACGTCATTTGAATGCCATGCAAATCAAACTTCAAAGTTTTATTAATAAGATTATTGCATTTTTCAATTTGTTAAAACATTCATAGACAATTTAAACAATTATTGAACATTGCCAATCAGTTATAAAAAATAAACATTGCTACGACCATAGATATCTATGGCTACGACGAACAGGCATTTGAACGCCATTTCGATACAAACTTCAAAGTTCTCTAGCTCAAATTCCTCAAGTCGGAAAACGGAAATTTTGGACACAGTAATGTACCGTATATATTCTGAACAAAATTCCAAAGTTTGGTCTCTATACCACTTTTTTCTACCTTTTACACGCGTTGTGATCTTCAGTTACCGTACTAATAGTAGAACATTTCGTATTTGACTTCTCTTTTGCTCAATCTTGCCACATTAAATTGGTCGCATCAGCGGGAAAGTCGCATAAGACATTTTCCTCAAAAAACATACAAATATAATCAGTTGTTAATTGTTTTTTGAAGTGAGCTCACAGTCATAAATTAAAGTTATAGTTTAAAACAATCAAATTTTTGGTGTTCGAAGCATTTAAACATTGGCGTATTTAGGGGGACTACATCATGCAATACCCCCTCTTTAACCGGTGACGCAGGTGCTAGGTTAGATGAGTTGGTAAAGTGTTAGCCTTGAATGTGAAAGCTTCACGGTTCGACTCCTACTCACCGCCTAGTAGCCCATGTCAACGGAAAACTTAGCAGCTAAAATCGTTCTCTCCGTGGAGCATGTAGGCTAAAAGAACAGCGCCTTTGAACAACCCGGAAAAGGCGCTTTATAAATTATCAAACATTTAAATTTACCAAATAAAGCAAACTATATTAAAAAACATAACAACATCAATCATTACAAAAACCAATACCCGTGATCGCTTATCGGCCGATATTATGGGCGCTCCTCCACAATTGTTTATTGTTATGCCAAATAGTTAACGTGATGATTTAGAAGATCATTTATCTCATCTCAGTTATTGGTCTCTTCTAATTCCCTAAAAGCCTATAATGTCACTCCCAGAAACCTCGCACCTTCCGCAGGTTTTGGCAATATACCTGTTTAAAACGGTCGCTGCTATTGCCCCGGCGGTTAACCGTAAAAATAATCGGTAAAATTGCTACTGAGTCGGCAGTCTACCTAAAATTAAACCCTAACCCTAACCATAGCCATAACCCTAACCCTAACCCTACCCTTACCCCTCTAGAAAATATGTACATCTTTATCAATTGATCGAAGAATCAATTGCTTTGGCAAAACCGCCGGCATATTAGCAATTTTACCGCGTATTGCCCCGGCTACTGCCTTGGTAATATATCTATATATCATATATAAACCATATATCTATAGTTATAACGGTTTAAAACACCTTCGTACTTAGCCAGGTATAAAACCCACACATATATTTTTCGAGCTTATAACATTCACGCATCATTTTTTATTATTCTTTCTTTATTGGCATTCAATCAAACATTATCCAAGACAGCCTTGCACCTTATCGCGAAGTGCTTTATCCATAGGCACGGCTACTAATTTTTATACAAAATTGTATCTTTTAACTCGTATTGGTTGTCTACAGGCATAAAGTTTTCTTAACCACTATTATAAATGTTAAATTATTTTAAATATTTGTTGTAATTCATGAATATTCAAAATATACGATACTTATACCTGATTGGGTGGAATAACTGAGACGAAGCTTGTCTGTCTATGGTTACTTTATCTTTCGGTTTCGAATTCTTTTCCGTCAGTATTCAGTATATATATTGAGTGTAGTTATCAAGACGTGTTTGTCATCGTACCGAGTGATTCAGTTAGCTGATGATTTATTAGTGACACTTTAAAAAAGTATTTACTCTATATTTTTGAGGAGTATTTTGAGTTATAATAGTTATATTATATTATATTTGAAAGCGAACAATAATGTTTAGAATTTTTTGTTGCGTCAAATTCGAATGTGAACCTTAAAAATGTTTTAAATTAGTTTAAATCAAGGTTTTCTTTCACTTTATCGGATGGGGCCGATTTTTTCAATAAAATAGTCCTATTTTAACCCTCACCCTAACTCTAATTAGCTAATTATAGCCGAGAATGTATTAATCTTTCACACATCCGGCCCTTAAAGTGAAAGATTACCTACTTTAATTTGTTATAGTGCCCTGAGCCAATTTCGATAAGAAATAATATTACAATCCCGCCGACAATCACTCTCTTTTGCACCTTCATTATGTCTGTGAAGGCAGGTGTTTAAAGTTAGCCACGAAATATCCCATAATAAAGTCATTACTGATTTTGTTTGACAACTGAACACTTGCCTAGTAACAATAAAACTTGACTTATATATTTTGAATCCTTTTGATATTCCGTTTATTAAAAAAACAATAAAAAGAAGTGCATGTGGAATTACTTTTCAATCAATTTCTGAAAAAAAAAACTTCTGAATCCTTTTGATTTAGCCTATACATCCCATTACCAGCACTTCTGGACAAGTGCAAATTTTTTTAGGTCTAGTAGTA
The DNA here is from genome assembly GCA_963978895.1 of Erpobdella octoculata. Lineage (NCBI taxonomy): Eukaryota > Metazoa > Annelida > Clitellata > Hirudinida > Erpobdellidae > Erpobdella > Erpobdella octoculata. Next base: position 40,537,431 of record OZ022239.1, on the reverse strand, counting down.
CCTCCCTGGGAGGTTAGGGAAGAGCTCAAATAATAAAAATGTATTAATCTCAAGTTATTTTTTATCATTTGATCAAACATGTGATAATTTTAACAACTTCTTTGTTATTGTTTCAGCTATAATTACTTCCAATATTTATTAGAAAAATGAATCGAACAAAAGCTCTGGTTGATGCAGAAGTTGAATTCATTCTGTCCAAACAGAAAACTAATGAAGAGGTATAATTGCAGACTTTCTATTTTACTTTTTGAAACAAAAAATTGAAATGCTTTGTTTTACATTTTGTGGTTGTTTTTTTGAAAAGAAGTTTGATATTTTGGAAATATAAAAAAATTGTTCAATAAAAATTAGCTTCAATATATTTCTATTGATAAAAATAGTAATTTTTTAAGGTTTTATTTTTAGAAACTTCTTCAAGGTTTCAAGATTGCCAAACTCTACTGTGACGTCAAAGAAGTTGAAAAAGCAAAAGAGTTTGTCAAGATTATTTGCATAATTTTAATTTGTTTACTTCATTATTTTGTAGCATTCACCTATCATTCGTATTAAATCAAACTTCTAGTATTTCTTCTTTGCTCAGGAAGATGAAAACCTGAATATAGTGCTTTTGCATTTGATTCAGGTACATTTTAGGATTTCTGACGATCCAGCCAAACCACGCCCCCGCCCATAAAGTTCTTGGACAAATTTACGAACTAATAGGAGTCGATCACGAGAAAGCACTCGGTGCTTATAAGAAATCACTCGAACTTAACTCAAATCAAAAAGATATCATTCTCAAGGGTAATCATTTATTTTCATAATTAATTTAATCGAGTTATCTACGGAAATGAGCTAATAATATATGTGGTTTAAAATTGCTATATTTTTTTAAACATAATTAGCCTCAAAATTAATTAACTTTTATTTTAAAACGTTTTCTATTTATTTTAAATTAAAAAAATTTCAGTTTGCGAAATTTATTGCAAAACCAGCTGTACTTCTCACGAATCTAAGGTTAGTTTGTTTTTCTGTCGAAATGAAAAAAAGTTTTTCAATTTGACTTAACCTTGACCTTGACATAGTCAGCTGACTGCTTGGAGGTTTTTTGACTCTACAATGCAGTTTGTTGATTAATCATCATCATCATCATGATTAATCAATTCTGTTGTCTGTCAGCTGCTATGTTCATTTTATATTAATTCTTGTCGGATTATTCCCTTGTTGAAAATTAAGAACATTGGTATTCGTTTAAAGCAAGTTGATTGTTGTTTTGTTTAGTTCTGGGCAGAGAAAGCGGAGAAGCATTTTTCTTCGAATCCAATTGTGCTTCGACTGAAGGTGAACTAACAGAATTTTAATATGGATATTCTAGTTTTTTTTTATAAGTTTCAAACTTATTTGTTTTAATTATTTGGTTGAAGTTGAAAGCAATGAAATTATTGAACGAAGACAAAAATGGTGTAAGCAGCAAAACAGATGTAAGTGTTTATAATTTATGCTATAATATTGTCATTTGCTTATGTTTCATTTGTTTTAAATTTCAAATTATTCTCAAATTGTTATAGAGTCCTATATCGAAAGAGTCTGATAATTATGATACCAAAGTTCCAGATATAAATTCAAAAGGTTAATGAAAATTGATTTTTTTGGGCATATAATTTATTTTGACATTTGATTTGTTTTTAAATTTGATTTGTTTTGACATTTTGTCTATTTTAACATTTGGTTTGTTTTGAAATTTTATTTATTTTTAAATTTTATTTTGATTTATTTTGACATATGTTTTATTTTGACATTTGATTTATTTTGACGATTTATTTTGACATTTGATTTGTTTTGACATTTTCCCACGTGTTATAATATTATTTTAATTTATTTTTTTCACCAGGAGTAAAAAATCTATCTACAAAATACTCAATTTCAGACAGTCCTTCAGATTTCCCAGTATATTATTTACCTTATTTAATTGACAATTTTTTCATTTATTATTGTTAGAATTAATGTTATATGGAAACTTATGCTTTAAGATTTTATGGTTTAATAGTTTGTTGTCGTTCCTAAAGAAATATCTATTTTATGCTCTCTAATTTTTTGTTCCTGGTAATTTTAATAGAATTTGTTTTCAATAAAATTTTAATTTCAAAGTAATTTTACTGATTATTATTAGAGAATTTCAATATCTATTTTATAGAACAAAGATATTCAGAATATAAACAGCATGGAGAGATTGGAGGCACAAGTTCAATCGCTGTGTGTTAGTGTTAATGAAAATCTCAAGTTCATCGTTGGAGAAATTCAGAAACTGATGGTAAGATACATTTTTATTGAAATTCTCTGATTATATCAGTAAATTGATCTTTTGCATAAATGTTCAAAAGGGAGAGATGACTGTTCTTGGAAACAAGTTGATCCAATTTGAATCCAGTAAGACCTCTACACAACGACCTCCATGCTCATGTCAATCTCATCCTTTGTCTTTTCAGCCGATCCAAACAGATTCGTTTTCCAATTTTAACTCTCACTCCATAAGATCTTCTTTGAAACATGACGCTAATACTGGAAAGTTTGAACCTCTTCTTGATTTCAAATCTCTCGTGTCTCCTCCGACTGTGAAACTTGTGACCGGGGAGGAAGAGGAAATGCAGTTGTTTTGTCAGAGGGGAGAGCTGTTTAGAATGGATTTGGATGGAAAACAATGGAAAGAAAGAGGTGTCGGAAAAGTTAAAATTATGCAAAACTGTTCAACAAATAAATTCAGAATTATCATGAGGCGGGATCAGATTCATAAAGTTTGTGCCAATCATTACATTACTAGGTATATGAAACTAGTAAGTATGCCATATGTCGACAATTCCTTCTGCTGGTTTGCTCAAGATTTTTCCGAAGAAAAATTGAAATTTGAGATTTTCTGTTTGAAATTTAAAACTCAACAAATCGCAGTTAAATTCAAAAGTTATTTTGATTTTTGCCTTGAAAAAGTGTCAGCCGGGGAAATAAACAAACTCGAAGACGTACAGATCAAGCTTTCACCTGAATTGTTCAAAAGTTCTGCAGGAAATTTGGAACGTTGCTATGATGGTAACGATAAAAGAAATGATTTAAAAAATGTTTTACATAATCGAAATGAAGATCGAAGATCATTCGTCAGACCAGAGAACTTGAGTGCCAAAGTTGAGGAAGCAAAACTAAGTTTGTCTGAGTTTTTTAAATTGAAGCAAGGAGAATGGAAATGCAAAAACTGCTGGAGTATAAATCGTTCCACTTCTGTTAAATGTACTTCTTGTGAGTGTTCCAAGTCAGGTGGTTCATCTCAGGAGAAAGAACTAAGGATCACATCTTTTTCATCAGTTAATAGCTCTTCCCTTATTGATTTTAGTAAACCAGTAATAAATTCTTTTAGTAAAGGTAGTGATGCTGCTAACAAGTCATCTAGCATATCTTTTTCCACAATGTTTACAACACAGCCACTGGCCTCATATGCAACAAATAAATTTGCAGAGAGTGTAAAAAACATCTCAAGCTCTGCAACACTGGGTGTAAAAGTTAGCCAACCAACAGTTAGTGAATCTCTTTCCTTTGCTGGAATCTCTAGTAAAAGGAACGTTAATGAGAATGTCGTCAACGTTTTAGCAGATAGTAAGACTTCTCAATCCACTCAGTCACAAACCTTAGCTGCATCGTCAGTATCATCAGCTGCAGAAAGGTTTTCATCCATGAGAGGATTTGTTTCATTAACTCTCAATACTGGGTCAAAGTCATCATCATGTGGAACATCAGCTCCTACCTTTGTGTTCTTAAATACTGGATCAGAGTCATCATCATGTGAAACACCAGCTTCTAAATCCGTGTCATCAAATACTGGATCAGATTCATCATCATCATCATGTGAAACACCAGCTTCTAAATCCGTGTCATCAAATACTGGATCAGAGTCATCATCATGTGAAACGCCAGCGTCTAAATCCGTGTCATCAAATACTGGATCAGATTCATCATTATCATCATGTGAAACACCAGCTACTAAATCCGTGTCATCAAATACTGGATCAGATTCATCATCATCATCATGTGAAACACCAGCTTCTAAATCCGTGTCCTCAAATACTGGATCAGAGTCATCATCATGTGAAACACTAGCTCCTAAATCCGTGTCATCAAATACTGGATCAGATTCATCATCATGTGAAACACAAGCTTCTAAATCCGTGTCATCAAATACTGGATCAGAGTCATCATCATGCGAAATATCAGCTCCTAAATCTGTGTCCTCAAATACTGGATCAGATTCGTCATCATGTGAAACACTAGCTCCTAAATCCGTGTCATCAAATACTGGATCAGATTCATCATCATCATCATGTGAAACACCAGCTTCTAAATCCGTGTCATCAAATACTGGATCAGAGTCATCATCATGTGAAACGCCAGCGTCTAAATCCGTGTCATCAAATACTGGATCAGATTCATCATTATCATCATGTGAAACACCAGCTACTAAATCCGTGTCATCAAATACTGGATCAGATTCATCATCATCATCATGTGAAACACCAGCTTCTAAATCCGTGTCCTCAAATACTGGATCAGAGTCATCATCATGCGAAACACCAGCTCCTAAATCCGTGTCATCAAATACTGGATCAGATTCATCATCATGTGAAACACAAGCTTCTAAATCCGTGTCCTCAAATACTGGATCAGAGTCATCATCATGTGAAACACTAGCTCCTAAATCCGTGTCCTCAAATACTGCATCAGAGTCATCATCATGCGAAATATCAGCTTCTAAATCCGTGTCATCAAATACTGGATCAGAATCATCATTATGTGAAACACCAGCTTCTAAATCCGTGTCATCAAATACTGGATCAGAGTCATCATCATGTGAAATATCATCTCCTACCTCTGCAGACTCAAAGCAGGAAGGTTTGAATATTTTATGATGTATTCGTAATTTGCTGTATTTTTTAGTATATTATTTTGATATATGATTATACTTTTTATAGATTCTGAAGACGATTGCATCATCATTCGAGCCAAACTTCCTTCTCCAAATCATATTGCTGAAGCCAATCGTTACAGTCTCCCAGATTCATTTTACAACTACTTAAATGGTCCAAGCTGTCCAGGATGCATTGGTTGTGATGAAGACAGATTTGTTTTCAGCTCGGTCGATCTGAAAGGTACGAGGAGTTTTCGGATTATGAATGTTCATCATTTTGCCTCATTTAATTGACTTCCGCCATTTTGAAAGACACAATTGTTGTGATTGTATGAGTTCAAAGGAAGGCACCCCACGCTTTTGTGTTTACAACTTATTTTATCTTTTTTAGTGCATTTAAATATAAGCGTGTTTAAAAAAATTTTTAATATTATTTTTTTAAATTCATAGCATATTCTTATTAATTGAGTAAGCACTTGATGTTTATAAAATTATATTACATGAGAAACTGGGATAAGAAACTTGCAACCAATAAATTTTTAAAAGCTACCTATTTTTTAATGTTCACCAGGCTTTAAATATAAAGGCAGGAAACAAAGCAGCCTTTGCTACATTTTCTCGCCTATAGACTATAAGCATTGCTTGTTAAAAAATTTAAACATCATTTGGCTTGTTTTAAGAGTTCTATTCAGTTTTTCAAACAATTTTCATAAATTTCTTGCTATTATAATTTTATATTTTGTTTGTTTACAAATTTGGTGTCATTTTTTTATCTTTAAATATCTGTAGCATCTCAGATTTTGGATACAACTCCAATTATATTTGGGTCATCTTCTGATGTTGTTGACTTCAGGAGTGTCCCATCATCGGGAAGTAGTTTCAAAAAAGGTTAGATTATTCATACTGGTGGGCTTTAATTTAATTTAAACAAATTTCTGAGATTTTCAGCATGTTTATCTTAACTTGCTTTTTTCTGTTTGTTTGATTTATTGTTTGTTTGTTTGTCAATATTGCATGGTATATATATATAATGTTTGTTTGTTTGTCAATATTGCATGGTATATATATATATAATGTTTGTTTGTTTGTCAATATTGCATGGTATATATATAATGTTTGTTTGTTTGTCAATATTGCATGGTATATATATAATGTTTGTTTGTTTGTCAATATTGCATGATATATATATATATATAATTAAACAATTTTGTTATTATTTGTTATAAAATAAATGATTCCATTAATGTATTCTGTAATGGACTCTTGATCAAAATCATTTTTTCTTTTGTAGATGCGAGATTTTCATGGCAAGGAACTGGTCAGAAACTGTTTTCAAATAGGGTTGTGACTTTTCCAAAAAGTGGTTTAAGAGGTAAACACATTTTTTACTCAGCACACAGAACGTACATTTGTTATTTTAAATGTTTTTTGTGGTATTGTAGAGCCAGGCAAGGATTATGATAATGATGAAGAAGAAGATGATGATGATGAAGTGGAACCATACTCTGCTGATGACATCCATTTAGAACCAGCGGAGAGTTTGCCGATCGTTGATACGAAGACGGTCGGAGAAGACGAAGAAGAGCTGTATAAACAAAGAAGTAATTTGTATCATTACGATGGTGGCCAGTGGAAGGAACTAGGAATAGGAGAGATGAAGATTCTTAAAGATAAATCGACTGGTAACTTTTCAAGACACAATTGAAACAATGTCCAGTGACTTAAATAAGTTTCTTGTCATTCCAGGAATCTGTAGACTTCTTTTTAGAAGAGACTGCGTTCAGAAAGTGGTATGCAATCATTTGCTTACTGCAAATATCAAGTTGGATCGTATGAGCTCGTCAGAAAATAAGTGGTGCTGGTCCGCAATTGATTTTTCAGATGGAAAGGCTAAGGTGGAGAAATTTGCTATAAGATTTGAGGTCTGAACTTGCTTTTTATGATCTCGGATATTCTGTTTTTTAACATCGGTGCAAAATGTAATAGAATTTGTGATCTCTATTACAGACGGCTGAGCTTGCAGAAGGTTTTAAAGTTGCCATCGATAAGTGCAAAAGCAATCCTGGTATGTTCAGATTTATTTTTTTTTCAGCTTTTTATTTATTCGTTTGTTTCTTTAATTATTTATTTTTTATATATTTATTTGTTTCTTTAATTATTTGTTTATTTAATTATTTGTTTATTTAATTATTTGTTTATTTAATTATTGATTAGTTTATTTATTTATTTATGCTTTTAATATTTTGGAAGAGAAACACTTACTGATGCCTAATGGAAGGAAGTTTATCCACAGCAAGAGAAGCATATCAGAGAGCATGAGACAGAAGTAGAAGCAGTGGCATAGCTAGATATTTTGCTGCCCAGTGCAGCCCTTGAGTTTACCGTCTTTCTCAATACACATAAATGAGGCAAATCAATGTTTACAGTTTTTATGATTTAATCAAATTACACATGATTAATTGTCTCTCATTGTTCTGTTTCTTTATTGAAATAACTAAAAATATTTCTGGTTTTTATTGGTAGTTTAAAAAAAATAAAATAAAGGATGTGATTTGTGTCAAAACTGTTTTCTGTTTGTCTGGTGTTTCATATCTCTTTTAATTTTGAAGTTATTGCTTTGCTGGCTGAAATGCCCAAGTTCTTGACCAAAAAAGAAAATATTAGTTGGTTCAATAAAAGTGTGGCAAATTCTGAAAAAACTCATTTTAGGCTTGAAAAACAAAGTTTTCACTTTATCAACTCTATTTTGACTATTATTCAATTTTGTAAAAAAGATAACCGTCTTTGTTGGCCTAAATGTTGCTGCACATGTATGAAATTATAATAATTTTTTTTGGCCTGGGCCTGCATCCTTACCTTCTTTCGTACTTGCACCTACTATATATATATATATATATATATATATATATATATATATATATATATATATATATATATATATATATATTGTTATATCTATGATACTGATTTCACTTTCACTTATCCCATCTATTGATATCCCGACAAGTATTTTTATTAACATTGATTATATTAGAAGGTATAAGTAGCATTAACCAAGCTTTATTTATTATCATCCAATAAACTAGAAAACCATTCTTCTGGACCTGTTATACGATTTGACGAAAATATAACACTGGTGTCTTGAAGTGGGTTAAAAGAATGGTTTTGAAATCATTGGATGAGCTTTGGGCGAGTGAATTGAAAGACGAGCTGGAGAAACGTGGCCTGAGCGATACAGGTAAAAAATATGAACTTAGGGAACGCCTCATAGCCGCGTTAGTGAATGAAGGTTATAGGCCATACGACGATGAATATTTATTCGATATTGACGAGGAAGCTGTGGTCAAGCGGAGGAAATTAAAAAACAAATTGCTGGAAGAAGAAAGACAACAAGCGAGAGAAAACATGGCAGAACAGGGGAGACAGGAGAAGGAATGATTTTTGGCCACGAAAACAAAGTAGCAGCAGCCGCTACAACTGTTGAGAGTTTGGTCGCAGGGTTGGCTGAGGCAGTGGTGGACACGGTTCTGGACCAGCGGGTTGCTGGTGATGTGGGTTGCTGCGGCGAAACCCAATTTGAACAGGAGTCCACCAGCTGAGTCTCAGAGCATGTGACGGATGACGGCCGTACAGACTGCATAGGTCAGGTGGGTCATGATGATAAGCCTGTCAAAGACGGTCATGATAAGGAACCTTGCAAAGATGTTCAAGATGAACCATGCAAAGATGATGATGACGAGCCTGGCAAAGATGGTGACAATGATGCAGTCGGTTTGGACGTTGACAACAAATCTAAAAAGATGAAAAGAATGTTGAAAACGAAATGCAAAACGATGAGGATGAAAGTGACAATGATGATTATAATATTGACAATAACAGCGATGGCTTTTACCCATACAGCGAAGCCTCCATAACAAACGACGTCACCGAATATTCAGGGTCAGATTTTAGTGACGAATCTGACTCGGATGAAGCAACCGAGGATTTAAAAACGGACGAAACTCCAATGGAGAAATACGTCGAAGCTAACTTGACAAAAAAAGAAGACACTGATTTGAGAGACGATAGCGATGATTTGAAGAAAGATCCGCTGGACGATATGAAAGTTGACACCGACGAAAGAGCCGAGTTGGAATGTGAAAAGAAAACGTTCGATTGTAGCTTGGAAGAAAACAAAGATGACGGCGATGAACTTCTCCAAAACAACAATAGCAATGCAGCCAGCAAAAACTCTATAAAAGATGAGCCAAGAACAGAGAACGGTACCGAGGATTCTAAATCAGATGAATCCACAGAGGATTCTAAATCAGATAAACTAAGAGTCATTTTAAAATTAAATAGCAGTTTGATGAAGGGAATTATCGGATTTATGGAAAGTGTTTTCGAAAAACCTTTTGAAGAGTTTCTTGAGAAAGATCTTGAGGAGTGGAGGAAAAAAAACCAGCCATGGAATATTCGATGGAAAGATATCTAAGATATTTTCATGAAAAAAATATGGCGGATATTCGACGGCGGGATTGTGTTATGGAAAACAATGTGCTGAATATTCAATGGAGAGATACCTCAGATCGCGTAATAAAAAAAAGATGGTGCTTATATGAAATATGATTTCAACAAAGTTCTAAAAGATGTGAAGGAAGAATGAAAAAGCAGACAGTTCCGATAAACCGTGCAAAGATGTTCAGGACGAGGCATGCAAAAAAGGCTGTGATGAATCATGCAGAAATGGCGACGATGAGCCAAAGAAATACTATGTTGATGAGCCAAAGAAGGACTGGAAGAAACTGCGTCAAACGGTCAAGAGACTTGACCATGTTGTTTGCGAATTGCGGTCAAAGCCACGAGTAAAAATCAAGGTATTTTGTGTTTGTGGCCGAGTCGCATTTCCCAAAAGCGACTATGCTGTTCGAGACGAACAGGATTAAGAAGGGGGTAGTGTTATATCTATGGTACTGATTCCACTTTTCCCATATATTCATACCCCGAGAACTATTATTATTAACAGGGATATATATATATATATATATATATATATATATATATATATATATATATATATATATATATATATATATATATATATATATATATATATATATATATATATATATATATATATATATATATATATATATATATATATATATATATATATATATATATATATATATTATTCATCAGCCGTCTTCGGCTCAAGTTTCTGCGTCGACTAAACGCGATTCGGACAAACGCATTAATTTCGACGCTGAAGAATAATTTCGTTGGATTCATTCTTACTCAATCTTTCTCCCACGATCTCTCTCGTTAAATTCGTTACATGCGAAATTCGTTTCGCATTGAAGTAAACATTTCATAGTATGTTAAAGTGGATATCTGAGACCAAAGCGAGCACTAAAAATTCTACAAAGCTTGCAAACGGAAAAACCTCTTCGACTGAGTTCAAAGATAAGTTCAAGAAGGGCAACGATAACGAATTGAATATGTTTGAGATGGAAGATTTTACAAATGGAAATTGGAAGACTTCCAATTCTTTGCCATTTTCTCGTGGTAGCAATAATATTTCAACCGTTTTTCTCTGCTCGGCAAAAGGAATAGACAAACATAATGACCAGGTAATAATTTCTATTTAAAGTGTTTATAAATCTAAATAATTTTATTAGAATATATGTTATTGATTTATTGATAAAATTATTATACTTTAGTCACCGCTAATAAATAAATCAGGTTCTTGAAGATTGCATCATCTGCATCGGTTCAGAGACGAGTTCGAAATGCTTGCAGTTGAGAGAGAAAACCAGGAAAGAAGAACGTTTAAGAGATGGCGCCAACAAGCTTCTTGGGTATTTTGTTTAATTAAAAAATATTACTTATGATTTACCAATAATTGTGAAAAATATGGCTTTTACATAATAATATTTTAAAAAACAATTTTCCATTCAGAACAATCACATTTAAAAAATTCAACGTGATGGTAGTTCAAAGTACCGTCTTAAAATGCTGTTAGCAAGATGAGATTGAGTAGAATCAGTATCAGTTATATTTCGGCTTAGAATGATCGGTTTTTTGTTGCTACAGCTAGGTCTGGTCATTTCTTAGAGAGTCTGCTAAACAATTAATTGACGAAATGCAGATAATGTTAAAGGTCAAATAACTCACAACACGAGATAACGAGCAAAGAGTAAACAGAATTTCATGTGCAGAAATGTTTATATTTATTGTAATTATTATCTAGATATTTCTTATAAAATAAATCTAATAAGATTTATTAATAACCTAAAAATCGATTTAGGAAAACGATTTTTGGATACGTGTTTATGTGAAAAGCCGCAATGCTTACTTTGGACTTTTCATAGAGAAAATGAATGAAAGTTGATGATTGTTTTGGTGAAGCCGTTGATGAGGGGCTATGAGGCCGTTTGTGGTTTAATTGGGTGTACGGGTAAGTTTATGGTTAAATAGGAGATGGGTTCTTTAACTTTATGGTTTAATCAAGGGGGTATGATTTCATAAGCGGTATTATTTCGGACTCCACGATGAGTAGAAGAAAAAAGTGGAATCACATTATTTATGAGCTGTGCAAAGTTTATCCTTGTATTCCATGTGAACTCCATCCTTTGACTGTACTGTAGTTAAATTTTTATTCATTGTCTAGAGTCTGTTCACTGTTCAGCAAGTATAAACAGTGTATATTATACACTCTTACACTCACAAAAGCTCATACACATAAGAGAATACACACGCGAAATTTACTAAAAATAATTGTAATCGATAAATTAGCAGGTAAATACCTAAATAGCTGATTAGTGTCACCTGAAACCACCTGTGTATGTTGTGTGTGACTAATATAAGTTTGTGTGACAATTCAATAATAAATGGCGAAAACATTAAAACCCATAGACGACAATTTTATCACTAATTTTTTTATTGCTATGAATTAAAATATTTGAAATTTGTTAAAATTTCAACAAAAAGAAATAAAAATTTTTCTCAAATAAATAAATGCTGTTGTGTGACATTTTATTTAAATAATGTAGATCTCGAATCATCACCACAAGGTGTGGCTTATATATATTCTACAACAAATCCACAAAACTCAAAGCCACCAGTTTCTTTAAAATAGAAAAACTAATCTGTCACAACGACTCTAATGAGTGAAACGTCGGCAATATTAATGTTTATTTCAGTTTTTTTTCTCCAGCTGTTAAATAATTGAATTAAACTCGTCAACATCTTGATAGCACGTTTGCAATTTATAACCAACTAACAAATGCACTGTAACGTTTTTTACTAGTCTTAGAGATGACGACATCTGCAACAAATTATCGTTAACAAGAATAATTTCGAATGCAATTTTTTACAAGCTTTTGTCAGATAATTTCGCTTGAGAAGTCGTATCTACAAAATCCAATTTTAAAATACACGCACAAATTAAAATTTGTTTTGATTGACAGAAACTTTCAAATAAATAATTGATGAACAGTTTAAATAAAATATATAAAACAAGAAAACGCTTAATAATCTCTACCTTAGTCTTGTTTACAATTTTGCAGAATAATAAAAGACGCCAAGGTGAGGATACGACTACTTGGTGAATTAAACCTCACCAACACAAACCTACAAGCACTGAGAGAGCAACATTCTGAATTGGCAACTTTCTTCAGTAATAATTTATACGATAACGTGGCTGTTTCGAAGAACTGGTTGGGGTTTTTTAATCATTTTTCAAGGTTTTTCAAACATTTAATTATAAAATATTTATTTATTTATTTATTTATGAAATAGAGGCCATGTCCTCCCCTATACACATATCAGCCATGTTGCCCCAATACACATTTAGGGCACGTTGCCCCAATACACATATCAACCATGTCACCCCAATACACATATAAGCATCCTACTTCACCAGAATTTCAAATATATCAAATAAGGAAAACGTCCTTACATGGATTATGTGAAATACCAACTCATTTCTGGGATTGCAAAATAATTCTGCCACTATGTATATATATAAATAAATAAATAAATTAATTAATACATAAATTAATTAATTAATAAATAATAAATAAATAAATAACAAAATAATTTATAAACTTATATTAATCCAAAAAATGTATTCAAAGTTCATCGTAATTTTAAAACATCCGTCCTTGGGACGGGCAAAACCACTAGTTATTTAGAAACATTAACTGGATTGGGTCAATAACAAACTTGGAATGTTTGTGTTTTGATTGTATTTAACGGAAGCAATATAAATTAATTATGAAATAGTAATAATGCAAAATGGATAAAAAATCAATAATTTGAAATGTTATAAGAAAGAAGTTGTTTCGTTTGTGATGTTTGGTTTAAAAGAATTTATTTCGTTAGAGGTGCGACTGAGAAGATAAGACTGACAAATTTATTTTCTGAAAAGGAAAGTTGAAGATCAAGTTAAAGATTTATATTTTTACATTTTAAGTCGAAATAATGTATCGGAAATTTCAATTTTGAGAAGAAATAATTTTTTCATGTACTGAATGTTTTGAGCCTGTGAAATTTGAATGAATGAATCTCTCCTCAATAGTGGGTGTGTGTGTGTTCGTGCGTGCGTGCGTGCGTGCGTGTGTGTATTTATGAGGGAGTGTGTGCGTGTGAAAGTTTGTGTAAATGTGTGAGTGTGAGTGCATGCATGTGTGAGTGTATTATTCAAGGTTAAAAATAAAAAACAAAAAGTAAAACAAAAGTTTAAATTAAAAAAAAAATGAAAGAATGAGAAATCATTGGAGATCTTCGTATCTCTAATTTCCATCTCTCTTGCGAAGGAACGCAGAGACCGGATTGGATGTTATTGAGGCCTTCTCACAGACCTTCCAACATGTGTCTTTACTGTTTCATTCATTGCAGTGGAAAGGAAGGGGGGTGGAGAGATGACAAATCAAACTTCCATTCATCATGAATTATACAGACAGGATGGGTGGGTTAGGGTACTGTGGCGGAGAAGGGCGGATGTCTTCTTAACTGTTAACATACTAATTATATTGATATATTGAGGCTTAATTTTTTTCTGTATTTTTCATAGTTTTAAGTAATCAAAATTATACTTAAAATGCTTTACATAATTTAATCTTAATTTTTTTTTTACAAAATATCAACTAATTACTGAAAATCTGAATTGTTTTTATGTCTTTACATCACGAATGTAAATTCATTATTCATTACATTTTATATTGAAGTAACAAGGCGATGATGATGATGATGCTTGCACCAAACTTTAAAGAGATGAAGACAGACAACTGTTTCGACAACCTCAAGGTGAATCAATAATTATAAATTAGTTATTAAATTAATTATTATATATATATATATATATATATATATATATATATATATATATATATAAATGCAATTATATTTTAATTCTTACTTTGTTATTTCACTGCATTAGGTCAAATAAGTGGTATTTAAAGCGGTCCATGGTACAACTTGCGCAGTGAGGTTTGACAAATTACCTATGATAAACCTTCTGCTTGTCAGATCAAACACCATGATATTCATTAATATTAATATATAAATAAATTAATAAGATAAATTGAAGTTAAATTTTAAGTTTTTTGTATTAATTACTTCATCCATATATGAGATGAACTTTAACAAATTTTTATTTCAAAAGTTTCAAAAACAATTTTTTTTGATGAATTAAAATTATTCAAACGAGCTCTTATTTTGTCGGTCTGGTGGAATGCATAATGCACCACCTCAAGTAACTGTTTAATTATTATTTAATAGTTGAGAAGTAGTATACTATAAAACATTTAAACTTATAAGAATTGACATAAAACATAAATTGTTTGAGCCAAAATGTCTATAACGAACATCAAGTGTTGTTTAAATAACCATTTATGGCATTTATTATTATCCTTAACTTTTAAACTCAAAGAATACACAAAAACTTATAAAAATTGACATAAAACATAAACTCCATAAAGTAAATATAACTTATTTTTCATTAAATCTCAATTTTTCTTATAAATAATGAAATTAGTGTGAAATATCAAGTTGTAAATAAATAATGCTATTACAAAATTTGTTTATTGCAAAATAACAATAATTTAAATAGGGAAAGTTCGTAGTTACAAGTTATTTTAAACATTATGAATATAATAATAATAATAATAATAATAATAATAATAATAATAATAATAATAATAATAATAATAATAATAATAATAATAATAATCATAATAATCATAATAATCATAATAATAATAATAATAATAATAATAATAATAATAATAATAATAATAATAATAATAATAATAATAATAATAATAATAATAATAATAATAATAATAATAATAATAATAATAATAATAATAATAATCATAATAATCATAATAATCATAATAATAATAATAATAATAATAATAATAATAATAATAATAATAATAATAATAATAATAATAATAATAATAATAATAATAATAATAATAATAGCATTAAATCATAACAAAATGTATAATTTCATTTAAAGATCTTCTTAGAAAAACATTATTATGAAAACCCTCTCAACTTTCAAAACGAATTTCATCAACTCAATTTAATGAGGAAGGTTTGTGTTTCGTTTTTTTTTCTCGTCAAAATTTTTTATTATTCATAATTATTATTTTAATTATTTATTAATATTTATAATTATTCGATATTATTCTTAGTTATTCATTATTATTCATAATTATTTACAATTATTTTTAATAATTTTTATTCTTACCGACGACATCATCATCATCAACGCTTATTTCTTTCTGTTTATATTTTTTTATAACCATAATTTATTAAATATCATATAATAAATGAAGTTATCAAATAAAATTCTCAATATTAATCTGTGTGCTCTATTTAGATAACTTGTTTGAAAGTTCAATTTTTTATTTACACCAATTATTGCCAATTAGCATCAAATATCACCAATAATTTCAACATTAATAAAACTAGATAATTAATCGATAATTTAATAAAAAAATTATTAAATGCAATTTCAATAATACTTTGTTTTTCTTGACTCTGTTGAAGTCCCTATGACTTACCTTGACTTACCTATGACTTACTTATGACTTACCTTGACTCACCTTGACTTACCTATGACTTACTTTGACTGGCCTTGACACACATGCAATTATATAAAAACGTGAACCTGTATAAAAAAAGTAAAAACAAAACTTATGCATATATAAACAGGTGTACAATTGCAAAAACTTATATATATATATATATATATATATATATATATATATATATATATATATATATATATATATTTATATATATATATATATATATAACAGGTATACAATTAGGTAGGTCGTAATCAAGATTTCTCCCGCTGGCACCATTTTTTGAATTGAAAAACAGCCGTTTTCTTACCTCTCATCCTACCTCCCACTCATCCCACCTCACATTCATCTTACCACCCTCCCATCCTACCCCTCTCTCCTGCTATCTCCCTCTTAACCTACCTCCCTCCTATCCTACCTCCATCCATCTCCCTTTTTTCATTATCTCTCCTTGTATTTATGTATAGTTTCTTCTCTCCGTGTCGTTTACCCATCCCTATCCTCAAATCTTTCGTGTTAATGAAGTTTACTTTCTTTCTATCTCTACATCACACACGCACACAAAGACATATATGCACACACGCAACATCACTTTCTATGAAGGACGTCTTTGTTAGACTCACATGTTGGAATTTTTGCCCATCTTCAATGAGGCAGTAACTACTTTCTTTTCTTTCTTTCTTTGTTTTTTCAGTTTTGTTCGTCCTTTAAAGAATTTTCCTTCCATGAACAGGTGCTCCAATTCACGTACACATCCACATACACACACACACACACACACATATACATGTGCATACAATTTGTTTTTTTCCTTCAGCAATCGCGTGATAAATTATTTTAAAGTCTACTTTTAACCATGTTTGTGTTCTGCATCTAAATTCTCCAAAGATTTAAATCAGTTTTTTAAAAAAAGTAGGTGCCAAATCAACTCTAATATTCGTACATATATATTTTTTATATATGCAAACGTGTACCGATTCGACGTTACAAATCGCTCCGTCGTAAATTTCCTCGTTTCTTATCTTTTTATAAACACGAATATGTTTAACGTTCTCAAATAATTAACTGCAAAGTTAGGTACTTGAATAAATTTAAATGAAGTTTTGAAAATTGTTATAATAATAGTTTAATGAAAACAATTTATTGAACGCAAACATTAGCGAGGATAATTCGTTTTAAAAATCATTAAAATGTTTATTATTATAATATCACCGAAATGAATAGTATGTAAAAATGATATTCAAATTATAGATTCTGCTAAACACCTTGTTGTTTCTAATTGTCTTTTACGGTTTTTATTCGCATGTGGAATAACCCGCAACACGGAAGATTATGTATGTGAGGATTGCAAATAGAAAAAATTTTCAAATCAATATGGAAGGAAATTAGTTTTTATTAAAAAAATTTAAATTGAAAAATTAAATATCGATTTCTTTAAATAAACTAAAAACGATGGTTCATTGTAATTCTGTAAAAAAAAATAAATTTTAATAAATTCTACTTTATATTTCATTCAAATTTGCTTCAATCGATCTGAAAATTTAATAGAATGTAAAGTCCTTTACGACAAATAAAACCACTAAGTTTCAGCTTGATTGGGTAGCAGAAAGTTTGTTATTTAAACGTCAAAATGTCCCAACGCATTTGAACGTATGGCTTAAGCAAGCAAGCACGGGGAAGTTAATATAAAGGATTTAATAAGCAAATAAGCAAATGAGTCATGCCAGAGCTATTCAAATAAAAAAAAAATAATAAAAACCTCTTTACATTCCAACATTAGAAATGCTTGGGACCTCTCATAGACCAGCGAGGTTTGCAGTCTTTGTACGATTACTACAATCAACTTTATTATGTCGAAAGGAGATTCTTTCTGGAAGATCCTGATGCCAATCTAGTCACATTTGAATGGTTGGCTGCCACTATAATTAAAACCATCATTGTCCGTCATCATAATCAACCTTCATTTGTTTTTCCTGTTTGTTTGTTTGTTTGTTTGTACGTTCGTTCATTTATTTATATTTGTATATTTATTTATTATCCATTTTGTAATATGACTATGGTGTTCAAAAATTAATCTATTTGTTTGTATCCATCTTTTTTTTATTTAGCCATCTATTCATCCGTCCACAAATCTATTGATTCACACATTCATCCACCACCCATGCATGAATGCATCCATCTACCGACCTACCCATCCATCCATCCATCCATCCATCCATCCATCCATCCATCCATCCATCCATCCATCCATCCATCCATCCATCCATCCATCCATCCATCCATCCATCCATCCACCTATCCAACCATTCATCCATCGATGCATCTGTCAGTTCATCTATCTCCTAATTTTATTCTAACAGTTAAGATTTATCTTTTCAATCCTTACAGGTACGATTGTTTTTCGGGCATGATTTCATCCCAGAGAACAGTAAGTTTTGAAAAGGGATGTTTGCTATTCAACATCGCCGTTCTTTATGCGAAGATCGCCATTAGAGAGGTGTGCTCTTATATAATCCCTGTTATTTACCACCGTTACATTTGTTACTTTGTCGGCTTGTATGCGTGTATGTATGTATGTATGTATGTATGTATGTATGTATGTATGTATGTATGTATGTATGTATGTATGTATGTATGTATATAATTTATTTATTTACTAGGTGGTTTCAGGTCGACAGGGCTGTATATAAGTTATGTAACCAACCTGAACTCAATCTTAACAATAAAATAACCATATAATTTAATACTTACATTAATATTAATTACCTGTGTTCCCGAGGTTGTCAGCAAAGCAATATGAGCTATTATTTTTTTATTGATGTATTCACTTACCTATTTATTCGTTTATTTGTTTCATTATTATTTCTTATTATTATTTCATGCATTTGTTGAATTGTTTATTTTAGTTATTTATTCGTGTTTTAAGAAAAAACCTGACAGAACGCAGGAAATCATATAAATTTAAATATTTTATTCTTATATTACGTGCTCAATTTATTTCGCCCTGTACTAGATGGTTTTAAACACTAGTGGCTTTATTTAGAAAAAATTTCCCACCCTTGACCTACATTCTCATTATTTAAACCACATTATTGTGTAATTTATGTCATTAAGAGCATTCCACAATTATTTTATATTTCTCAAATGGCAAATAATTTCGTCAGATAAAATTGGGCGATAATTCGGAAAAATCGAAGAACGGAAACGGAAGTGAATGCTTCCTCAGAGCGGCAGGTGCTTTTCGACTGCTGAGAGAAAACTTCAGCAACGCGCCATCTTGCGACCTTCAGTGGAACTGCTCGGAAATGCTGACGGATCTAATGGTGTTGCAACAACATGAAATTCTTGTTGACGATGAGTTTTCAACAAGCATAAATGCTGAAATAACCGATTCGAATACTTTAACAAAACTGGCAAAATACGCTTCGTACGTAAGTACAATTTTATCAACCAGCTAATAACATAATAATAACAGCTAAGTACAATTCTTATTCATAAGCATTTTCACTTTAATGAGATTTTTTAATTTATTATTCTGTCAACCGTATCCCAAATGATGATGCGTATTTCTAATTCATTTACTACTCAAAACTTCAGCACTACGACAACAAACTTCATTCATCTAAACTCTATTAATATTATTAATTAAACTCCTGACTGTTTTTTTATTTGCAGTTATCGGAAAATTACTTAAAAATCAGTTCAAGATTATCAATTCTGACGAGCATTTCAAGTTTGTGGTGCGATTTGGTGGATTGCAAGCAGTTCTATTACGACTCACTGGCTCAATGTCTCGTCTTTCAAATATACAAACAACTTTTCACTCTCAGCAAAGGGCAGGACAGTACACGTCTACTTGACATTCATCTTTCACTGCTCAATAAACTGTATGCCGATCCATTTGAAACTTCACCCGAACATCTTCTTTCAACTGGTTAGTTAAAATTAAAATCATTCGATACTAGTGGTTGAGACAATTTATAAAAATACATAATTGATGATTTTTTATGACTTTAGCTAATATACGTAAACTCCTTTATTTTATATACAAGTTTAGAGAAGGTACCAATTATCGTGGCTGGTCTTCATAACTCGAAATTGGAGAGGTCATGCATTTTGTTCTTTCTAGTAAACCTTCCTACCTTTATGGTAATACATTTCCACCTAATTATTGACTCTGGTTGTTTTCTACATGGAAGATTATTTCTAGTGTTTTCTAAGCAGTTATAGCCATTATACTCAGTTAACAATTTAAAAGCTAGCACAATTCTATTCTATAACTAAAACTTTTGTTATTAAAAATTTTATGAAAGCCACATAAATCTTCAGGGAGGTCAACAGCCAGAACATCACTTACCTATTTCCTCCCACCATTTAAAAAAATGCAATCTGGCAATCTCTTTTTCTGAGAATATTTTTTCTTGAGTGTTCTTCAACTGGAACATCGTTTATTAAATTTCAGCAAAATCTCACATTCGAAGAAGCATTTCTTCCATTGAAAAAGCCCTGAAAATATCTAAGAAGCACATCAAACTACATTTCGCAGTTCAGCAACTTCTGAGAACGCTCTATGAACGGTAGTGGTGAAGTTTCAGTTAGCATTTGCATGAAAACATTTGAATTATTTTTTGGTATTTGAAGAAAATAGCGAAAATATGTTTATTAGCTGGTTGATAAAAACTGGTCAATTTTTTCCAACTTTTTGATTTTTAAATATTCCCTCAAAAAATGTTATAATTATGTTACTGTTTTATTTTATTTATTTATTTATTTATTTATTTATTTATTTATTTATTTATTTATTTATTTATTTATTTATTTATTTATTTATTTATTTATTTATTTATTTATTTATTTATTTTATTTATTTATTTATTTATTTATTTATTTATTTATTTATTTATTTATTTATTTATTTATTTATTTATTTATTTATTTATTTATTTATTTATTTATTTATTTATTTATTTATTTATTTATTTATTTATTTATTTATTTATTTATTTATTGGTTCGAAAGAGTGTCAGGTGAGTCGATAAAAGCTGAAGAATTCGTAGATATGTGGGATGGATATGAAGAGGTTCCCAATATAAGAGGTTTCATTTCATTTTGTTTTAGATTTGCTGATAATTTGCTATTTATTTGAATGAACTTAAATTTCGTTTTATTTAAATTCTGAAAGGAAAACCATACAAAGAACTTAAACCAATTCCTCCTGACTTTACGAAATATAAGGTGGACGACCTTTTCAAGAGATTGGTATGTTAACAACTTCGTAACTGCTGTCTAATACATGGAACGTACGTGCAAATAAAATAAAAATGTAACAAATTTGACATATAAAGCAATTAAAATAGTTTTAAACAAAGAAACAATATTTATGCAATTGTTTACATGAATTCAAATCTTTAGAGTAACCCGGAGTAACCTTTTAAAAACATTACAAACATTTACAGGGATCTCTCTCAATTTTCTCCAGCAGTCACAGATGGAGTAAACCCAGAGAAGTTAGCTTTGATTGTACGAAATGTAAAGAATATGGGTTCACCATAAGGGGCGAGAGTCCCTCAATCATTGCATCTGTTGATCCTTGTACACCAGCCAGTGTTAGAAAAATCTTCTTTAGTCCAACTAAAAATTCATTGCGTAAATTATGTTACATTTGTGAACATTGAAATGCAAGCTTTTTATTCGTAAAAATATTAAACTATTTGTTATAACTATTATCAAATATTTAACTAAAGTTGAACTTTTTGATGAAGTGTTTTTTTAATCTTTTTTTGTAAAGTGCACCAAAAATTGTTTCTGTAATTAATTTTAATTTGCACAAGAAAGTAACTAAGGTTAATATTTTATTCAATGTAGAATCGTTACTAAAAGTAAATTTAAATTTCTACTTTTTATTTAAACTTGTTAGTTAAGACCAAAAAAATCTAGTTGTTGAACTAATAAGTGCTTAATTCGTAAGCATATTCAATTTCAGGAAACTTCAATGCTGGTTGGCGATTTCATAGTTGCAATAAACAACGTGGACGTCAAGTGGACATCTCACGTTGAAGTTTTCAACGCGCTCAAATCTTGCACAGGAAACATCTTAACTCTCACAATCATCACTCCGACTGATAAAAACTACATCGACCCCGATGCTCCAGGGGAGACCGAAACGAGACACGACGGTTGTACGATGTTCGACGATCGCGAAAGTTTATTTTCCGCCACCAACGCCACCAGCAGCGACCACACCGTCTCCAGATACGGAACTTTAGATTCGTCTTTCTCAACGTTCTCGACAAGATCTGACAACTTCCGCAGAGGATCGAGAATAATTTCAATTTCGAGGTGCAACTCACTTTCCAGAACTTTCCAAGCTTCTGCTGTGAGAGCAGCGCGGAAAGATCGAAAAGAGATAACAAATTACGACAACGTTGTCATTGTCGAACAAAACTGATTTTTGTTTGTTTTGTTTTTTATAAATCTATTTTCCAACTAATTACAAATGTACATCACGTTTACAAAGAATGTTTATAATATATTTTTTAATAATGTGACATTGTTATTCCAGTAATTATCATAAAAAACCAGCAAAAATCAGCATAGAGTTTTGTAGCTGATGTTAATAAAGTTTAAGCAGTACGTTTTACTTTCAAGCAATATTAACATACATAATTTCCGATGTCTGCATGTATGCATGAATGTATGTATGCGTGTATGTATGTTATAACTTAGCGTAACGCTACAATCGCAAAATGACGTATAATGATTTTATGAAAAAAAACCGTTATATTTGACAAATTGTCTCTAGTTTATACAAAATAGTCGAGTTAAGTTTTTGTCTTATCAAAGATTTTCCATTTTTATTTTTCAAAATTATTTTACACAATGCGTTCATAGCCATTATTAAAAATTAAAAAAAAAATAACAGATACTTTCTAATTTATAAATAACAAAAACCATAAAAAGGTTTGTGACAATCTTTTATATTTTGTTTTTGTTTCTTAGAAGATAAATAAAACAGTTTTTTAAATTGAAAGTAAAATTAAAATTTTTTAAGAAAATTTTTAAAATTTGGGAAAATGAAATTTTTGAATTTGTAATTTCATTGCTTTAAAAAATGTTTTAAGATTTCAAAATATGTAATTTAACATTTTTCATTTTATATTTTTAAGTTAAACATATATAGTGAATAGAGTTAAGTTATTCAGATGAATGAAAATAGATTAGTATGTTGAATCCTGTTTTTTACAGCAAGATTAAGAAATTAAATGTGTAATTTATAATCTTGTTATATTATAATAAATCAACCAGCTAAATTTTTATAAAATATTTCAAAATACCAGGCTGAGATTTGAAGTGCGGTACGCTGAACCATAGATGGGCTTGCCTACCACTATGCTATGCGAGCAAACGCGTCTTCGTCCTTTAAAACCTCATCGTCTTAATATAACAAATGGAGATCTGAAGGTTTTTTTTTATAAATTTCATGGGTTTAAATGTTTTCATTTATAATTCAATAAGATTATTTTTAAAAATATCAACAAAATTTAAATGTTTATTTTCAAGCGAAAAATTCCTGAATTAATGAAATCCATCAACTCTGCATGACATCTAAAAATGCTCAAGGCAAATTCTCAAAACTGACGTTTTAAGGCCATAAAAAGCGATTTTGTGATTTAATTTACAAGTTCTTTAAAAGTTTTATTAAAAAATTGAATAACAAAAAGTGTCGAATTGCGCCAGCGGTTTTCATATTCATTACGAATAGTCAAATACGATACTTGATGTGTGCGAAGTAACCGCACGGCCATGCCGACACCGAGAGAAGGAATTTTATAACTTATACTTAAGTCACAAATGACAATAAAAAATTTGAATGCAAAAAAATCAAAGTATTTGCGTATTATAAATCATCAGCAACCATTGAGCCAATAATAAATTATCATTGAAAAAGACTACTTATAACTTATCAACTAAAAATCCACATCACATCTAACGTATAAAATAAGCCAGAAGCGATTGGCGCTGGCTTAGTCAAGTGGTTACTTCGACGAACAATCTAGCGATACTCTCGGGGCTCGAAACCCACCCCCGCTGACGCGGCCCAGCGTTTTTGCTGTTTTCTGTTGCTTGGACCCTGGTTATTTTAACTTATTTTATAATCACTTTATAACTTTTCGATATAATTTATTTTCTCACTTTTTTAATCTTAGAGTTGTTTTTATCATATAATTATATTAAATTATCAAATACACGTGGATAGTAGTGGATACGATACAATACAACAATATTAAATTGACTGACTTTTTTTTTATAAAATTGTTATAGTTTGAAACGTTTTAATGAGTGGTTTTTAGTAGTGGAATGGCTTTGCTTTCATTATGTGCAATTTTTTTTATCATATCTCTTATAGTTTTTTTGTATGATTGATTTGAATAAAAGTGTAAAATTATGTGGCCATTGAGTATACTACTCTCCCCTATTTTATTATAACTTTCTACACAAAATTGCAATAGATACTAAATACCAAGATAATTTCTGTGGCAGATAAAATTCAAATTGACTTTTTTTCCAAACTTGGGTCAGAAACCCAATTTTCACAAAAATTTGTTTACTTTACTTTAAAATAAAAGCTAGCTTTGTGTACGAAAGATGCACTCAAAATTATTCCTTTAAAAAATACTAACGCAAACCCAATACACAGAAATATATAATTATTCTTATTTGAAGTCAATGCAAACGTGAAAATACATCAAATAGATAATAGATATTTAGCAACTGGATATTTTAAAATGAGGGATCATTTAAAATCATTTTTAAGTAAAACTAAGAATGCTGACCTCCACGTCGCCTTGTTAGGTGGTTACTTTGGGTTCGAGTCCCAGGCACCACTGACGCTACTCGATACTTTTATCAAAAACATTTTAACTAGTTAAGTTAAAGGTCTCGCGCCCCAAAAACTTTAGTAAAGTTTCGTATTATCTGCGTGAACAAATCAATTAAGTTATTCTACTTTGTTACTATAACTATAACATTAACGCTTCACTCGTCTGACTCATAAGATCACTCATAAGATCAATTTGCCGGCCCTTAGAAAAAGTGCTTACGACTACGCCCCTCCCCCCCCCCGGTCATCAGCTATTTTTGGAGAAAAAGTTGACAGACCGGATTTTCTAGGGGCGCATTACTTAAACTTTTCCCCGGGGGCCAAAAACTCTACGCCACTGCTGCTAGAAGACCATTTGATAAAACAGGTATTTAAACAGCTGCTTACTTCTGGTGGAAAGAAATTACAAGGCGTAATAAACTGACAAAGTGTAATTTCGAAAACGTTACAAACTTGCTTTTTGCAAAACAATTTTTAATAAATAATAAGCTGTTAATTAATGTATGTATAAACTGAAAGTTTAAGATTTTTAGCGAATGGAAAAGTTGGTAAAATGCATTGAAAGTTTTCACGTGGACAACAGACAATAGAAACTAATAAAAAGCGTGTGCAAACTGTTACTTTTAAAAACAAAGATTAGATACTTGAATGAGATGCCATCAAAATGTGTATATAAATATAATATAACTAGCGGGGTTACCCGGCGTTGCCCGGGGTTTTTAGAGGTTTTTCTAATGTTTGTCTTTCTCGCTCCCGTTTCCTTCTCCACTTTCCCGTTTTCGTCGCGTTCCCGGTCGCTTTTCCGCTCTCGGTCGTTTTCCAGCTCCCGGTCGCTTTCCCGCTCAGAAGTTTTGTTATCGATTTTCTCTCTTGCTCGCGTTTCCTTCCAAGCTTGCTCTCTCGATTCCAGTCGCTTTCCGCGTTCCCGGTCAATATCCGCGTTCCCGGTCGCTTTCCCGTTCCCGGTCGCTTTCCCGTTCCCGGTCGCTTTCCCGTTCCCGGTCGCTTTCCCGTTCCCGGTCGCTTTCCCGTTCCCGGTCGCTTTCCCGTTCCCGCTCACGCTTGCTCTCCCGTTCCCGGTCATGCTTGCTCTCCCATTCCCGGTCACGGTTGCTCTCCCGTTCCCGTTCACGCTCATTTTCTCTTTTCCATTCTTTCATAACTTCTGTTAGCCTATAAAACGTAAAATAGATTTGCTAAGACTATATATATATATGAATGTTTGTGGGTTAGTTTGTCTATTATAGAAACGAGAAAGCGACCCGGAACGGACAGCGAGCGGGAACGGAAAAGCAAGCGTGAGCGGGAATGGGAGAGCAAACGTGAGCGGGAACGGGACAGCGACCGGGAACGGGAAAACGACCGGCAGCGGGAAAACGACCGAAAACGGGAAAGCGAACAGAAGTGGGAAAGCAGGTGGGAAAGGAAACGGGAGAGAAAGAGACAAACATTAGAAAAACCTCTAAAAAACCCGGGCAACGCCGGGTATCTCCGCTAGTACATACATAAACACACACACAGACACACATACATGCACATACACATACATACATACACACATACATACGCACATACATATATATATAGTTCCCGCTCGCTCACCCGCTCCGCTCCGCTCATTTTGTGACGGATTTCAAATTTTTTTTTTATATTTGATTCCCCTTGACTCTCAAGGTTGTGTGAAAATTTCATTACGATCGGATGAATGGTGTAGCAATGCATAAAGGACATGAACATATATACATACAAACATTCATTTTTATATATATAGATTTAACACTCATTTATTTCCCCGCATATTATGAAATAAAACTGTGTGCAGATTTTCTGTTTATAAAAGTTGATTAAACTATCTTCTTGGTTATTCTACTTATCAAGTGTAGGTACCATATTTCAATCAGACAATAAAATTTTTATAAAAAAAGCAAAAAAAACATTTATTTATATCAATACAATACAGAAGGTTTAATTGTCATTTCGACGTTTTTTATTGATTGGTGCCTGAAACTCTTCCTCAGAATTCCTTTTTCTTCGAGCGTTGTTTTTCTCAAACTGGTTACTGCTGTTCCAGCCTTTTCTTTCATTAATAAACAGGTTTGGAATGCAAGGTGGAGTTGAGCTGACAGAGTCTTTGGTATAAATTATATCACTATGCGAAAACCTTCCAGAAAACATTTTATTATAAATTTCTTCTCTGTTTTCCATATTGGGTAGTTTTTTTATCTGTTTCAATTGGCAGTTTATTATCTGTTTCAGTTGGCAGTATTTAGTTTAGGACAGTTCAGCTAGGAAATAGACTAATATACATAAATGTATATATATATATATATATATATATATATATATATATATATATATATATATATATATATATATATATATATATATATATATATATATATATATATATATATATATATATATATATATATATATATATATATATATATATATATATATATATATATAGACTTCTTTGGCGAGGAGCAAACAAATGGCAGGCAGTGGCCATATATATATATATATATATATATATATATATATATATATATATATATATATATATATATATATATATATATATATATATATATATATATATATATATATATATATATATATATATATATATATTATATATATATATATATATGTTTGTTTTTTGTTTTTTTAAGGTTAGTGAAAGGAGTTAGTTAACCCCGCGAGACACTCAACCTGAGCAATGCGTGTAAACTCCTTGCTTAAGGGAGCTACCTATATATATATATAGACTTCTTTGGCGAGGAGCAAACAAATGGCAGGCAGTGGCGTAGCCAGGGGGCACGGAGGCCTCCCTAAAACTTGCCGAAATTGATTTTGATGTGACGCGCGTGCCCGTGTATTGGGTTGTTTTTACAAACTTTTATTTAGGTTACAATCTTTGTTTGTGTGTGTGTTTGTGTCAGGGTTGTTAACAATAGCCAGAAATTGTATTGGCAATACCAATCCCAATAAAAGTATTGACCATACCAATATCAATACTCGACTAAAAAGGTATTGCGGCCAATAGCAAATACCAAACACTAATACTTAGAAACTTTTTTCTCGAATATTTCAGTATTAGCACACTAATTTAAAATTATACAAAGCATAAAAATTACAAACAAATAAAATTAAAAAAAGTGCAAAATACAAAACAAAGTGGCAAAATAACTTCAGCAAATTGTTACCACCGATCACTAAAAGTTGCTGATTAAGATATTACAACACTTTACAAAACAAACTGATCGAGAGCGCACCACTGATGTCTATATTATAACTGGATCAGACTTAGCTCTGCCAGGGTATAGCTAGGGTTGTTACAGTTACTGAATCTAAAACTGAAACATTCAGTTAACTGAATCTTTTTAGATTCAGTAACTTCAACTGAAACTGAAACTGAATCTTTTTAAAAAACTGTAACTGAAACTGAATCTATTGAGAAAACTGAATATAACTGAATCTTTTAAAATGAATTTTTTTTATCATTTTTTATATTATTTTTATGTTTGCGGTTAAATGTTTTGATTCTATGGCTCGGACGATAACTTCGGTCAAAGTTAAGGCGGGCGCACACGAACAACAAAATTGAACAACTAAGTTGTGCAACTCGAGTTGCGCAGCCAAATTGCTCGTGTGCGCGGCATGAGTTGAGCAACTTTTTAAATTGTCAACTCAGTTGCCCAACTAGTTTAGTTTTCAAATTCGTTTGAAAACTTTGGACAACTTTTAGTCACACGTATTTCTGTAATTAGTAAAATAGTTATTAGACTGGCAGTTGGTTAAATGCATTCAAGATTTACTGGCTCCATTTGCAGTTGCAGTTACAAGATTGGAGGGTGAAACATATGCAACACTTTCAGAAGTGTACCCAATTTTGTTTAGCCTAGAAGGCAGTTTAAAAAAAGTAGGTATATTTATTTTCTGTAATGATGCTTGTCTATGCAAAAATCTTGGCTTGAAATTATTACCATTTTAAAAAATATTTGGAGGTTTTTTGCTAAGTAATGTTTTTTTTTAGTTTCAGAGTGATACTAGTTTTCAACCTGTTTTGAAATCTATTCAAATTTTATTATATGAAATGGGTCAACGTTTCTCGAAAATAGTAAAACCAGGTAGTTTGGATTTTGATCCAATATATGTCTTGGCAACATTTCTGGACCCGCGTTATGCTCTGCTCATTGAAGGTGAATTATTGGAAAATGCTAAATGCGAGCTCAAACGTTTGGTAGGTTTGGTACTAAAATTTAAAAACATTCAAAAATAGGGGAATGATTTTATATTTTTTTTTGTTGCAGGTTCTTGTGTCTGGAATGACAGGAATTTCTAGCCAGTCCTTCAGCAGTCACTCAACGGCTGTAAATGTAGTCTACAATTCCAATCAAAGAGATCAAAACACGCCGGATACGTTCGATATTTTAGCTGCTGCTCGGGCAAAAATTGAACAAAGGAAGCTATTAGAAACTCCAAATGAAGGAGTTGCCTCGATAGATGTTGAAATAACATCTTCTTGTAATATGCTAATGGAAAACGAACCTACACAAGATCCTTTTGAATTTTGGATAAATAATTCTATAAAATGTCCAAATCTCTATAATATAGCTGTAGATGTACTCTCAGTCCCGGCAATATCTGCTCCGTGTGAACGCGTTTTTAGCAGAGCTGGCTTTGCTCTTAGCAGATGCCGGCATAATTTGGGTGACAGCAAGCTGGAAGCTGAAGTATTTTATAAATTCAACAAGGAATTTTTAAGATAAATAAATTTTTTAAACATATCTGTGTTGCAAAGTGTTTTTTTATAGTAAATTTCTTCTTGGTAGTTTACCTAAAAAATTGAAAACAAAAACTGAATCTAACTGTAACTGAAACTGAATCTTTAAAGATTCAGTTTACTGAAACTGAATCTTTGTAAAGTTTCAGTTACTTTAACTGAAACTGAAACTGAATCTTTTTTCAAAACTGTAACAACCCTAGGTATAGCCCTCGGTAGTAAGCATGGAAGTTTGTCGTTCGGTTTTATTCGGGTACGGAAGTAATCGGAAATATTTTTCTTCCGATCGTTCGGTTTTAATCGGGTTCGGAAATAATTTCATTCCGAACTTTCAGAAACCGTTTCCGAAAGATCGAGGATATTCGGAAATTATACGGAACAGCCGAAAATTACTGAATTACTCTCTTAATTTTTTAGGCATTTTGACGAGACTTGTACAAATTGATTTGTTTTTGAATCATCTATTCAAATATGTAAATTTTATTAAGAAACATCAAGTTTGAATTTTCTATGTAAAATGCGTGAAGAGTTAGCAACGGTTAGGTCGCTGCTATTGCCCCGGCGGTTCGACGTGATTGCAATCGGTAAAATTGCTACTAACCCTAACCCTACTCCTAGCTCTAACCCTAACCCTAGCCCGAACCTTAACCCTACCCCTAACCCTATCCCTACCCCTAAACCCTATCCTAGGTAGTAGCATAGAAATTTCAAAATAATTTTTTTTTTAATTTTATTAATATTTTTATATAAAGGAACAAATTCTGAGTTTGAATATACCATATAGTGTAAAAAAATAAAATTAATAAAGATATAGCGAATCAAAGATCGCGTACCGCCGTGGCAATAGTATTAACGAACGGTTATTGAGTAACCTAGCGAGTACCTACATTGTAAATAGAGACATAACAACCGATTTAATCGCAATAGTTTTTACCATATAACTCCGTCAATAATTCAAGGATTTAGTTGAAAATAGTACAGATCGTTTTGTATTTTAATTTTCTATTCAAAAATGTTAAAAAAATAAAATGCCTCAACTTTGAATTTTCCATATATAATGCAGGCAAAGTTAGCTACCGTTGATAACTTCAGCGACGTACACAAAACTATACGTATTGACGTGTTTCCATTATCGCAAACAGAAGAAAAAGGAAAGATATGATGTAATTATAATATTTCATTGATCTAAAATGACGATCAGTGAAATTAATTGTTTAATTTTTTTACGGAATTCCGAAAAAACCCGACATTTACGAAAAATAATTCCGAACGTTCGGTTTTTTTCGGGGTCGGAAATAATTTTATTCCGAACTTCCGACAACCGATAAAAACCGTAAAAACCGACTTTTCGGTTACGTTCGTAAGGGAACGGAAGCAACTTCCATGCTTACTCGGTAGCCATTTTGACACCCTTTATGCTATTCACGGAAAATCTTTAAAAGTGAAAAACTGTTTTTTCCCTTTATTTGTTATAATCGAAACTGATACGAAGTGAAGAAAACGAAGATGTCGATGTTTCTGAAGAATTTTAAAGTTGTGAGAGGAAGAACAAAGGCGAAGAAGATAAAAATTATTGATCTGGAAAAATATCTGGTTTAATTAAAGTTCAAACCAATTTGTAGACCACGAGGATAATGCGAAGATAATGCAAAACATTACAGTTTGATGGATTTTATTATGGTTAAAGTTTGCTTTTCTTATTCCGGCAAGAGAAGGAAATTAAGTCGACGATTAACGGGCAAAATTAAAATATCGCCTTGTACTATTTTTATGGGGGAATTTTTTCAAACTCAACAAAAGCTTGACAGCAGGCTTACCTTGCCGACCTACTGCAAGGGCAAAGATACCCCGTTTTACGGTATGTTTAAATCATAGTCGTGGTGGGCCCTAAATCCAGCGGGGGACCCAGGGTGATATATCCCCGCCAGCCCCCCCCCGTCTTGACGGCCCTGCATAGTAGAGTACTGTACAGGCTGATTTTTTACGGCCTGGACCATCGACAACTTGGCCCGACCCGTTTCATAAGCCAAAATTCCGGGGCCGTCTAATTTGGGCTCCGCCCGTTTTTAGAGGCTTAAAATTTCTATATAGGTATACTTGACGAAAAATCTCGGTTCGTCCTACTTTGACTCAGGTAGGGACGTAAATTCAGCATTTTCTAGAGGGGGGGGGGCAAAAGTTTCTCGACATTATATAGCATACAACAGATTTTTTTAATTTTTAAAAATTTTCTCATTAATGAAGTCTATACCTGCATGCCTAATGTTGCTCCTGCGGCTTGGATGTGATAATAAGGAAATACTCTCACAAACACATTACTTTTTATATCCATAAAAATACGTAGGTACAAGCCGGGAGGGGTGAAGAGATGCATCCCCCACCAGAGTATCAATTGATTTTTTTGGGTGTAGTGTAATGCCACAAGGTCCTGTTTGGTACGGCGGTGAAAATTTTGTTTAAACAAATATGCATTAATTAAATTTTTATATTTAGCAATGTGGCTATGTATGAAATTTTTTACTTAATTTTTAATTTTTACTTAAGTTTAACTTTAGGCTTGCCAACTCAAAATGTAAATAATAAATAAATGTTGCGACGATCGATGACATCTGTTTTATTGTTATAATAGTTGACACTTTATAAAGATGTTTGGAAATTTCAGTATTTTGTTAGGAAATGTTTTACTTGCAGTCGCAGGTTATTGTTTGACGAGACGTCTCATATCAAGATGTGGCGACATCTTCATCAAAGCCAATTTGTTTGGGATAGATCTGTGCAAAGAATCAAAGATTAAAATGTAAACAGAATGAATATTATATCAATTATATGGGTTTATTTTTTATATTCAGTTTATTGTTTAAAACACTCGTTTTATGTTAAATTTGTAAAGTGATATGAGAGATTGGCTATTGACAGTGAGAGGCTAAGCATTACCAATGAGCGCACTGTATTATAGCACAAAAGGCTATTTACAGTGCTTGGCAGCAATACAAATAATTTCAATAACAAATTTAATAATTTCTTCATCTAAATAACAAGTAAGCAATAAATACCAAGGTTTTTAAAAAAATTCCTTATATTTCTGGATTTTCCTGCTATTCATTTATTGCCAAAAAAAATTTTTTAAATGACATTTTTCGAATTTGTATATGTAAACATTTAATATAAGTTAATATAAGGGATTTGAAAAATTAACCCGTAAAAACAAAGTTTTTCACTATAATCCATCTATTATATATTCTCGTGTATTTTGAAAATTTTAGAAAATAATAGAGACAGAGATATGAATTAAATCGCAAATACGAGAGACAATTAAATCGCAACTACGATTGTCACGTTTCAGCTCGATCGAATCACAAGTTTACAAGTTCATTAGTATTTATGTGTATGTATGTGTGTGTGAGTGAGCTGAAATTTTGATAGAATGCATTGTCATCGATGACAAGCCTATCTGCCAAGTTTCAGCTCAATCGGATGGCAGGAAGTGAGTTAATTAGTCAAGCAAGCAAGATTCTGCGAAGTTAATATAAGGGATTTAAAAAATAATTATTTACCTTCATAACATATTATTTCTAAGGTCAAATAATTGCGAAATATTCTGTCTTCTTCTTAATAAAAAGTTAAACAACGGCAAGAAATTTCCAATTTTGGGACAAGGACATCATTTCAGAAAGGGATAGTCATTTTGAAGTGGGCCCTCCGATGGTTTAGTGGATTCCTTAACGTTAAAGTGGTATCCATGATGTTTGAATGGGGCTCCAACGTTTAAGTGGGTCCCCAAAAGGCTGATGGGGCCCCTTTGACTTTAAAGTGGATATGTCTCCATAATGTTGCAGCAGGCCTTTCTGATCTTGGCAGCAAAGTGTTAGCATTATGGATAGGCGTAGAAGACAGGGGGCAGGGGACATATGCCCCCCAATTTGAGTGAGTAACTAATTTTTGGGCAAGTGGAGAAAAATGAAAATAGGCTTTGAATTATATTTAGGAAAAGTACCTTGGAATACCCCCGGTCATCAATTTTGCGTAAAAAATGGTTTCTGAAGTTTTGGGTAAATTACTGCAACTACCCCCTGCCCGGTCATCAGCTTTTTCGGGAGGAAATATGAAAGTAGGGTTTTCAAAAAATTAGATTTCTATTATTTTCTCGGGTAGACCAGACTTGCTCATCTACCGCATAAAGTTCTCCTTCACATATGGCATTAGGAAAAAAAATTAAGAATGTGAAGACCCTTTCAACATGTTGCCCCAAGGTTTTGCTGCAATGACATCCTTGCCCTATAGGAAATGTTTTACCTCGAAGAAAACGTCAAAGAAAAAAGTTATCAGAGAAAAAAATTTCTGCTCCCCCAAAATTACGGACCCGAGCAAGGGTGCTTTTTTTTCTTACATACCTCAATCGTCGGGTGTTACAGGAACATATATACGATTTTCCGTATTAATACGACAGTCAATAGTCACATTACTTACCTTCCCTAAGTCTCTTTACAGTGGCGTAGTATAGGAAAATGGGAAAGGCGTCCGTCCTACACCACAGTTGATGGGGCGGAAAATTTAGCGAAAAAAAGAAAGATAATTAGATTTTATTCTCCTTTATCAATCATCGACTTGTTTTTAGAAAAATACCAGGAAGTGAACGTCCGTTTTCCCTCGTGGATTGACCCGATCTGCGAACAACTCTAGTGGGAAGAATGAGCAGCGAAACACTGTAAATATATAGCCTCTTGAGCTACCACAATCACGGTGAGTGCACTGCCAGTGCGGCGTTGCACTTACAATAAAATCAATAATAGATAAAAGTTTGTGCACTATCATTAGTTTATAAAAGCTATTGCCAGTGCTAGAGCACTCACTGTTAAGATCAACTTTTTAGTTTTTGAGATATTTAGCAGTCCTGGTTTATGCTTCAAAGTTATCAAACTCTAGGCAAGTATTGAATAACAATTGGGTTATTTAGTTATTTCTGTACTAAAACCTTTGCATCTTAGATTGGTAGAATTATAAAATAAACAGATAACATAAGCATTGCTTTATTGTTTTTTTTTAAATAATCAAAAGAAATGTTATTTAATCACTTTTCAAATAGTCCAGAATCACAGGGTGTAATATGTGGTGTGGTCTTTCTCATCATAATGTTCCTCTTCATACCGATCCCATTTGTTGAACATCTTACAAAGAGGGGAACTATGATGTTTCCATTTCATGAGGTATGATTTTATTTAGAAAAAAATTTCTATTTAATAAATAAATAACTAAAATTTAGAGCAATTTTTTATTCATTGCAATGAGTTTCAATATTTGAAAAAGAAATATTGGGAAAAAATTATTAATTGCTCTTATATTTTAGTTATTTATTTAATGACTTTGTGTGTGATTAAGAGATTGTGGTTTGATTCAGTATGTGGAATTTCTGGCTGCTCTCCTGTCCATCTGCTGCATGATCTTTCTGGGATTTGTTGATGACATTTTCGATTTGAAGTGGCGCCACAAGCTCCTTCTTCCAACCATCGCATCACTGCCACTCCTCATGGTGTACCTTGTCACTTTTGATCTTACCATAATTATTGTGCCTGCGCCATTTAGGCCAATTTTTGGTTACAGCATTGACATAGGTGGGTTGGAATATTTACTGGTTTGAAAATTTTATTGTAAACAATATGTAAAATATTGTTTAAAATATGTTTTATTGTATATAATCAGACAAAATTGAGAAAACTGCACAATGTACATTTGTATCTCTAAATTCATTTTGACACAACTTTTATTGGCATTAATCTATCAACTTCAAGTCAAGAGATAACTGTTTTAAAAAAAACCACATCTATTTCTATAATCTCACAACCTCACAAAGCAGCCAACGAAAGCAGCTCACCTGATTTTTTTAGTCATATAATATTACCAAACAAATTAACATGAAAAAACCCGGTATGGCAGCGACATGTTTTAATACTTCTAAAATAAATATTAGGCTTATATTTATTTCTAATCAATGTGTAATAGATTTATACCGGCATGAAATATGCTCATGTGCGGATTTATATTTGCATGTGCTCACGTGCATGTGCATTTTGGTACATGCACCATGGTAGAAGTACAATGGCATATGCCCTGTGGTTTAAGCACAATGGGATGTACTGTGGTAGAAGTAAAATGGTGCATATACCATCGTAGAAGCTCTGTGGTACATGCACCATGGAAGAAGCACCGTGGTACATGCACCATGTTACATGCACTGTGGTGCATGTAACATGATAGAAACACCATGGTGCATGCACTGTTGTAAAAGCATCGTGGTACATGCACATAACTCTTTTTTTAAAAGCAAAGTGTTACAATGAACTTTACAATTTTTTTAGGAGTCTTATACTACGTTTACATGGGAATGTTGGCTGTGTTTTGCACAAATGCAATCAATATCATGGCTGGCATAAACGGCATAGAAGTTGGTCAAAGTCTTGTCATCTCTGCCTCTGTCATTGTCTTCAATCTCATCGAATTCAATGGTAATCAATAACTAATTTTATTTCATTTTTTCAGACTTTTAAAGTATTTTAATGATTATAAAATTTGAATTTTTCATATTTACGGTGCATAAATCATCTGATTTTTAGTAATCTAAGCACCAAATATTAGTCTTTAGCACGTGAAAGTGTTACAAGGTCGATATAAACATAGTGAAACATAGGCAGTAATAAAGCGTTTGTTGGTAGTAATGCGATAAAGCGTTCGCTTGTTGGGTTAAGGTCGGCGGTTCGATTCTCACCGGCTTTGCCAGCGTCTTTTGAGGGTGTGTGGAGGCAGTCACCTTGAAGATCTGCCTCTAGTTAACTATTCACGAGAGACTTTGGCATGATGCGTTTTAGTAGCTTCCTTAAGCAAAGAGTTTATTTATTTGCATTGCTCAGGTTGAGTGTCTCACAGAGTTAACTAACTTCTTTCATTAACCTTAGAAAAATAAATAATTTATAATTGATGCAAAATTAAATAATTTTTCAGGTGAACAACAGAGTGCGCATCTTCTTTCACTTTACTTTATGATTCCATTTTTTGCAGTCTCTTTTGGTCTCTACCACTACAACAAGTTTGTTGATTTTTTCTTTTCAGAATTCTTAAAACTTTTGTTTGATCTTAAACATACTAAAGTCTTTTTTTAGTTAAAAATTTAACTAATATGAATATAAAAGCTGTCTGTGCAGGGGCGGATCCAGGGGGGCGATGGGGCGCCCGCCCCATTGTGAAATAGTTAAAAATAATTTACATTAAACAAATCATTAAACAAATTTAAATTAAGTTCATAATATTTAGTAATAAACTTATAAATAAAATCAATTTTAAATAAAAGTAAATTTAGTAAAGAGTTAAGCTCTCAATCAATGTATACGCTCATTTCAAGCATAAAAACATTGATGGATTTTCATTTATAGCACAAACATTTTTACTATTATTAGGTAGTTACATTTTAAATTTTAGTATGAGGGGGCAAATCCATTATACACAAATAAATTTGTAAACAATGGTATAAAAAATGTCATCAATTTTTTAGGAGGGCAGACTCATGGATGCTATGGGTGGCCGCAACCGGGGGCAAGAAAGGGCACTTTCCCCCCTGGATTTATGGTTTAAATTTTTTAGACAAAAATAGACAAAATATTTATAATTAATTGTAACAACTGTGACTCCTTCTATTGTTATATCAATATCATTATTATCATTATCTTTGGGAATGCATCCCCCCGATGCTCTACTTTTTACTCCATTCACGTTTCTCAAAACACTTTGATTTGAGAAAATTATCCAGAATAACTGATCCACCACTAGTTAAATGATTTATTCTAAGTATAATATTTATTTAATCATGCATTAGCTAATAAACTCATGTTTAGCTGTTGGCAGTGCTGGGGCTGTTGTGTAAATGGGCCTCCAAAAAACATTAGTGTGGGCTTTTACTGATGAATGACTTTTGTTTGATTGTCCCCTCTCATTTTCATACAATTTTTTCCAAATTTGTCTGTAAAGCCTTGAAGATACACAAATTTCTATCCAACAATGACAATTTGGCTGTGTATAGGAGATATAAACCTTTCCAACTAAAACATTTTTGTAATTTTCAGCGTGTTTTTAAAACATTTTGAAATTTTTATTATGATGTAAAATAAAATAAAGTTAACTAAAAATTGTACTCTATATACCCAATTTTAAACAAAAAATTGAAAAAAATTTCTTGGGGCTTAATTGAGCTCCAACACCTTACACAATTTTGGAAAGAAAAAAGAATAAGTCTGAGAGAGAATATGAGAGAAGAGGCGAAAAGAAAAAAATAAGAAGCTTGCCCCCTCTGCAAAAATTCCTGCAGGCGCCCATGATGGGTGCGCCCCCCCTAACAAAATTCTGGGTCCGCCCTGTGCCTGTGAATTATTTTGTTACTTGGTTTCTATAGATATTATTATTACTATTATTTTAATTATGATATTACTATTACTTTTATTATTATTATTAAGGTTATAATATGCTCTCATAGCACATTTCAGTTGTATTAAAAACAACAACAACAAATTAATTATTGATTATAATGAAGCTTGAAAATTAAAAGAATTTAATAAGGTCAAACTCTGGTTAGCATCTGTGAGAAAAAGTGTGTCTTAAGGTGATTATTAAAAACAAGAAGTCTTAGACTATTCGAGGGGTCAGAATTAGGAAAAAGAAATCACAAAAGGCCTTCGTTCCAAATGGTTTAGTTTTGTATGAAGGAACATGAAGTTGACCAGAAGAGGCAGATGGAAGATGAGGTTGACCAAGAAAACCAAACACCTGGATGAACAGACAGGAAACGTATGATGGAACAAGACCTTGTAGATTCGCAATAAGAAATTGTTTAAAATCAATACGTGCATCTGCATGACCGGATCTCAGCAGTTAATCGTTTAGTTGACTACGTGTAACACTATTGAATTGTTTGGACAGCAGATTCAGAATTCCATGAAGTATGTGTGGATGACCACGGACAGAGAATCAATCATCTGGGAATGACAAATTTAGTTTGTAGATGGTAGCAACTAACGTTGATGAACTTTGTCATATGTTAAGTTATAGTGTTAAGTTTAAACTCTATTTTCGTCATTGAATGTAACATAAACTTATTTAAAGGATATCTGGAATTTTCTTTATTATTGCTGAATGTATTAATTATAAAGAATCATCCAATATTTTAATGCTGACTTTTCTTATTTCTTGAATAATTTCAGGTACCCGGCAAAAGTGTTTGTAGGTGACACGTACTGTTATTTCTCCGGCATGGCATTCGCTGTTGTCGCCATCTTGGGTCATTTCAGCAAAACCATGCTGCTTTTCTTTATACCGCAAGTTGTAAACTTCATCTACTCTGTGCCGCAACTTTTCAAGTTCGTTCCTTGCCCGAGACACAGGCTGCCAAGGTATATTGGACGTCTTGGTTTCTTAAATAATTTGGTTCATATAAGAACCTGGAAAATGGTTGTCAATATGGATAATAATAATCATGTTGGTTTGGAAATCTTGAACAGCTAGTTTTAAAAGTTATTAATTAGTATTTTATTGTTAATTACTTGAATTATGAAAATGGTTGTTGCAGATTCAACCCTGAAACGAATAAATTGGAGATGAGTTGTGCCCGGTTCAAATCATCGGAGCTCTCCCTCGTTGGTAGGTTATTCATCAAGTTGACATCGATACTCGGATTGGTCCACTTGAGAAAGGTCAAGGACAAGGGGGAGGAGTATGAGGAGTGTAACAATTTCACCATTATAAATCTTTTTCTCCATTTCGGAGGACCCACCCATGAAAAAGCTCTCACCAATCGAATCCTTATGTTTCAGGTAATTTAAAAAAGTTTATTTCGATTTCATATTTCCGTTTCATGATTAAATTGAACGATGAGATATTTGGGCAGTTTTTTTGTCCAAATCATAAAATATAATGTTCTTTAGAATGGTTTTAAAATGATTGCATTTTCGTGTAATATTAAAATTAAAATTTTTTATTTGACTTCTCTTTAATCAATTAGTTAATAATTAATTATTTTAAATGCAAAACAAAAAAACAAACGTGAAATGAAAAGAGAAGTTTAATTATATATAATTATATTTTTGATCAGATATTCTGCAGCATTGTGGCACTAATCATCAGGTACCCTCTGGCACGACTCTTCTATGAAACGTAACACGATCGTGTTCGAGTCATCAAAGCATTTATCAGTTATTATTAATCATATTATTATTATTAATTGTTATATTTATTATTATTATTAATTATCATTTTTATTAATAATAATATTAGCCTTATCGTTGGTGATATTTTATAATTTAATGAAGTATTTAAATAATCATTTGATCAAAGTTGAAATGAAAAATGTGTAATAATCAAATTAGATTTGCATGCAATACAATAAAACTTCTGGTTCTGTCATTTATTTATTTTTATTATTGTAATTTTTTTCTATAAAAATATTGAAAAATCAATTTATTTAAATGAAGGGGGCAATTTCTTCGTTGTGGTTTGAATATTTGTTTAAAAGTTGTACAAATGTCATTTAGCTGTGTTTTTCATTTTTGGTTCCACCTATTAAATGTTAATTATGTAATGGTTATTGATATTTCATGTCGTAGGGAAGAATTGAATTGCTTATAATGTTTTCATCTGACATTTTTACGATCTTATAATATTTGTGTCATTACGGGGCGGTCGTATCTTATTTGTACAGATTTCCTACCACCGAATCAATAATAATTATCCGCAGTTGTGTAGTTGAATAAATTCATTTCAGTTTCATCTGGGAAAGATGGTTTAATGTCAGGAATGAGATTTGATCATGCTGCTTTTATCACGATTTTAGTTTTCTCGGATCACATTCCGTGGCCATTGTGTTTCTTCTGTGGTTCATCTCTGATCCGGCACAGGTTTTGACTTGATCGTAGGCTGATTCACTCAGCAGGACATATTGTAGAGCAGAAAATGGCGATTTTGTGACAGTTTCAAGTGAAATCATTTATATTATCATTTGATACTTTAGAAAAACGAAAAAAAGAAAATAAGTTTTTTAAGTTAAATAAAAAAATTCCATCAGCTGACTGAGATAATTCTGTATGTTATAGAATGCATCAAATATATACATATATCTTTTACTTACTTTTTAAAGAAAATTATTAGTCAGGTTGTATCAAAAGCTTTTAAAAATTCCACGAAAAACTAATCATTTATTTATTAAAAATGTTAGGCGTATTGGACCTCTGACATTCTTTTATTTCAAATTCGACCCTTTCCATTTTGTGTTTTTATTGTTTTTGTAGTTACAGGTCTAATACTTCTGAAGTAGTTAAAATAGCCATAACGACCTATTCGTAACATTAATTTAAAAAACAGTCAGATAAACAAAAGGTTTTACATTCTTATATATATATATATATATATATATATATATATATATATATATATATATATATATATATATATATATATATATACAGTAGTCAGTAGCTGATCCAGGGAGCCGGAGGGGCCATGTCCCCCGTGGGTTTCAAAATTTACTTTTTTAAAACAAAAAAAAAATTATTGCAATATTAATACAAGAAATAATGTTTAAAACTAAGAATAAATGAAAAAAAAGTTCAAATTGACTAAATTTTGAAGACAAATTGACTACTTTTTAGGTAAATTACAAAATTTCTAGCATCCGGTATTTGTTTTTCAGTGGGGTTTGTAGATCTAAGATCAAATGTTTGCTTTTCGCGCTGTTTTTGGCATCACCCCTGTCGTTTTTGCCTCCCCCCCGCCGTTTTAGGCCCCTCCTGCCATATGTTTGGCCCCCACGGGGTTCATGGGCTGATTTATATCTGGGCTATAAGTTGGCTGAGCCAAATTTGTTTGTTTTATTAATTGTAATAATAAAAGTTATTTATTTTTTGAAAAAACATAATTTTCAACGAAAATTTTATTATTCACTTTTGTGAAAATTTACATCATTTGACTGACAAATTACGTTTTCTTATACTTTATTATTTATTTATTGACTGCTCTCTGATATAAAAATGAAAACGAGGAAAGTTGAAACAGCCTGTTTCAATTCTCCTCAGTAAGAAAAAACCTCCCAATTTTTATTTAATTCACAATCAAGATGCAAATACACAGAACTCAACTGTATCAAATATATAATAAATCAGTAGTTAATAAGCATTCGAAACCTATATAACTTAAACTAAAATACAAAACCTATATCAAAATAGAGGCATTGTAAAAAAAACCGTTTAAAATTTATTTTTTATGATTTTTGTCACATGACACGCAGAACTCCACAACCACGTGACTTACGCCACTGACGCAAACTGACACGTCAGCAAGTGGAGGAAATTGGTTGAAAAGCGATGTTGCCAGATCGCTAACGGTTTTAAGTTCCGAGAAATCGGTACTGTTTCAACTCACCTTTGTTTAAAATCCCCTCGGTCTCCCCTACTTCAAAAGAGCATAATTTTTGCTATTCAATGATACCTACATCACAGGGCTAACGAAATATTCCACAGTCACATGTATGCAACTGGTCTGATTAGTGCATTTCTGCCAGCTTATTTTAAAGATATTCAAAAGGCTGGTAAGTTGTACCATAAGTTTTTGCCCGGCGATGAATTAGTCTCTTTGGAAACGGAATACTTGAGATGGTGGCAGTATTAGGATCGTCAGGAAAGGAAATGCTACCCGATAACGTAAGGGTGCGCTCAACTCGGCTGTGAAAAAGAGTACATACCCAGCTGTGCCAGAATTGCTGCACAATTTTGCAACACTGTCGGTCACCACCGCACATGGCGAAAGACTTTTTATTGCCTTAAAATATATAAAAAGTTACTTGAGATCGACAATATATGAAGACCGGCTTAATGGTCTCTGCCATTTATTTATCAATAAAGATAATAGCTTGAACCACAACGAAGTTATTGACTAATTGAGTTTGCAAAGTATGAGACAATTATCATTCGTGTAGATGTTAATAAATGGTTAATTTGCTTTTTAATTTTTT
This sequence comes from Erpobdella octoculata, assembly GCA_963978895.1. Taxonomy (NCBI): domain Eukaryota; kingdom Metazoa; phylum Annelida; class Clitellata; order Hirudinida; family Erpobdellidae; genus Erpobdella; species Erpobdella octoculata. The sequence goes on along the minus strand of OZ022239.1, from coordinate 40,494,714 downwards.
TTAAAAACAATTTGGGGTTAAATAATATTAAAAAATTAGATAAATCTATATATATATATATATATATATATATATATATATATATATATATATATATATATATATATATATATATATATATATATATATATATAAATATATATATATATATATATATAAGATTATGTGTGTGTGTAACTTATGCATTGTGACACCATTGATCCGATCGTAATGAAATGTTTACACAAGCTTGAGAATCAATGGAAGAAAGTTTTAGTGAACAAAATTAAAATCGGTCACAAAATGAGCGGAGCGGAGCGGGAGAGTGAGCAGGAACTATATATTTTTGAGAGCATGTGAATCTCCTTTTCACCATAACGAATTAAAACATTCTGTGGCCAGTTGTCGGTATTGAGGATTGCAATGGCTGCAATAACTTCTTCTGTTCCAACGTTAGTGGAACTGCAAAGTCGCTGGCGCAGGTTATCTACAAGGGATTGAATAAATTGCTTTAAATTGATGGATCTCAATTGGTCATTGGATGCCAGGGGAACATTTCGAAACACTTTCTGTTCAGCTGCTTTTATCGCCATCGTTTGCGTTTCACCAGGGTCCTCTTTGAAAGATTCCAACACGCGAATCGTTCTATTGATAATATAATGGGCTCGAGGAATGGTGACACTAAATGGCTGCAACTCCAGCGACAGCTCCTTTAATGAGTCATAGAGCAAACCCAGGTCCAAGAGGAAGTTGGTGGTCTCCAGACGTAAAGCTAGTCCTTTGTATTTTTGCGAGTACAATCATCTCTGTTTGCATCAACAGCAGATGTTTCAAAGTGGCGATGCAAAACCTCAAATGAATCCCAAACGGCTCTGACTGTTCGTAGACTATAATACTGGCAACTCAACGCACATCCAAAAGTCGGCCAATTTTTATATTTATATTGTTACGATATCACCAAACGTATACCGGGCTCAATAGAATGGTTTTGCAGTTTATTGGAAAATAATAAATGAAGCTTTGTTAAAGCTATTTATACTTTCTAATCTCTTGATAATGTCCCTAATAAATGTTCTAAATCCTTTAACGTTTATCAATAGGAAACTGATCGTAAAATCAGTGATTTCACATGATTACCCCCTTCTTAGTTCTGTTCGTCCCGAACAGCATAGTCGCTTTTGAGAAATGCAACTCGGCCACGAACACCAAAATACCTTGATCTTTACTCGTGGCTTTGACGCAATTCGCAAACAACATGGTCAAGTCCCTTGACCGTTTGACGCAGTTTCTTCCAGTCCTTCTTTGACTTATCAACAGAGTCTTTCTTTGGCTCATCGTCGTCATTTTTGCACGGTTCATCACAGACTTGTTTGCATGCTTCGTCCTGAACATCTTTGCACGGTTTATCGGAACTGTCTGCTTTTTCTTCTTCCTTCACATTTTTTAGATCTTTCTCAAGAAACTCTTCAAAAGATTTTTCGAAAAGACGTTCCATAAATCCAATAAATCCCTTCATCAAACTGTTATTTGATTTTAAAATGACTCTTAGTTTATCTGATCTAGAATCCTCTGTGGATTCATCTGATTTAGAATCCTCGGTACCGTTCTCTGTTCTTGGCTCATCTTTTTCAGAGTTTTTGCTGGCTGCATTGCTATTGTTGTTTTGGAGAAGTTCATCGCCGTCATCTTTGTTTTCTTCCAAGCTACAATCAAACGTTTTCTTTTCACATTCCAACTCGGTTCTTTCATCGGTGTCAACTTTTGTATCGTTCAGCGGATCTTTCTTCAAATCATCGCCATCGTCTCTCAAATCAGTGTCTTCTTTTTTTTGTCAAGTTAGCTTTGACGTATTTCTCCATTGGAGTTTCGTCCGTTTCTAAATCCTCGGTTGCTTCATCCGAGTCAGATTCGTCACTAAAATCTGACCCTGAATATGGTTCATCTTGAACATCTTTGCAAGGTTCATTATCATGACCGTCTTTGACAGGCACATCATCATGACCATCTTAGACAGGCTCATCATCATGACCATCTTTGCATGGTTCATTTTGAACATCTTTGCATGGTTCATCTTGAACATCTTTGCATGGTTCATCTTGAAAATCTTTGCAAGGTTCATTATCATGACCGTCTTTGACAGGCACACCATCATGACCGTCTTTGACAGGCTCATCATTATGACCATTTTTGCATGTTTCATCTTGAACATCTTTGCATGGCTCATCATCATGACCGTCTTTTTTGTTTCCGCAATTGTTTGTGTCACCATTGAGGAGTTCAAGAAATTTCTTCATTTCCTGCTGTGCTGCTCTGTTTTCCTCCTGTGCTGCTCTGTTTTCCTCCTGTGCTGCTCTGTTTTGCTCCTGTGCTGCTCTGTGTGCTGCTCTGATTTTTTCCGCGGTCTTGTTCAGAGCCTTCATCAATTCCTTTTCTGTTTCGAATTCGTACTTTTCTGGGTCAAACCCATGGTCCTCCAACGACGTCCGGAAGCGGTCCACGAGCTCAGACTTTCTTCATTTATCACTGAGCTCTCGTTTTATAAGTTCCCGCCTCAACTCGAGTATCAAGAGCTCATCCAATGCTTTCAAAACCATTCTTGAAATCTTACTTCTGATCACCAGTGTTGTAAAATCGTCAAATCGTATTACAGGTCCAGAAGAATGGTTTTCTAGTTTATTGGATGATAATAAATAAAGCTTGGTTAATGCTACTTATACCTTCTAATATATTCCCTGTTAATAATAATAGTTCTCGGGATATCAATATATGGGAAAAGTGGAATCAGTACCATAGATATAACACTACCACCTTCTTAATCCTATTCGTCTCAAACAGCATAGTCGCTTTTAGGAATTGTGACTCGGCCACAAACACAAAATACCTTGTGGTGACAGAAGTGGGATTTATGGCCTAATTCATGTCGGAAACATTAAATTCATGTATTGTCATCCAGAATAAAGCTTTCCTGAAAGTTTTAGAGCTCTAGGTGGTCGAAAAGTGGGAAAGCAAGCAGCTGAGAGCGAAAGAGCGAGCAGGAAAGGGAAAGTGACCGGGAACGGGAAAGCAAGCAAAAGCGGGAAAGCGACCGAGAAAGTGACCGGGAGCGGGAAAGCTACCGGGAGCAAAAAAACGACCGGGAACGGGAGAGCAAGCGGGGAAGGAAACAGGAGCAAGAGAGACAAGCATTAGAAAAACCTCTAAAAACCCCGGGCAACGCCGGGCACCCCACTAGTCATTCATAAAAACACTTTGAATATGAAGAAAAACCTTTTGACCCCTCCACTCCTAATGAAGAAATGCAACCTGTGCTGAAATATATTTGGGCGGGCGCAGGTGGTATAATAGCAGTAAGGCTTTGTCTGTAGGCCTGAGATGTTGGCGGCTCGAATATCACCAGCCTCTGTAAGGGGTTTGGGTAGCCGCATATAAATGGCTGGCTCTGGTTGTCCTGTGCAATGGAGCCACGAGTGAGTAAAGTTAGATAAGAAATTCGAGGCTTATATGTTTAAGGGCTACGTTAAACAAGTCAAACTTTTTTTTAACTGGCCAGGGGTCAGGCAGTAGTGGTCACATACTGTTCAGGAAATAGGTTTATGACTCAGTTAAGTTAGCAATACAATTTGACAGAAAATTTTGCCAGGATTATCTAAAACGACAGTTTTGTGAGTTTATTCAAAAGATGCATGGATTTGTCCCTTTTTTAAAAGGGGAAAGATTGTAGAACATGGAATGAAGTGGGAAGTAAAAAAGAAAAACCACCCATGCTTCCTGAAGCTCCCTGCCAGATCACCTTCAGCGATGATATCTCTTTAATTCAAAGCGACATAGAACTAAAGGTTTAAAAATTACCTTGTTTGGTAATAAAAATAAATCATGAATCATAACATTCTTGTGCCATCTCCTACCACCCACTTCAATAAGGTGGAAGTTTTTTTGCCTATTTATCATCATCGTTTACATGTGGAGTATCTACGCATCAATGATGGCATTCTGCACTGTATACGTATTAAAGATGGTGTGTATGTGTATAATTGTACATAACATATACGCATCAAAGATGGCCTATGTATTTGCGCATATACCCCATAGGCCCATATATCAAAGATCTTCTTTATATTTGTACATACATAACATATACGCATCAAAGATGACGTGTACGTACAGCACATACGATGATATACGTATCAAAGATGACGTGTACATCAGATTACTGCACGGCCCAGGCGGCCAGAGGGCTGGGCCTTGATTTTAAGGCTTTCAAACGGGTCGAGATTTTGTGTAAAGTAAACGGATTTAAGGCCTGTAGAAACGGGCCGGGCCTGAAATTTCGGTCTATGAAACGGGCCGATTTGTCAACGGACCAGGCCGCAAAAAATCAGCCCGTGCAGTACTTTAGTGTACATAGAGCATATACGTATCGAAGATGACGTGAACAGTACCTACCTACATATAACATATAATTAAGCGTTGAGTTTCATATTTCACGGAGAGGGCAAGATAAAAAACTTTTTTTTCAAAAAAAAAAAAGTCGCAGACCGGAGAGACTCTCTTACAAACAGTTCATATGTTAATAAATTCAACACAGGACGGTTACAATAATGATGAGCTTTACAAGATAAATTCTTCTTAATAACTCCAAATTGGCAGGCTGGACCAGAGGCGGACTTTGGTCCATTTTTGACGACCCAGCCCACCTCTTTCTTAACCCAACCCAATTTGACCCACCTGAAAAGTTAAATTTTCTCACCCAACCCAATCCATCCCACAGTTTTCTAATAACCGTTTCATCCATTAACTTGACATTTTTTACTTTGCTAAATATTTTTAGAGTTAAAATACACTGTTTTGATATCACGAGCTTCATTTTAGCAAATCCATCGGAAGGTTAGGCTAATTGTTTAAAAATCCCACACATTAGGCTAATTGTTTAAAAATCCCACACATTGCAAAAAATTTAATCTCCTAATGCTAAATTTTTAACATCAAAATAGCTGATGACCGGAGGAGGGGAATAATCGTAAGTACTTTTCTAAAAATGTATATCTCTTAAAATAATTGATGAGCGGGGAGAGAATATAGTTGTAGGAACTAGGAACTACTCTAAAAACTTCCTAGATAGATTTCTCCAAATAGGTTTGTTTGCAAAATACCCGGTGCGGTGGGTAATTGCTCCCCATAAAATGACGCCCTGTTTTCATATTTATAGATAGAATAACATCGTCATCGTTGTCGTCACCATTTTAAAGTTTAAAACTTAAATTATTGATTTTCATGGGTTCTTGGTTGTTATTTAAACAGGTCATTGCAAAATAAGGAGCAAAAAACACATTTTATTTAAAACAGTAGTCCTGATGATGATGATGACGGTGATGATGAATGTAGTGATGATAATTATGTATTAAAATGATAATAATCAATCCATTATAACTGTGATTGTGTGAAACGTTTTCCTTCACTCGAGAAAAAATTCTTTGATTTTTAAATAATTCAAAGTTCAAAGTTCAAGCTAATCCACTTTTGAAGCTCTTCATAGCAGTAGGGTATTGTGAAGTCAGGCCAAGGAATTCCACTGTGCTTCAAAACTCCTTTTAACTTCATCAGATATATACAGAATAAGATGAAACTATTCTTCATATAACGCATGTAATTATATATATACATATATATATATATATATATATATATATATATATATATATATATATATATATATATATATATATATAATATATTTATATATTTTATATAAATAATTTACATGCTTCCTTCCAACGAATTAATTATGACTTATGTTGACTTTGATCGCACGAAGGGTAGAAGATGAAAATATTTCCAAATAGCAAACTTATGAAAAATGACAGATTTGAATGAGCAACGTAGAAAATATTTTATTAAATCAAGGAAAGGAAAAAAACTGTCTTTGAAAAAACACGACTTTAAAAAAAGTTGTGTTCGTCAATAAAATCCAATGTGCAGCTAAAACAATCGGAGAACTGTATAACATAGTAGCCAACAGAAAAATCAGTCAACTTATCAACTTTTCGGCCACAAATTCTGGACGCGGCTTTTTTGGCTGATATAAAAAAAATGATTCGCGATTGATAAAACTCTTAAAAAATCGACGCTACGTAATATACAATGACAGAATATAAATAATAATTTAACAGTATTTAACAACGAAGCAACATTTTTAAACAATCTTGGTAGATTTGACTCCAACTTTCAATCAGATGACTTGATGATCTCTAAAGATAACCTAAGTCGAGTGCATGATGTAGCGCTGCAAGATCAGAGTGGTTGGTTATTCGCCAGAACGGCCACGTCATCTGCAAATGTTGAGAAAACCTTTATATTAAATATCGCAAATTAATAAAAAATTTTTTTTAGCACAAATTATGATTTATCGATCTCTTTTATCGACCCCCCACCTGTTTGGCAGCGGCTTCTTCATCTCGACCGTCTCCAATGACAACGTACGTACACTTCCTTCCGAATCGCGATAAAATTCTTTCAAAGCAGCTTTCCTTGCCTTTGAAAAGATTAAAAGATCTAAATTTCTAATTCGAAAAACATTTTTTTCTACAAAAATAACCGAAATATATTTGATGCACATGACTTACCGACTTCAAACTTATTTTAGATATAAGTTATTCATGATTTATAAATCATGCAATTTAATTCCAGCCAGTTAAGATCAATAATTGGCATTTATTAATTAATTTCAAAAACTAATATTCAGCATAAAATCTAAAAACCGAGATCACTAAATCACTGATTGCCTAACCAATTTTTGTAGCGCTGTAGATGTTCTCAATGTTGAAAACGCCACTGAGTCCGTACAGGAGAACTTTGGCCAGAGCTGGAACCAGCTGAGTGGTTGTAACGAGGACATTTACGCACGTTGATCTGCATCGTAATTTTAATATTAACCAATTAAATGATTATTATAATCTCGATATAATATTTATTTGTCATTCATTTTCTGAGAGAGTTTTCATATAGATTTTATTGACGATCATTTAAATAATAGCCATAACATATAACCCCATTCTCGTATTATTAAAGTCCCGATTAAAAGAAATACTAGATTATATTTAAAAATCCTGTATTTCAAACCTAGGTATGTTTCCTCTATAAATAATTTATACGCTAACAAAAACAATTCTATTCCGCGATGTACTCGGATTGATTTAATCTACTCTCCGACACTGAATATTATATTTACTCGAGGAAGCATTGAGATTACCAATCATTCCTATGAACAGCTGGTGCTGATTCGGAAAGTTATTAACCCTTGTTTTGACTTATCGCTCATTAAATAATACAGACTTATTAAAAATAATAATCTACGAAAGTTATAACTTTGTTTACATTTGAAACACACTGAATCGTGCAAGTTCCACTGGGCTAAAAAAATAAAAAATGGCTACCTGGAGTTTATAAGACTGAGAGACTTTAGTGCCAGACACAACCAGTTGTCGGTGAATGCTTCGATCTCGGATCTCAGTTGCATCCACAACTCTCTTTTCTGTGGACCTAACAAACCTGCAACATTCAAACAAAAACGCCATTTTTACTATCAAGTACACTTTCACTTTCCAGTTAAATATAATTTATTTATCGACGCGTTTTAAACAGAAAACTCGTCAAAGTCGAACCTTCTCTTTTGTAAACATTTCCAGCAAAATATGCGCAGAAACCAAAGTTTAAGTAAACTTTAGCCATTAAATTAGATTTTAAGTCTTTATTTTAAATACATTATATATTATATGTATATATATATATTATTATATATATAAATATATATGTATGTGTTTGTGTTAGTGTGTGTATATATTTATTATGTATAGTGATGGGAAAAACAGAGCAGTTAAGGTGCTTTATGTATCTTTTATGCCCGAACTTTTCTGTCAGTTTGTATGTATTTGAGTACCATAAAGTGCATCAGTACTATTCAGTGTATTCAGTGAAGTAAGTACTGCATAGTTATTTGAGTAGTACCGCATATTAAGCGATTAGTGCATAGTTCAAAATAGTGCATAGTTCACAAATGCTGCATAGTTCATAAATGCTACCGCTTTCGTCATCGTCAACGATGATTTCAGCTAGTATTTCACGTCACTACATAGCTGCATAAACTGGTTAAATGGCCTTTTTAATTGCTGAAGATGTCCAGATGACACACTTTTGTAAAACAGAAAGAGTGATTTAAAAACTTCATAAAACAGATATTATATATATATTTTACTTAAAATTTATTCCACGACTTTAAAAATATTTCACGTACAATGTTTCATTCTTACTCATTTCTTAGTCATTCAAAAACATAACAAAAATTAGTTCAACAAACCTCCGACATTATTCCTGTAGGCCATGTAGAGCTCCTTGATTCTTCGGTATCTGAAAGCCAGCTTCCTCATCCAGTCGACCCCACCGCGGACACCCGTGGCCAGGCAGAGGTTTGCGTTTGTGGCTGCTGCGTGGAAGCCATCGGACATGAAGTTGTAGTTGCTGAAATATTTACAGTGGGATTTATTAAAATTTTTATATGTGCACTGTGACTACAATGAGCCGTAAATTGATAAAGTTCATAAGAAAATTCTCTAAAATCAAAAAAGTTCGAAAATCTAGTGCTGAAAACCAGGGACGTTTTTATGGGACATTGAAGTTGGCCCCCTTGAAGTTGGCGTAGGGTACTCGGTCATCAGGTTTTTGGGAAGAAAAAGTATTAAAGTCTTTGAAAAAAACTTGGTAAAAGTTCTGTCGACTATCCCCTCCATGTCTTCAGCTTTTTCGACAGGAAAATGTCGACATTATGAGTATAAAGTGTTTGGGCCCTTTTAAAATCTTTCCCCTCCCAATGGTTTTGTTGAAATGATGTTACTGCTTAAAATATTTCCTCCTACCGATCTAAAAGCGATTGAACAACGTTCCGACATAAAAATTATTAAAACGTTCCAATATTTGTTGTTATTCTTTATGTACTTTAGTAATTAGAAGAAGATACCAATATTGTTAAACATGAATATGGCGGGAGATATGAAAATACCTGGAAATTATACAATAACAAACCGACAATGATGAAAAAAAACAAAAAGTGAACATCAATCTCTTGTCTGTATAAGCGATCGTATTTATGAAAGAAGAGTTGTAGCTGCTGAAAACAGAGAAGATGAGTGAGCTAACTAACGTAGAGAGAGAGAGAGAGAGAGAGAGAGAGAGAGAGAGAGAGAGAGAGAGAGAGAGAGAGAGAGAGAGAGAGAGAGAGAGAGAGAGAGAAAGAGAATAAAGAAAATATTAATGGATCAAGGAAAGGTAAGGCAAGGTGAGGATTGATGGGGGGATGGAGGAGGGGGATTGAGTTGGTCTCGAATTGCAGAAAGAAACAAACACGATGAACTGTTATGACTGACTGACAGGTTGTGAGCAGGAATACTTAATATTTTACATAATAAATTACAAGTTGTTCTAGAATTTTATTTAATCTTTTTTGTTTCTAAAGATTTAATTTCAATCTGAAAAAATATTTTTCCGTACTTCATAACAGATTTTATTTTTTAATAAAACGTTCAAAATATGAAAATAATAAAATAAAGTTCGCTCATTGAAAAACAATTTGTGCTTGATGAATGAAAGTTGACCTTTCATTAGTAATATAATAACAAAATATTCTATTAGCAATATAAGAGCAAAATATTTTGATATAATCAATTAATAAAACGTTTTAGCGTTCCTTCATTTTCTGGTCTAACTACTAATTAGTAACTAAAACCCCCTCTCCAAACAACACCGCCTAATAAATACTAAATACATCTTTCTGTTTTATGTAGAGAACTGATCTGTATCTAAAAATCATAACTAAGTTTTTCTCAAATAATATAGACAGGCAACCAACTATTTGGAAGTGCATGCAGATTACAAGATGATGATGGTGAACGGTGATGATGATGATGATGATGATTATGTGTGGTTATGATGATGATGTGTGATGATGATGTGTGATGATGATGATCATGATGATGATGAGGCGTGGTGATGATGATGTTGTATGGTGACCTTTTGTATGTGACCCTGACCTCGACAAATCAACAAAATATCAAATTCATAAACAGGAGAATGGGAAATGTTGACTCCACTTATTGAAATGGAAGTAACATTAGGTTTCTCTGTATATCTCTGTCTATCTCTTTTTTTCTCTGTTATTGTCATCTTCGTCTTCTTCTTCTTCTTCTTCGTCTTCTTCTTCTTCTTCTTTTTTGTAATTATGTCTTTCTCTACCTTCTGATAGTTCTCTCTCTCTCTCTCTCTCTCCCTCTTTTCTTTAATACGTGTCCTACTAAATTTTAATTACTTTAAACTTGTTTGATTCTGAGCATCGTGCCTGAAGGAAAGCCATTACAGGAATGAATGTACAGGATGGAGTAATACTTCAAGATGGAAGAATGTACAGGATGGAGTAATACTTCAAGATGGAAGAATGTACAAGATGGAGTAATACTTCAAGATGGAAGAACAAAGAAAAAAATAGAAGGATAGAAAGAAAAAAAAGAAAGAGAAGCAACATTTCTACGAGTACAAGGAGACGTCCTGGACTGAACTCAGCTGATGATGACAGCATCGGGAAGAAGTCTGAGCATGTTTTCCTTCATCGAAGAACCACTTCCACTTCCACGCTTACAAACACATCAATGCAGGCATCCAAGATGCTCACAAATCACGCACAGGAAAGGTCGCCGAGAGGTCAATGGAGGAACTTTTTGACAGTTGTTTATAAGAATTGTAACTTACACCTGCAAGACAGCGTTTCTACGACCTCCAAATGCCATTGCACAATAAACAATGCATAGACATGCACAACAAATAATGCATTAATATGCACAACAGCAATGCATGGACATGAACAACAACAATCATGGATATGAGCAACAACAATGCATGGATATGAACAACAACAATGCATGGATATGAACAACAACAATGCATGGATATGGGCAACAACAATGCATGGTTATGAACAACAACAATGCATGGATATGGGCAACAACAATGCATGGATATGAATAACAACAATGCATGGATATGGGCAACAACAATGCATGGATATGAACAACAACAATGCATGGATATGGGCAACAACAATGCATGGATATGAACAACAACAATGCATAGATATGAACAACAACAATGCATGGATATGAACAACAACAATGCATGGACATAAACAACAACAATGCATGGACATAAACAACAAAAATGCATGGACATAAACAAAAACAATGCATAGATATGAACAACAACAATGCATGGATATGAACAACAACAATGCATGGACATAAACAACAACAATGCATGGACATAAACAACAAAAATGCATGGACATAAACAACAACAATGCATGGAAATAAACAACAACAATGCATGGACATGGACAACAACAACTGCCGAAACATGAATTCATTACTACTACAACGTTCCAGTGGTTACAAGTTACGAAATGAAATATTGTAAGAGCGTCTTTTCAACCCAGATCTAAACAGACAGGCAGACACACGCACAAACACACAAATTCACACATACAAGCGCACACACACATATACACAGACGCACGCATGAATCATCACAGCGACTCCTGAAACGATGATGGTCTGTTATAACACTTGTTCCTTATTAAAGTAATTATTTAATAATAATAATAATAATAATAATAATAATAATAATAATAATAATAATAATAATAATAATAATAATAATAATAATAATAATAATAATAACAATAATAATAATAACAATAACAATAATAATAATAACAATAACAATAACAATAACAATAACAATAACAATAACAATAACAATAACAATAACAATAATAATAATAATAATAATAATAATAATAATAATAATAATAATAATAATAATAATAATAATAATAATAATAATAATAATAATAATAATAATAATACATTAATCAGGATCATTATCATAATCTGCCTCTTTTAATTTATTATCACCGAGTAATTGGTTAAAATAATAATACTTCAGCTATTAATAATTAAATTGATGAAATCTATAAAATTTTCAATCGTTAAATTTTTTAATGATCCATACCATTCTGTCAATCATTTCAAAGGTCAAAAATTAAATTTAAAAAAGCATGAACATGTCACGTCCATCCCGAATAAATTCGTTAAATAATTAAACTCGAATAATTTTTGTTTGATCATAAGTTGAATATTTCGTCTGGAGTTCTTTTCAAATCATGGTTATATGTCGTCATCAAAATCATCATCGTCGTCATCATCATAATTAACCCTTGAAATCGTTCGCAGATGCCGGAGTGACGCAAAAAAGTTATTGAAGTCTCAGTGGAAAGGAAGCGAAAATTACAGCGTCACCAAGCTGTCATCATCATCATCATCATCATCATCATCATCATCATCATCACCACCACCACCATCGTCATCATCATCATCATCATCATCTTCACCATCATCACTACAATCATAAACATCATCATCACCACCATCATCATCACCACCACCACCATCGTCATCATCATCATCATCATCATCATCATCATCACCATCATCACTACAATCATAAACATCATCATCACCACCATCATCATCACCACCACCATCATCACCATCATCATCATCATAATCATCATCCACCTCTCCTGACTCAATGCATGTTTTGTCATCTTCGCCTGAATCGCTTACGTCACCTTGTGACAGGACAGAATAAGTCAGGACAGGACCAAATCAGCGTAACAGAGGACACCCATTAAATACATACATACCGTATTAGGACAAACACACACACACCCACCCACCCACACACCAACCAACACACACCACGTTTACATCCATATTTTATCGATTATATGAACTATTCTGATTATAGGGACTACTCGTTAGTTTCAACAAATATTTTTATAAAAATGTTTTTGTTTAAAGATTTCGTTCGCGGTGAAATTTAATAGAAAATGAAAGTTTTCTCACCTCAAATCTTGACCATTGTCGTCTGATGAGACATCGTCAATGTGCACCTGGTCGCATTCCTTTGGGGGAATAAAATTGTTTCTTTACTTTCACTTTCCATTTAATTATTTATTATGATAATCTTATTTACTAAATAAGTTTTTTTTTAATTCTCCGACGTTCATTTAAATGGTAATAATTCAAACCAGGAGGGAGGGCCAATTACGATCAATTTAAAGTTTGTTATAAGAAATTAAATTTCTTATTTTAGAGGAAAAACCTAAATATAACTTTAATGGGCAATCGACGAAGGAATTTATGGGAGGAATGGTGGGGGGAGGTCGGTGGGTGGATGACATATGGGCGTGTCGCTGAATTAGTTTAAATGATTTTTTTTTCTTTATAAGGAGTATCGTATGTAATCTTGAGTGGGGGAATGCATGAGTGAATGAATGAATGAATGAATGAATGAATGAATGAATGAATGAATGAATGAATGAATGAATGAATGAATGAATGAATGAATGAATGAATGAGAGTGAGTGAGTGAGTGAGTGAGTGAGTGAGTGAGTGAGTGAGTGAGTGAGTGAGTGAGTGAGTGAGTGAGTGAGTGAGTGAGTGAGTGAGTGAGTGAGTGAGTGAGTGAGTGAGTGAGTGAGTGAGTGAGTGAGTGAGTGAGTGAGTGAGTGAGTGAGTGAGTGACTGAGTATTACGAAAGATCGAACTCATGTGTGGGGGAGCAACCACAAGAGAAAAATGGGCAAAAAGAATTTTGTGGAAGATTTATATCACGAGATCATTGAAGCAATGTAGGTAATACAAAAAATGAACTCGATATTGGTAGGATTAAGTGTATTGGAGACAGGAAGTCTAGGAGGTTAAATAAATGTAAATAAATGATTGTGATGTGATGGTGGCTCATTGTTCATCCTGGGAGATCCGTAAGGCTTTTTCTCAACCTGTCCTGGACTATTATGTCTATTTGTAACCTTATAACACAATCCATGGTCAGGTTAAGCAGGTCAGAATGAAATGAAAAATCAATTTCTATCTAAAAATAAATCAAGGACTAGTTACCTCCAGATCGTTGAAGAAGAGGTTGTTGTCTGCCAGACTGAAGATCATCTCCTCCATTCTCAGGCCGAGAGAGAGGGAAGACGGTGAATCCTGTGCAGAAGGAGAAAGCAGAAAGACATTTAGAAATATGTATCTCTAAAATTTTATTTGAGTTATTTCAAAATATTAACAATTTAACATCTAGCGCCAAAGAAAATGAGTGAGTGAGTGAGTGAGTGAGTGAGTGAGTGAGTGAGTGAGTGAGTGAGTGAGTGAGTGAGTGAGTGAGTGTGTGAGTGAGTGAGTGAGTGAGTGAGTGAGTGAGTGAGTGAGTGAGTGAGTGAGTGAGTGAGTGAGTGAGTGAGTGAGTGAGTGAGTGAGTGAGTGAGTGAGTGAGTGAGTGAGTGAGTGAGTGAGTGAGTGAGTGAGTGAGTGAGTGAGTGAGTGAGTGAGTGAGTGAGTGAGTGAGTGAGTGAGTGAGTGAGTGAGTGAGTGAGTGAGTGAGTGAGGGAGAGAGAAAGCAAGAAATAGAAAGAAAGAGAGAGAGAGACAGAGATAGAGAAAAAGATGTGAGAGTGATAGAAGTAGAGGAAAACAAATGGGTTCATCTGTCTCTTCCGATGTGGTTTTCAAATTTTTTTGTTATAAAATACAAGCAGGCCACGCATGATTTGTCATCGAATTAAAAAAATCCCTTGTTGCAACCGCATTATCACATTATCAGTCATAAATCAAATATTTCCAAATATTTTGAAATTTTTCCTCTCAATCAAACATCATGCCGTCGCGTGTGCCAGATGAAAATAAAAACTCTTCAATTTTTAAATGTTTGCAGTCATCCGTTGATGAAAAGAAAGTTTAAAATTATTACAACATAACTGACACATATGCACATGTGCTTGCTTCCATGTATGCATATGTAAACAAACACACACATACACACACACACATTATATATATATATATATATATATATATATATATATATATATATATATATATATATATATATATATATATATATATATATATATATATATATATATATATATATATATATATATATATATAATACCTGCAACTACACGTATATAAACTTACACGAATATTAATATATGAATAAATATATAATATAATACATGCACATACACTTACATACACATACACAAACACACACACATACATACACACGAGAACTGAGATGATTTTTGGGGCAAAACATTTGGAGCGGGCACGTCAGAAAAAGAAGAAAGCGACGATCTGAACTCTGAACTAAGCAAAGTATCAAGTGGCTTGTATACTTTGACCTATTTAATTCTCCCTAGAAAACTTAAAATAAAGAACTTCTGCTTATGTTAGAAATGTTGTTGCTCCTATTTTTTTAAAAGAGTTTTTCAAACTATTATAGTAGTTAATAGTAGTTAACATCTTAATGTTTTAATTTAATATTTTAGTATATAAAATCATGTATCTGAAATTATATATTTTATTTTATTAACATGAAAATTTTATAATGCATAATCCTACTCATATTTTACTTTTGAAAATTGTGCCTTGTTTAAAAAACCTTGTACATTGTATAATCATAATATTATAGTATATAATATATTAATGTTTTAATTTAATTCAAATTGCATTCAAAATTTCATAATAGTTTTTAAAACAATATTTAAAGTCTGTATTACAATTTATTAGAGAATTAAATAAAAAAAAAAGATAATACTAAGAAAATAAATTAAAAACGCTACAAACGTAGAAAGTGAAAAGGAGAGATTGAAATATCTGAAGAGAGTGGAGGAATAGGAAGAAAGAAAAAAGAAAGAGAATGAAAAGAAAGGGAGAGAGAGGACAGCTGGAAAGCATCGTCAGCAGCAACAAACGAGGATGCCACCCACGAGCTCGTCGATTAGCCTCCTTAAAAATGTTTCTTGATGCACCAGAGTAGCCTCATCAACCTCGCTAATGCGACAAAATTATAACTCTCAACGCCAAGCAACATTTTCTTTTCTCCACATTAAAAATAGGGCAATTATCTCCCCCCCCCCAGTCAGTCTGCACGACGAGCTCCCAGGGACCTTCTGCGGCGTTGTGCCCCGTGGCCAGTTCTGACCTGGAAATAACCCTCCTCCCTCCCTGGCGTGGAAGATTATAACGTTCATTCGAGCAGATGATGAAGACCTTACTCGGTCGATGTGGAAGGCGCTTATTTCGTGATTTGATAATTGGATGGAAAAGAGTGAGGAAGACATCTGCTGGAATTGTGATAATGACCGCTGCTAGGTGGAGCAGAGAAGGAGGAGCCAACGCGAGAATAATTGCTTGCGCATCATCCGTTGAGTTTTTCTTTCAAAATTTTAGAGAAATTCAGAATTAAAAGAAATACCATGCTGGATCAGATGTTGTTTGTTTTTTTAATATCAACTGTCTTTGGATAATAATTTTGTGAAATATTTTTATTTATTTGATCAGAAAATAATTTTTACTGGAAATATGTTTATTGGACCAAGTTCAATAAACGAGAAAAAAATAAAGAAAGAATAATTAAAAAGAAAATGCACTTGTAGGAGACAAAATGGCGGACAAGCAGACAAACAAAAGAAAGAGAGTGACAAATTAGAGGAAGATCAAGTTAAGCATCTCTCTTGTCTCAAGTACCAAACTGGTGCCTCCCTGGCATAACAAAACACATACACGCACACAAGCAAATAACATCACTGCTGTCTTCCTTCACGACAGTTCCATATTGTTGTTTTTTGCTTTTATGAAATCGCAAATGTCATCTAATTGATTGTCTTCAACCACACACATTGGAATGGATTTCAAAGATTTCTCGGGAACGTCTGTGAACAGAATCACACTCACGTCACATCTATGAAAGCATACCACCACATCCACACACACACACACACGCACACACACAAACAAACGGACGAATCGGAGATCCAAAAAAGGTTTCGGATTTCTGCGGACTGGCGAGTGAGAGAGGAGTTTGATTATTATAAGTGTTTGATGTTGTGGAGGGAGATGTTTTTAATTAGAAGACCACGTGACCACGTTCTTCAAATCGCTCATCGAAAGAAATTTTTTTTTAAATGCGTGCCAAAGAAATAATATAAGAAAATTGATTGGAAATAATTCCTCAAAAAGGATGTTTTGATTTTAGTGTTTTGTTCTGTTTTTTACCGGTTTTAATTTGAATAAAAAAACTGTCCAGAAAATAGAAAAGATGGCGTTGACTGAAAAGCCGCCTGTGAAAATATTCGGCAATGAAGTTTTCCAAAGTCGGTTTTGAATTTCGAAGTTGATTAGATTTTGCTTCAACTAGGGGGATTGCTTCTTGGAAATTAGTTTAACCAACAAACACGCAACCTGGTTGTGATAGTAATGATTTTGTGTGTGTGCAAAGAGTAGGATGTGCTGAATAAGTGTACGTACATCATATGTTTGATGATGAATACTTTTGGAGAAGATGGCGATAGTGATGATCATGATCATGATAGTGCTGATGATGATGATCATGATGATGATGATGAGGATAGTGCTGATGATGGTCTTGATAGTGATATTGATGGTCTTGGCAGTGCTGATGGTGGTCTTGATAATGATGAGAATTAGTAATGATGTCTCACGAAGTTCATGCAACTGTGATAACATCATGACATTTCATGACATTACCATCCTAAATAGTTGAAATGGTCATGTAAACATGTAAACATGTAAACATGTCACGAATGCAACTTTTTAATTATTTTGAACGATCGTGGCTGGTCATCATCATCTAGTGTTAAATATTTTTGCAGCGAAAGTTTAATTTTCAACAAGCACTGTGGTTCCGATCAGTCTTGATGATTGAAGCTGTCAGTTATACGAGTTATACGAGTTATACGAGTTATACGAGTTATACGAGTTATACGAGTTATACGAGTTATACGAGTTATACGAGTTATACGAGTTATACGAGTTATACGAGTTATACGAGTTATACGAGTTATACCCACGTCATCCTATCACTATGATATGCATCTAGAATCTCATCATCATCATCATCATCTTCCTCATCACCATCTTTTTATGGAAAAGAAGAGAGGAGAAAAAAGAGAGGAGAGGAGAGGAGAAGAGAGGAGAGGAGAGGAGGACATTGTATTATGAAATAATTCATTAAAAACAAACAAATTATCTTTTTTATTTGGACAGCAATCAATTTTGACAAAAACAGAAGAAAATATTGGTAAAAATGTAGAATAAGGCAGAAGACAGACGGAAGACACAAACAGACAAAGCTACAAAAACAGAGAAATAGCGAGAAAAAGAAAGACAAAAACTGAGGGTGAGGTAGTAGGAAAATAAAGTATGGGGTTGGCAGATAGAGCGTTGCATATAATGAAAATTCCAAGAATATCTTCAAAAGTTCAACGGACGGACCTGTATCTTTAGTGCATTCATACTGGAAACTAACAATATAAATAACTAACTAACTAAACAAATAAATAAATAAACAAAGGAATCTTTATAAAATCCACTTTATAAAGTTTTTAATTTAAAATTTTTTGTATTAAATTTATTTTAGGTGAATAAATACCCATCGTCTAATTAAATATTATAAAAAATATTTTTTATAGGTATAAAACACTTCTTAGACCTCCTATCAAATTTAAAATATTATAAGTATATTATAATTAGTTTATTATTATGCTTGTTCTTAATATTCCAGTCGACTTTGATCAGCATTTAACAGGTGTTTTTAACGACTTTATCAAGTGGAATTGGATTCCGATGATGTGTGGTCGCCCCCTCCCCATCGTCCTCAATGACTTATTGGCGAGGGTAGGTAGAACACGAGTCTGTTTGTGCCAAACCGTGTACGGGGCGCTGTGGTGTTTTCGCTCTCCACCCCCTATAAAATTATCGCCCTCTAACATTTCAGCATTTGTACCCTGGAAAGTCTGATGATATGTTATCAATCTGTTCCAATAAAATTTTTGTTTGATACATACATAGGACGTGTTCTTCTAGATGGATATGTATCTAGGACTCCATGGATATGTATCTAGGACTCCATGGATATGTATCTAGGACTCCATGGATATGTATCTAGGACTCCATGGATATGTATCTAGGACTCCATGGATATGTATCTAGGACTCCATGGATATGTATCTAGGACTCCATGGATATGTATCTAGGACTCCATGGATATGTATCTAGGACTCCATGGATATGTATCTAGGACTCCATGGATATGTATCTAGGACTCCATGGATATGTATCTAGGACTCCATGGATATGTATCTAGGACTCCATGGATATGTATCTAGGACTCCATGGATATGTATCTAGGACTCCATGGATATGTATCTAGGACTCCATGGATATGTATCTAGGACTCCATGGATATGTATCTAGGACTCCATGGTATTCATAGGCCGCTATCTTGCTAGAAGGGACAGTGAATTTCTGGTCAATGTAATGTAAGAATTTAATGATTTCAACTGTTGATGGGCTAATCTCTTGGTTACAAACATCACTCAACGTCGAATGAGGAAACCATCAAAAGCCGATAACAAACATGAGTAACAAGGTAGGTTGTTGTTGAATGAACATGTGTGTACAATTCGCTAACATTCTAAATTCAACTAGGTTGTTAGCTATAAATTTCTGTACACTAACATTTTAACGAATCTGATGAGTTGATGAACATATTTCAAGAAATAATTTTTTTTTCAATCAATCGGTTCCATGTTCCATTCAACCATCCTCCCTCTCTCACCCACGCATCTCCCCTTATTCCCCCCACAAAGCGGCATCACCCCCCCTTCAATTGAGCTTTGACGTCCATCCGACCGTCCGAATAACAAGAGGTTTTTTTGAATTTCAAATCAACTCGGCGGCTCCTTTCTTTTATCTCCGACAATAAAAGAATGAAATTGAATTTTCCGCCGTGCAAATCGCTCCGACCACGAAATTGCTTTGAGGAGGGTGGATGGGAGGTTGCTGTTTGTCGGCCGAATGATGGATGGCCGAGTAAGTGGACGATGTGTAACTGCTCCAGTGACTCATTGACGGACGGATGGGGGGATGAATGTCTGAACTTAAGGGCTGGTGGACAGACGGATGAATGGGTTGTGGTCAGGAGGAGGGAGTATCTACTAGCAATGACCCGAGAAGTTGGAGGATTTTTAATTTGGATGATATTATTCGTTTGAAGAAAATGTTTTGCATGGACCGTATTGGCGGCAGATACGTAGGGAAGGAATAAGAGAAACCAGAAGATGAAATGAAAGAATAAAAACGAGAGAGCATGTGTGTGTCTGAAATCATTATAAACCCACAATTCCGTAAAAAACACACACAACTACACAGCCAATTGCCATCGTTTCAAATATACACACAGACGATGACTAGAAGATATTACTGGAAAAAGAAAGAAATGGGAGAGAGAGAGAGAGAGAGAGAGAGAGAGAGAGAGAGAGAGAGAGAGAGAGAGAGAGAGAGAGAGACGGAGAAGGATATGTAGACAGGCGTGTGAGGATAACGCACCAGGTAACCTCTTAAAGAGAAGAATACGTACAAGCCTGTAATCAATTTGAAGGAAAAGGCAGACCTTGGTAGCAAGGATAGCTAGCTAACAAGCAAGCATTCAACATCTTCCACAAATTCACTCACAAAAGAGAACCATAGCTTTTCCATCATCAAGAATGTTTCGTGTGCAAATTGTTGTCCTGTTGTTCTAACGGTTAAACTCGGAATTACAATATTGTAGGCTTTAACTTAGAACACGTGTGCATCTTTAATTAATAAATAATAATTATTAATAATTAGCTACCATCAATTGTTTTATTTTTTACATATTATTTATAGAAATTTTGATACATGTCAGTTGGTTAAATGTCGTGAGATACCAGGACTAGATACCTATAGTCCGTGTTAGACGTGGTCGTACATAACCAACTGGAGCTCAAAATAACCACCATGATTAATAATTTATCCCATAAAATGGATAGTTTCCTCTACTTCTGCTCTCTCTCTCTCTCTTTTTCTCTCTCTTACTTACTTTTCTATTTCAAAGGATTAACATGATAAGTAACTTTCGATATTAAGAAGCTGTTTACATCTTAAGCGACATAACGACGCAAGAAGTGTGAGTCATACGTACTACGGATTGATACAAAAATGTTTATAAGATCACATGTGTGACAAATTGGTCAACCACAGGGTTTGGCTCTTTAATGCTGTTTTTTAATCTTTATTCTTTTTTCGGTAACACGAACTCACGTATACACCAACATATACACACATACACAGGGCACAAGTACACGTGTAGATACGTACACACATACACATGTACTGTGTACATAGGTACATACATACACATGTACACACATACACAAGTACACATGTACATACGTACACACATGTGCTACTCATGATTATTCATTTATTTTAACTTCAGTCATTATCTGGAACGTTACAGTAAAAAGAAAGTTGTAAAATGTTCCAGAAAGAATTAAAGAGAGAGAGTGAGAGTGAGAGTGAGAGTGAGAGTGAGAGAGAGAGAGAGAGAGAGAGAGAGAGAGAGAGAGAGAGAGAGAGAGAGAGAGAGAGAGAGAGAGAGAGAGAGAGAGAGAGAGTGAGAGAGAGAACAACAAAAAATGGATGGTGATGATAATGATGCTGAAAAGCAAAATTTTTTGATGGGTTTGAACTGCTTGGGGATCCTGGAATAGCAAAGCGACTAATTTGAGCAAACTAAAAGATTATTGAAAGTATGAGAAGTGGCATTTTGTATATCTATGTATATTATTGTATATCTATGTATAAAAGACAATGTGGGTGTCTTTGCTTGTCTCGTCCGAACTGCTGGAGTAATTAGGACGAACTTTTGCATGAATTTAGCCGCCTTTGAAAAGGTTTTGATTTGAGCAGTTAAGAAAAAATCGGTTTATTAGTTTGCGCTTTATCGTAGAAAAACTAGAAAAAATATCAAAAAGCCCGGGTGACCTAGCTAGTCCTATAGAATATATAACAAGCATAACTGTGAAATCATTAACTTGTAACTAACAAGTTTAATAAAAACGATATAAATAAACGATGACGTCGACGACGACGATGATGATGATGATGATGATGAATGATGACGACGATGACGATGATAGTGGTGATAATGATAATGATAATGTTGATGATGATGGTGATGATGATAATGATAATAATCAGGTGCTGAAATTGGCAGAGAAAGTTCTCGAAAAGTGGAAAACTTGCGATGTTTTGACAGGTAGGAGCACTTCATGTAACAAAGTTGCACATTGTTGAGAGTGAAAAGTTCCCGCCAATAATTGACGTGCATGTACACACAAGCAAACAAGCAAACACTTTCGGGCCATTTGTCTGGCCGCTCAAAACATTTAACGTAGAAATTCATCATTCGCTCCTAATAGGCTGGGTTGTTACAATGCCATCTTTACAATACGGATGATAATAATGCAAGGATTGTGATTAGATAGAATAATGATCGTTAAATGTTTTAAAGAATCAATATTATGCATGAATGGTTAAGTTTTTATGAGTACAACTAAACAGCTGATTCCATCGCACTGAAAATACTCAAAGAAATACATTTTAGTTGATGGAGACGATTACAAAATGTGATAATGTAATGTAATAAAGCATGTACAATAATGTACACGCTTTACATTACAGCTTCAAGAGCAGAAGTGATTTAGAACATTGGTGCAAGGACGAGATAGGGCAATGGCAGGCACTGGCATAACTGGAACTGGAAAGTACACCGGTTGATCACGGGGTATTTGAGGACATGTTAGTAAGAAATAAGCTGCTTTTAATATAAATTGAAATTCCAAAGCATTAAATCATGATGGGTTTTACTTGTAATGTTCCGGAGCCATGAAAGCTAGTAATTTAACATTGGAAATTTACGTTTACGAGTTTACAGGTAAATTCAAGGTAAAAAACTATAAACATTTAATAATAACATACAATTTGTAAATAACATTTGAGATATTATCAATTTGTTAAATGATAATTAGGTTGGTGACAATAAGTGACATCTTATTAGAATGAGATATCAAATAACAAATATCCCTGCTGCTCTGCCACCACCTGGTGTGTTGTATTGGGGGGGGGGGGTGGAGGGTTTAATAAGTTGTCCTGGTGGTGATGAGGAGCAGGTATGAAATGGATTGCACTGCAGGTAACAGTTTGTAAACGTTTAACCAGGCTCAATCAATCAACCGATCAATCAATCAATCAATCAATCAATCAATCAATCAATCAATCAATCAATCAATCAATCAATCAATCAACCAATCAATCAATCAAGAGAGAGAGAGAGAGAGAGAGATATGGAAAGAGAGGGATGGAGGGATATAGAAAGAGAAGAAGAGAGAGCAAATTTAAAATTGGACAGTCAATACTCACGCACGACCATCCTTGGGCAAGAAAACTGATCTCCATCACAATCAGATGATGGACCATGGTTATTAGCTGTCACGTGACAGATGGCGTATGACATATTTAATTGAAAAATAGCAACAGCTGACAACTAATATTTTGAATTATAACTAATTATTGATTAATAAGATTTAAATCATTTAGTCGTGAAAAGCAAATTCACACGGATTCAAGAAAAACAAGTCTCACAAAATCACATCAGTTCACGCACAGGCAGCTACACGCCATGTTCCAATTTGCTGGAGCTCAAACATTGTTCGATAATAAAATTTGTGAGAAGAATTCACAATAACTGAAATCTGATCCCTCACTCTCTTCAAGGGTTCCTCCTTTTCAATCCTTCTGCTTGTCTGCCTCTGCCTGTCTGCCAGCAAAACTTGAAACAGTTGTTTCGGGAGACCCCGCCTCATGATTAATGGGATTATAAAATAGGAAAGAGGAACGGGGGGACGATTAGAGGGTCGATGCGTGGTTGGTCGAGGGGGTGCAAGAGGGAGGGGTCGCATCAATTCACGCGGTCCATACCCGATGCCAGAAAAAAATCTTCAAAGCCTTAATTGAACTTCCTACATGGCAACAAAGTTAGAAAAAGAAAGCAATATCTCGGCACTGTCAGACGTAAACAGTTTTGTAAATGTTTCCTTTGAAAAGTCAGTCTCGTCGGGAAGTTTGTGTTTATACGAAGATTTATCAAGCATGTAGATTTGTAGATGTAAAGTTATAAGCCTGGTTGATGTAAGAAACGATGTTCCAAACCTCTCAGAAAAGAACGGTACTTCTGTACATAGTGTACAAGTGTACAGTTAGTGTACAACTGTACAAAGGTTACAGGCGTACAGTAAATGTACAAGTGATTTATTGTTAATAATCCTTTCTGATATTTACTTAAGAAATGAACAACTAGACGAAGCAATATGATTTGTAAATGTGACATATGTGTGGAATACGCCCACACGTATGCTCGCACCGTTCCGAAACAAAGATCGTCTGTAAGGGCGCGCCGCTAATTGCAGACCGTAGCACCTCATAATGAGCCTAAAATGGGTGGACGTGATGGTGATGATGGGGGTCGTATGGGACGTGGTGGGTGGTTGTTGAGATAACAAACATTTTAATGCTCTTATCTGCATTCGTGACAGTCGGAAGAAGAACTGCATGTTAACGGTTTGCTAAATGGCTTGTTAACGTGGTAATGTGCATTACTCCTCAATGGGGATGAAATGAGTGAGTGAGTGAGTGAGTGAGTGAGTGAGTGAGTGAGTGTGAGTGTGAGTGTGAGTGTGAGTGTGAGTGTGAGTGTGAGTGTGAGTGTGAGTGTGAGTGTGAGTGTGAGTGAGTGTGAGTGAGTGTGAGTGAGTGTGAGTGTGAGTGAGTGTGAGTGAGTGTGAGTGAGTGTGAGTGAGTGTGAGTGAGTGAGTGTGAGTGAGTGAGTGTGAGTGAGTGTGAGTGAGTGTGAGTGAGTGTGAGTGAGTGTGAGTGAGTGTGAGTGAGTGTGAGTGAGTGTGAGTGAGTGTGAGTGAGTGTGAGTGAGTGTGAGTGAGTGAGTGTGAGTGAGTGTGAGTGAGTGTGAGTGAGTGTGAGTGAGTGTGAGTGAGTGTGAGTGAGTGTGAGTGAGTGAGTGAGTGAGTGAGTGAGTGAGTGAGTGAGTGAGTGAGTGAGTGAGTGAGTGAGTGAGTGAGTGAGTGAGTGAGTGAGTGTGAGTGAGTGAGTGAGTGAGTGAGTGAGTGAGTGAGTGAGTGAGTGAGTGAGTGAGTGAGTGAGTGAGTGAGTGAGTGAGTGAGTGAGTGAGTGAGTGAATGAATGAATAAACTTGGGGATAATCAGAAATGAAAAGAAGGAATTGATTAAACCAAACAGGCCTTGCATAACCGCAAAACTTCTGCACCAGCAAGCTAACTGAAACTTTCTGACACTAATACAAACTTGAGACCACGAAAAGTTTCCAGCAGTGAACGTCAGCACTGAAAGGAAATAACTTCAAATCACCAACCAGCCTTAATAAGAACTAGGGAGAAATATAAAGGAAGTCAGACGCTATTTTGCATGGGCATCTGTCTTATCGCTCCCTCGTCTTAAGCCTCGTTTTTCCTCTTCATATAATTTAAATCCTGATGTTCCGTGACATCATCCGGTCATCTTCCGAACTTAATTGAAGTCCTTAAGGACACCAGGTGATGGAAGCAGTTAGCTGGATGTCGAAGAAGAAACGGTTTACAAAAGCACAACGGTTGTGAATTAATTTAAGTTGATGTTATGTGATTTTGTGTGTTCACGTGTTTTCTGCACGTACATATCTGTTTTTGTTTGACTTTGCATAGTGTCTGTGACTCAACGTGTCAGTGTGGTCTTGTGCGTGTTTGAGGGCATCAGTAAGGTGTTTTTGTAAGTGTGGTTGTATGAATGGTTGTGTGGTTGTATGTATGGTTGTGTGAGCGTCTCTGTATGAATCTTCCGCCCAACACATCTTCATCTGTTTTGCTCGTTAAACTTACATTTATGGAGCAAACAGCAATTTGACATAAACGAACAAATACAGTATGTCACGTTAGATCACGCACATTACAATCACGATCACACGTACACAAACATATAAACAAATATGGGTTGATTAAATCACACGCAACTGATTGGCTGATTTAACCACGCATGTATCATCATCATCATCATCATCATCATCATCATCATCATCATCATCATCATCATCATCATCATCATCATCATCATCATCATCATCATATTTCATGTATACAACAACAACAGTGATTCTAAACATGTATTTAAAGTCACACACACACAAACACATATATTGGTTACGGAACATGTGGTAATATCACCATTTTCATCATTATCATAATCAACTGAGAAACTGGACAGAGGTGTAAACACATAATTAACCTAAATGTATATTCTTCCATCACTTCGACATAAAATTTAAAGAATAAACCCATCCATCAACCATTAAGCACACCAATCAGCCAACTAACCAGCGATTTAGCCTACCGACCAACCATGTAGTATACTGCCCTACCAAGGCAAAAGGAAGCAAGTCCCCGAAACGTGATTTCGTAATAAACTTAAAACAAATCTAAATTTTACTAGTATTTCTAGAACATGATTCCTTTTGTCATGGGTTATACTCAGAAACTATGCAGAGTAAAACCAATTCGTTTATACCATAACGTAGGTCTTGCTTTCTACTTTAATGCCAAAAGTAGACTTGCTTCCTTTTGCCATGGCAGGGCAGTATACCGATCAACAATTAACACACCAACCAACCATTTAGAATACTAACCAACTCTTTAGCATACCAACCAACCATTTATCCTACCAACCAACCAATTAGCCTACCAATCACAAACCAACCAACCATTTAGCATTCTAACCATTTAACATACCAACTAACTATTTAGCATATCAGCCAGCCAATTAACCAACCATTTAAGCAAAATCAATCAACCATTTAGCATACCAACCAGCAAACCAGCCAACCATTTAGTATACCAACCAATAACCAACAATTTTAGCATACCAACCAACCACTTTAGCATACCAACCAACCATTTTAACATACCAACCAACCATTTTAACATACCAACCAACCATTTTAACAAACCAACCAACCATTTTAGCATAACAACCAATTTACCGACCTGCTGACTGGCTGGCATTTTGAAAAAGAGAATCCGTTTTACCAGTTTTCACAGCATTTTATACAGATATTTATTCCCGCATTTTTGTATTTTATTTTTTTCATGGAAACGCGCAGGTGAGGATTATGAGGGATAAATAATTGCACTAACAAAATATTCGTGCCGCACTAATTAGGCGGAATGTAAACAACACATTACCGTACGTTTAACTGAAAACATGGAGAGAAAGAAAGGAGAAAGGAAAAGAAAGGGGAAGAGAGAAAAAGAGGAGAAGAAGTGATTTGAAGAAGGAAGAAGAAAAAGGTATGGGAAACAGAACGAGATGGAATAATGGAGAAAAGAGGGAGAGAGAGAGGAGGTTGGCGAAAATAAAGAAGAGATTTAAAAGAGATAATTATAATGCGAAGGCAAGGTAAATAAACATGATAGAAATATACTGAGAGGATTTATCCAACCAGGTCTCTTTCACACCTTCTTATGTGGCGTCTTTGACAAGCTGCGGGAAGAAGGAAAAGTTAAAAAAAGTCTCCACCTAGCTGCTAGCTGACACTAATGGTCGTTTTTTTGCTTAAAAGTAAACCCCCATAACGAATAGGGGCAACCAGGTAGCAAGTATTTGTAGCAATCTTTTATTTTAGTGAATAATGAATTCTGCATACATACATACATACATACATACATGCATGCATGCATGCATGCATACATACATACATACATACATACATACATACATACATACATACATACATACATACATACATACATACATACATACATACATACATACATACATACATACATACATACATACATGCATACATACATACATATACATGCACAAACATAGGTATATAAATATTCAGATAAAAATTACTCGGTTATTTATGACGAATTCGAATCTCGCGATTTTTTTCGATAAAATTTATTTGCAACAGTTGCAGTCAGAATGTTTATACATTTTATGGAAAAGATTTTTATCAATATAATTAAGTCACGTCGACTACGCGAGATAAGCAGCTGAAGTACTAGTGGAAGTAGAAGTAGTAGTAGAAATAGTAGTAGTAGTAGTAGTAGTAGTAGTAGTAGTAGTAGTAGTAGTAGTAGTAGTAGTAGTAGTAGTAGTAGTAGTAGCAGTAGCAGTAGCAGTAGCAGTAGCAGTAGCAGTAGCAGTAGTAGTAGTAGTAGTAGTAGTAGTAGTAGTAGTAGCAGTAGTAGTGGTAGTAGAAATAGTTAGAAGTATGAGTTGCAGTAGTAGTAACATCAGTTATAGGTTGTAGAATAGGCGGTTGGGAATAGAACAGAAGGTTTCGATGTTTTTCCGAAATTAGCAAGTATTTAGGGATACCTACAAAACTGTTAATCAGTTTAGTGAAGAAATCTTTCCAATTAATTTTCCATGAATGTGCAATTTGAAAGAAAAACTCTGCACGGCTTATGACCTGGAAAAGTATCGGATTACCTTCGTCTTCCAGGGATCGAGAAACCTTTTTTCCTTTACATGGAAAACCGTGGTTCTTATTAGGCGGGCCATTCATTCGATTCGCCTCTCCATTCATTTCAAGATTGTAATAAATCATTTTCATAAAAACGAATTAAATTATGACCATTCGGGCAGAAAATAAACACAAAATAATGTTAAAATATAAATGTTACACAAAACCACAATAGCAGTAAACTTACAATCATTTAGAAACACATCAAATCATCATCTTTATTATTATTATTATTATTGTTATTAAAATTGAATAAAATCTGAAAAAAATGTAATTGGCTTACCTTCCCGTATCTCTGAGCGTATGCCCCGATGATTAGGGAATGGAAGATGATGATGGTTTCATCAAGGTCCCATATGAAGACTCTCTCCAGATCGGAATCTGGTCCCGGTGATGGGTTGTTGTGACGTCTTCCACGGTTTCTACTGCGTGAATCTGATAGTAGTAGTAGTATTAGATGCAATTAATTTCTTGAATTATTTAATTTTTTATTAATACAAATTATTATTGTTATTATTATTATTATTATTATTATTATTATTATTATTATTATTATTATTATTATTATTATTATTATTATTATTTTATTATTATTATTATTATTATTATTATTATTATTATTATTATTATTATTATTATTATTATTATTATTATTATTATTATTATTATAATTATTACTTAGGAGACGGCACTTTTGCTGATGAAAAAGTTATAAAATCAGCTCTGATTAGCGACAAAATTGAACAACTTCCTCATCATCACAAACGGACAAGTTTTAAAAAACGAAAGCAAATTAATGACGTCAAATAGTTTAAAGATTAACTGAACAAATCTTCATTAAATCATGACTAACTAAACAGAACATTCATTCCAAATACAGAGAAGATAAACATTGAAATAAAAATGTAGGCGGAGAAGGGAGATAAAAAAAAGGATTCGTTATATAAACATGTATAAATATAAATAATATGTATTTATATATATGCCGAAATATTTGTAGTATACCTATGTAAAAGAAAAAGATATGCTGTAAGTGGGTAGGAGAAGGAGAAACACGCACATAAGGAGGCGTGTGTACGTGGGGAAACATGATATTTTTAAAAGGGGAAAAAAGCTATTAAAGGAATATAAATTACACATTAGGAATAGGAATCAAACTTTCTCTGAAAGAATGTTTCAAATAAAATGAAATAAGAGTGAAAGAGAGGAACAAGATAGATATAAAGAGATAGGAAGAGACATAAAAAGAGAGAGAAAGACAGTGTGTCTGTGCTTGTAAAGAGAGAGAGAGAGAGAGAGAGAGAGAGAGAGAGAGAGAGAGAGAGAGAGAGAGAGAGAGAGAGAGAGAGAGAGAGAGAGAGAGAGAAAGGAAGAGAGAGAGAGGGATAGAGAGAAACAGAGAGAGGAGAGAGAGCATATAACCAGTCAAGTCAGACTCGTTCGTGGTGCAGTATATAGTGTAGTATATACGACGCGATGTTTTATTTTTAATTGAAAGCAAGACTCTGAACGTCAATGAACGACTCGAATGATCATTTGATATTATGCGCTCAAAATGCGTTCTCCATTATGAGATGTCATTGTTTCCTTTCAATACTTTTTACTGCTCCATCGAGTAAGGATGATACTGATGATGATGATTATGGTGATGATGATGATGGTTGTGGTGCTTTACTGCTGCTAACGATGGTGCCTTTGCTGCTGATGATAGTGAAGATGATAGTGTTGCAGAGGATGGTGATGATGATGATAGTGGTG
The DNA here is from genome assembly GCA_963978895.1 of Erpobdella octoculata. Lineage (NCBI taxonomy): Eukaryota > Metazoa > Annelida > Clitellata > Hirudinida > Erpobdellidae > Erpobdella > Erpobdella octoculata. The sequence goes on along the minus strand of OZ022239.1, from coordinate 40,464,330 downwards.
GTAATTATAGTAACGGTGATGCTGGTGATAGTGGTGATGATGATGGTGACGGTGATGATGATGATGATGGTCGTGAAGATGTAGATAATGACGAGGCAGCCATAAGTGGCTCGAATAAAGTGAAATATTTTAATTTACATGGAAATTGTGCAATTTAACCGATTTTAGTTTTAAATCATCGCTTTCTGCTTTTTTCATTTATTGCAACAATTATTAAATTCTTATCATTCGATTTCCTTCATCAAAGTTGAAACAAAAATAAACTAATTTCTTAAAGATAACAGAATTGAATTCCTTGCGGCCTGCTTTCCTGAATAGGAATTTCTTGATGTAAATAAATAAACTGGCCCTATCGCGGAATCTTGAAGAGTCAACAAACTTTCAAAACTTGCCACATCTCCTCGGCTACGTGGTTCTCAATCAATTCCCTGCACGGCCTCTGAATTAATGAGAGATGAGCGAAGAATTTCCAGGAAAATAATAAAAATATATAATAATTAATTAGGCTATAATTATTTTTTATCATTAATATGTTAATTAATTACAATAATAATAAATAATAATTCGAATATAATTAATTTTGTTATTATTAATATGTTAATTATCAAATGGAAATGTTTTTGAACATTTTAATTTTAATCTTTTCTCAAGCGCAGAAAAAAATGCAAAGAAAATAGGAGAATTTCTAAATATAGCACCGGTCAGAACGAGCTTAAAAGATTTTAAAAAGATTAAAGTACTAAGTGCTAATATCCACATTCATAGGATTGTATTAAAATATTATTTAGGATCGTTTAGCTCCGGCTATTATGTCGTTAAGTAGGAGCCATTCCTGTGACACTAATCAGCTGGTAAGGAAAGTTTAATTGACGTTAAATGACTGGCTAAGAGAAGACGTTAAGTCGCTAATAGCGGGAGCCAGTGCACATGAGCGCTATATGAGAAAGGTGACGGCCACATAACGAGTCAGCTGGTTTGACAACTAACTGCCACATGTGGCGTTCGAGCTGATGGAAATCTCGCAAAAGTGAAAATTATTTTCTCATTTCAGTCGGTTCTCGAGAAGAGAATGAAACTTTTTGAATCCTTGCTGGAAACTTGTCGGCATGCACACACTTACACACGCACACACACTTACACACACGCACACACACGCACACACACTCACACACACTTAAACGCTCACACATTTACAAGGCATTGAGGGAACTGAGTAAAAGTAATAGAGGCCTGTTGTATACAATTTGACTGTGGTGATAACGACTGATAATTTATATCTTTTTATAATTACATTGATTACAATTACAAATTTTATAACTTTGTAGCTGTTAATATTGCTATATATTATTATAATAATACATTTATAATTATAATATTATAAACATATTTATCATCATTACTGCTATTATTAGTGAATTTCCATAGAGAGCTTTTCAAAGCAAATGGAAAATTAATAAAATGCACCAAACGACATTGCTTGCATTCTTTTTCTGTCTATCTCTCCCTCTCCCTCCCTCTCTCTCTCTCTCTCTCTCTCTCTCTCTTCTCTCTCTCTCTCTCTCTCTCTCTCTCTCTCTCTCTCTCTCTCTCTCTCTCTCTCTCTCTCTCTCTCCATCACCACATCTTTTCCCTACTCTTCCACTTGTCTGTCTTTTGAAACTTGGTTTAAAACTCGTCTTGAGATGGCAAGGTTGTCAAAAAACGGAAACAAATAATAATAATTAATAATAATAATAATAATAATAATAATAATAATAATAATAATAATAATAATAATAATAATAATAATAATAATAATAATAATAATAATAATAATAATAAAGTGTGATGAAGCTTGCAAGTTATCTAGGCCAGTCCAAGACAAGTCGGTGGCCTTTGTAATGAAATGAAGTTGAAAAACTGAAAAATATGAGGCAGCAGGGATGCATGACGTGTTTTTGAAACTTTTATTTTTTTTGTTCACACACAATAACTTCTAATACTATTACTACTACTGCTACTACAACCACTACTAATACTGCTATTACTACTAGTACTAGTACTACTACTACCACTACTACTGCCACTACCACAACCACAACCACCACCACCACTACCAATGATAATGATAATGATAATGATAATGATAATGATAATGATAATGGAAGTGATACAAACAATATAATAACAGCAAACGAAATAATATTTTCATACTTTTATCGTCTGTAGCAGTGGTTGGCGACCAGACCTTTGCAGCATCGTGGCTTTCTGATTTGATCGTCGTGGGAGATGGAGTTGTGTCGAAGTGGGACTCTTCCAGTGACGAACAAAAAAAAGTAACAATCACAACTATGAATTATGAATGACGAATTATGAATGAATGTTCTTGCTGTGAAAAATTACAAATAATTAGAAAATGGTACAAAAATAGAACCAGACGAATGAAAGAGCGAGTTTATATTCCATTCAAGCTGAGAACGAGCGAGGATTACTACGCAGTGCCGAATTCAATTTCCATGGCTAATTTAACCGGCTGCATGTTCAGAGTAAAAAGAGGTTGGAAAAGGTTAAAGCAAGAAAAGCAATTAAATAAAAGATTTAATTAGACATTCAATACGGAATTAAGAGAGGAGCCAAACATAGCAGGATCACGTGGTCCTTATCACGTGGTCATGCTCGAGTCTTCACAGCTATTCATTTCAGCTGTTCCATGATGTGATGTAAATTTTCATTCAGTGAATTTGTAAAATTTGTAACATTTAAATAATAAGACATCTTGTTAGTTTTAATACATCTGTAGATGTCGTGTAATTACATCATACAATATTAGAAACATCATCATCATCATCATCATCATCATCATCATCATCATCATCACCACCACTACCACCACCATCATCATCACCACCATCGTCATCAGTATGTTTTATTAATAATGCATTTTCTTCAGGCACCAATCACAACACTATCACGTGACCAATTTAGAAAACCACAGAGAGAAAAAAACCTGCAAAAGAAAGAAAAGATGAGAGAAAGAAAGAAAAAATTATTTATTTCATTTCTCCCAGACTGTTTGCCAGGCCAGGTAACACGATAACTCACCTTCATATTGGGTAACCTGTTCACTGGCTAATTCAGTCATCCAATTATAATTTAAAATTATGACACTGCATAATTAAGGAATCATTACATACTATAATATGCCATACCACTACCGCCCAATGTACCTTGGTCCAGCGAAATGGTAATTATATATATATATATATATATATATATATATATATATATATATATATATATATATATATATATATATATATATATATATATATATATATATATATATATATATATATATCGTATATATAGGGGAAAATAAGCTAAAAATAAAGCATGAAAAGTTATAAACATGATTTCACCTGTTGATGATGGCGGTAAAAGTTGATAGGTCTGCGTTGAGGGCGAAGAGAGAGATGTGGAGTTGGTGAGAGAGGGCGTAGCTCCCATCGAGGTCATGTATGGATAGTAAGGGTATGGGTTGGTGTAAGATAGTTGGCTGTAATTGTTGTAGGAGCTGTAGTCGCCATTCTGTGTATTTAAATATGTCAATAAAATTTTTTATATCTTTCATATAATTAAATTAACAATACATAATAAGTATGAAAAACGACAAAAACTTTGACCAGTATTCTATTATTGCTATACATCATAGTCCCTGGATACGTAACTCAAAAATAAATTAGCAAAATAAATCGCAATTTCTTTAAAAGAAATTTTCTGGGTGGATGCTGCAAAATAACAGTAGGCAGTGGCGTACCCAGGAGGTGGAGGTTTTGGGGTAAAAATTCCCCCAACATTATTCCGGATATTTGTAATACATGAAAGTAAATTAATAAACTGGTGTAAGTTTTGATAAAAACACAGATTTTGTAGTCCATCCCTAATATTGCTTGCGGTTTTTCATATAAATATATGGCGACAAAAACTTATTTGGGTAGTTGCTCATCCTAGAACAGATTAAATGGTTTAACCCTTTTTTATTTGTATAGATATTTCACACCAACGGTCGACTCTAATTTGATTAAAATAGCTGAAAGCCAAAGAATATAGGATATTTCTATTCAAAAAATGGCCTGCTTATAAACAATAAACAATCTGTCTTGACATGTTTGAAAATATATTAGTTTTTTAATTTACATACATACACACATACATACATACACATATACGTACATACATATATACATCCATACATACATAGCACCAGTTACTGATGCTGACCATATTTGTTTAAATAATTTATTTATTTATTCATAAAAGTTTAATCAATACTAAGCAATTCCTGTAAACTCCAAAATGTTTAGTAATTGGCGAGCAATGGACAACTAAGACTCAAGTTAAAAGTTGAATAACAATATAATTATTTTAGAGTCACTCGACTAAAATATGAACGATGATGACGATGACAATGACGACTACAATGATGATGATGATGATAACGATAATGATAATGTTAAAGATGAGAAAAATGACAGGACGTTTATATAGATGAAATATGGCTTTCAAGAAGTTCCAATCATCGACATAATAAACAGAACCTCTGCTTATAGTCAGTCAATAAAAAAACTTGAATTTATTACTTAGCCAATCCCAAAAGCGTGACCTCTCTTTCGCAGCAGCCCCCCCCCCCACCACTTGGAAGCAATTAATTTTTACCATAAATCATTCCACCAGGACCATCCCAAGCACACACACTCCAATTTATAGTACTGCCGATGTCCGGTCAGGAGACTGAGAAGATGTTCATATAAAGACACAGACAGGCAGACAAACAAGCTAAGTTGAACGGACACATGAGCAAACACGGTGAGATTGGAAGCGGAGAAGAGTTGACAGTGCAGACAACCAGATCTCCACATAAGTACACATTTATACACATACATGGTTAGTGCATGTATGTCTGTGTGTATATGTGCGGTAGTGTGGTAGTGGTTGTATGTATGTATGTATGTATGTATGTATGTATGTATGTATGTATGTATGTATGTGTATGTGAAAACTCTTCTTCGAGCAAGTTCGTCAGAGGTCTTCAGAGGAAGACCCTCCCAGCGTTTCGGCCCTTTTCCTGACGCTACCACGGGAGGGCGGGCCACGATCAGACGGCCGCCCCCTGACGAAATTTGTGTATCACATGCCGTTTCCGACCAGAACCAGATAACCGGCAAATCTTCAAAGTACCAGAACCAAGAAGTCATTTTGAAACCGTCAAGCAACTGTAACAAGATGAGAAACTGTCTTTCAAACGCCGGAACTTGAGCATGTAGTAACTGTAGCATCCACCAAACCGCCAGATTCCGATACCGAAAGAAACATTCACCTCCGGAACTTCGAGCCATGCCATCACTTTCACCAAACGAGAAACACCACAAACCATAATGGCAGGAAACATTGTTTCGATTATTTTCTAAACGCCAGCAACTTTCCTTCTATTGCAAACAACCGAAACTTTCGCCGGCAGCCATAACGCGACTTCGTCCCTGAACTTGTAAACAAAGGAGGAGCTAACACTGTTGTACGGAAGCCAGAAGTGGCTGTTTAAATTTATTATCTCCTTTTTCATTCCTTTGCATCCATATCCAAAAAGAAGCTGTTTCTGCTCTTTCAGCTATTTTCTTGATAGCTTGAGTTTTTTTCCGACCCGACATTCCGAGAGCCACAAGCAATTTGACGAGTGAGCGACCGGCTAAACCCCTGGCGCCTACTTCAACAGGAAAAATCTCGACTCTATATCCCGCACGCTCCAAATCTTGGGCAAGGATTCTGTAACGCTCTTCTTTCAAGATATTTGAGGCTTCCATGTTGCTTTCCCATGGCACTGTCAATTCGATGAACAGCAACGTCTTGGCCAAACTGGAAAAAATGACAATGTCCGGTCTCAATCCGCTGCTGCGAACCAATTCCGGAAAGCAGTCTTCATCTTTTAAGTCTGCTGATATCCTCCAGTCATTTGCCGCATCAAGCAACGATTGTCTTCTCGTACTTGCCTTTCTGCGGCCCAAGTGCTGCAAGCCTTCTCTCAAGAAATAAACTTTTCTTCTGGGGCACAACTGCATCGAATTGGCTAGTCTGCAGTTCTCCTTGATAATGCCCAGTATCTCTCTTAGAACCTCATTGTGGCGCCACGTGTATCTTCCCTTTGCCAAAGCATACGGACAACATGAGAGAATATGAATCAGAGTTTCTGTTTTCTCACACAGCTTGCAGGCTTCATTTTCAAGCTTTCCCCACTTCACTAAGTTCGAAGCTGTCGGCAGTTGATCATACATCGCTCTAATCACAAAAGATAGGCGGATGGGCGAGTAACGCCACAAATCATTCCATGTCATCGAATGTTGAACTGCCGCCTCCCATCTAGTCCAATCGCCCTGTTGCGACATCTGAGCACCTAACTGCACTCTTTCCAACTCCATTGCTCGCCTTCTGTCTTGAATAATCAGGTTTGTCCTTTCCTGCGACGAGGCCTTAGACCACCACACATGATGGAACCAACCCAGACCGAGCCGTCCCGGTTGCACTGCTCCGAGCTTTTCAGACCATTGCAAAGATCCCTCGGCTTCACGGATGTCCCTCCCTGCAGTCCAGCCTTTTCCCGATCCAACTGATGGGCCCACATTCACGATACATGGGTCTGAAGAGTTGTCCAGCATCAACTGTGTCCGTATCTTGCTAATCTTGTACTCTTCTACTAGGGACTTGAATGGAAGAGCTAACTTAGCTGACTTACTGTATAGAGCTAAAGTTGTTAACGCCGGTGGAAGTCCTAGCCATTTCCGAATGCAGCAGTTCATTTTCTTCTCCATTCGCTCCACGTGAGATAAACATATCTCATAGATTGTTAATGGCCATAGCAACCTCGGTATCAAAACAAACTGTACCAGCCATACCTTGAACTTTCCCTGCAGCTCGGTTGAATTGATTTTCCTCAAGTCCTCAACCAAGCCCTGCAGAACGATGCTGCTCCGATTCACATCATTCATGGAGACGTTGTACCATCTTCCCAAGCTTTTCACAGGCTCTTGCTGGATTGTTGGGATTTCGCAACCAGCCACCGAGAATGAGACAAAACCATCAATCTCTCCATGTCGCAAAGAAAGGCTTCTCGATTTGGTTGGCTTGAACTTCATTCCACACCAGGACAACAAGTCGTTGAAATTTTGAAGAATACGGCGCATTTCGCCGCAGTGATTCAAGATAAGAGTAGTGTCGTCCATGAAGGCTTTTATTGATGGCATGAAAATTCCTTTTCCCAGGTAAACATCCTGAACCCGAGATGCAATCGAACCGAGCAATAATTGCATAGCCAGAACAAATAGGATGGGAGAAATTGAACACCCCATAGCAATTCCGACCCGCAAGTTGAACCACTCTGTGGAGCACGTCGATGTTGACAGACGTAGCCTAAAACGACGAAAATACTGTTGCAGAACATCGATGAGGAATTCTGGAACATTGTGCCTTTTGAGTGTCTTCCAGAGCAATTGATGGCGAACAGTCCCGTACGCGTTTGCTAAATCAAGCCAGACCACATGCAGGCTGAGTTGGTTTTGTTTTGCTCTTTTGATGGCCTCCCAAATCATGGATGAGTGCTCGATACATCCCGGTACTCCGGGGACTCCTCCTTTTTGCACGGATCTGTCAATGTACTCATTACGAATTGCAAAATCCGTGAGCCTCTTGGCCAGAACAGCGAAAAATATTTTTCCCTCCACGTTCAAAAGTGAGATTGGTCGGAATTGGTTGATATTGACCGAATCTTTTTCTTTGGGGATAAAAACTCCCTCCGCCTTCTGCCATTCCCTATCTACGCATCTAGATCGCCATGCAATCTTTAAACGGTTGTAGAGCAGCTTTTGCACGCCTGGACATCTCTTGTATAACAAATATGGAATGCCGTTGGGACCTGGGGCAGATTTGTTCCTCGTTTTTTTTAGAAACTGAGATACTTCATTCATCTTTATCTCTCCACCGTCGAAAGCCACTTTCGGCAACTGTACTTCGGGAAAATCGGTTCTTTCCGGCAGCTCTGAATCGCTAAGAGGATCTTTGAACGCCAAACGGAAGTGCTCATCTAATTCTTGTTTTGTCGCTCGAAGAGTGCCAGATTTTGGTGGATCCAGCAAACTTTTTCCGAAGCAAAATGGATTTTCCATGAATTTGCATCTGGCTTTCTTTTGCTCACTTTTCTTTTTCCGGAGTCTTTCTGCAGCCCTGAGAGCCCGGAGCCGATTTTTTACATCCCGCCACAGTTCAGACAGACCAACTTTTTCGACCCCCTCTGCGATTCTCCATTGTCGCCTGAGTTTCTTTCGCTCCTTCTTTAATTTTTCAATTTCTCTCTGCCGTCTGGATACTGCTGCATGCGTGTGAACCGGGTTTTTCTGGACCACACCAAATGAATCAAAACATTTTTTGTAGATAATTTCTGAGAAGGTTTTCATATCGAGTTGTGGATTCTCCCTCAACTGGGCTTTGAGTAATCTCGTCAACTCCAAGTCTAATGTTGACCAAGCTGAAGTGTCAATTGCTTTCGGAAATTTAATTCTTGTCTTGGGTTCTGAATTTACATCTGCTTCTGAATCGGAGACTTTGTCGGGGCTGTGGTTAGCTTCCGGCCCGGCGTAGTCAGACGTGTTACCTGCCTCCTTGGTTGATGCAGAGCGTTGATTGATAGCAGTTTGACAACCCATTTTAGTTTTATGAACATTCATTCCGCGAATTGACTTAAATCTTCTTCCACAAACACATTCAGTTCCTCCGTCGAAAGCAATCTGTGGAACATGGATGGGTTCTGGAACTTCTTGAGCCGACGAAACTGAGCCCGCACTGAGAGATGATGGGCGGCGAACAGAAGCGGGAAGACATCCCATTTTTGTTCTGTGAACTTTCATTCCTCGGACTGTCTTAAAGCTTTTTCCACACACACACAACACGGGCAAACCCCCATCAGGGTTCCTTGGAAAAGCCGGTTCATCATCCTGTAGTCCATTGATGAGCTCATCATTCTCCCCCCCCTTTCGGTAAGAGCTCTGGGGGCATAATTCTTTTGTTGTAGATGTAGCATGCGAAGACGGAAATGTGCCCCGGCTAGCCAGGCCAAGACACCCGTAGTTCTTGTCTCTCCAAGATGTCTCCGGTCTTTCCCGGTGCCACTCGGTCTTCCCCGAGCGCCCCTCAGTCTTTCCTGAGTGTCCGATGGCTAATGCCCATGAAATGTATGTGAAAACTCTTCTTCGAGCAAGTTCGTCAGAGGTCTTCAGAGGAAGACCCTCCCAGCGTTTCGGCCCTTTTCCTGACGCTACCACGGGAGGGCGGGCCACGATCAGACGGCCGCCCCCTGACGAAATTTGTGTATCACATGCCGTTTCCGACCAGAACCAGATAACCGGCAAATCTTCAAAGTACCAGAACCAAGAAGTCATTTTGAAACCGTCAAGCAACTGTAACAAGATGAGAAACTGTCTTTCAAACGCCGGAACTTGAGCATGTAGTAACTGTAGCATCCACCAAACCGCCAGATTCCGATACCGAAAGAAACATTCACCTCCGGAACTTCGAGCCATGCCATCACTTTCACCAAACGAGAAACACCACAAACCATAATGGCAGGAAACATTGTTTCGATTATTTTCTAAACGCCAGCAACTTTCCTTCTATTGCAAACAACCGAAACTTTCGCCGGCAGCCATAACGCGACTTCGTCCCTGAACTTGTAAACAAAGGAGGAGCTAACACTGTTGTACGGAAGCCAGAAGTGGCTGTTTAAATTTATTATCTCCTTTTTCATTCCTTTGCATCCATATCCAAAAAGAAGCTGTTTCTGCTCTTTCAGCTATTTTCTTGATAGCTTGAGTTTTTTTCCGACCCGACATTCCGAGAGCCACAAGCAATTTGACGAGTGAGCGACCGGCTAAACCCCTGGCGCCTACTTCAACAGGAAAAATCTCGACTCTATATCCCGCACGCTCCAAATCTTGGGCAAGGATTCTGTAACGCTCTTCTTTCAAGATATTTGAGGCTTCCATGTTGCTTTCCCATGGCACTGTCAATTCGATGAACAGCAACGTCTTGGCCAAACTGGAAAAAATGACAATGTCCGGTCTCAATCCGCTGCTAACCAATTCCGGAAAGCAGTCTTCATCTTTTAAGTCTGCTGATATCCTCCAGTCATTTGCCGCATCAAGCAACGATTGTCTTCTCGTACTTGCCTTTCTGCGGCCCAAGTGCTGCAAGCCTTCTCTCAAGAAATAAACTTTTCTTCTGGGGCACAACTGCATCGAATTGGCTAGTCTGCAGTTCTCCTTGATAATGCCCAGTATCTCTCTTAGAACCTCATTGTGGCGCCACGTGTATCTTCCCTTTGCCAAAGCATACGGACAACATGAGAGAATATGAATCAGAGTTTCTGTTTTCTCACACAGCTTGCAGGCTTCATTTTCAAGCTTTCCCCACTTCACTAAGTTCGAAGCTGTCGGCAGTTGATCATACATCGCTCTAATCACAAAAGATAGGCGGATGGGCGAGTAACGCCACAAATCATTCCATGTCATCGAATGTTGAACTGCCGCCTCCCATCTAGTCCAATCGCCCTGTTGCGACATCTGAGCACCTAACTGCACTCTTTCCAACTCCATTGCTCGCCTTCTGTCTTGAATAATCAGGTTTGTCCTTTCCTGCGACGAGGCCTTAGACCACCACACATGATGGAACCAACCCAGACCGAGCCGTCCCGGTTGCACTGCTCCGAGCTTTTCAGACCATTGCAAAGATCCCTCGGCTTCACGGATGTCCCTCCCTGCAGTCCAGCCTTTTCCCGATCCAACTGATGGGCCCACATTCACGATACATGGGTCTGAAGAGTTGTCCAGCATCAACTGTGTCCGTATCTTGCTAATCTTGTACTCTTCTACTAGGGACTTGAATGGAAGAGCTAACTTAGCTGACTTACTGTATAGAGCTAAAGTTGTTAACGCCGGTGGAAGTCCTAGCCATTTCCGAATGCAGCAGTTCATTTTCTTCTCCATTCGCTCCACGTGAGATAAACATATCTCATAGATTGTTAATGGCCATAGCAACCTCGGTATCAAAACAAACTGTACCAGCCATACCTTGAACTTTCCCTGCAGCTCGGTTGAATTGATTTTCCTCAAGTCCTCAACCAAGCCCTGCAGAACGATGCTGCTCCGATTCACATCATTCATGGAGACGTTGTACCATCTTCCCAAGCTTTTCACAGGCTCTTGCTGGATTGTTGGGATTTCGCAACCAGCCACCGAGAATGAGACAAAACCATCAATCTCTCCATGTCGCAAAGAAAGGCTTCTCGATTTGGTTGGCTTGAACTTCATTCCACACCAGGACAACAAGTCGTTGAAATTTTGAAGAATACGGCGCATGTATGTATGTATGTATGTATGTATGTATGTATGTATGTATGTATGTATGTATATGTGTGGTAGTGGTTGTATGTATGTATATGTGTAGTAGTGGCTGTGTGCATGTATGTATACGTGTGGTAGTGGCTGGCTGATTGTGGTTGAAGATGTTCAAAGAGTGATGACTGCTGGACCTCAGTAGTGGATATTCGCGAACACCACAATAGAATGCCATCAATCAATCCAGGTAGGCAGTTTAAATCAATCAATCAACCACCAGAGTTCCTGATGGATCATTCCAGGCAGGTGAAAAAAATGCTTAAGAAAGTCAACAAGTGCTCTGTTTCTTTACTTTTCCAGTTGCTCTTTATCCCTCCCCCTCTCTCTCTTTCTCTCTCTCTCTCTCTCTCTCTCTCTCTCTCTCTCTCTCTCTCTCTCTCTCTCTCTTTCTCTTCTAGTTGAGTGAGAGAAGGAAGAGACAGAAATAATATTTACACAGCCACTGCGTAAGAAAAGTCATGCGTATGATTGTCATCAAGCACACACACACACATACATACATATACATATATATATATATATATATATATATATATATATATATATATATATATATATATATATATATATATATATATATATATATACATACATACATACATACATACATATACATATATATACATATATACACACACATACACACACACACCGACATTCATTATGTGCGCGTGTGATTTTCTTGAAAGGATTTCAAAACAAAATTGCTGAAACAATAAGGCGATAATTTCAAATGACGATGTCGACGTTTTAATGACATTAAAATTAATTATTATCCGTCGTGGTCGGTGATGACACTCGAATGTGTTCTTATTAATGCTGGATTGTTACAGATTCAACCAAGAAAATTTTTGAAGAAGAGATTACAACTTAGTGTACAAGTTTCAAATGTACAGCTGTAAGTAAAAATTACAAAGTTATTGTATGTGTGTCGGTAGAGAAGTTTTGTAGTACGCTCTTTTGTGTTTACGTCTTTGGTGCGTGACCTCCATATAAGGAAAAGTTCGGGAATAATTGTGTTGTGTGAAATCTGTCGAATCGTTGTTGAAGTGTGAAAAGAATTTGCTTCAATGTGTTTACCCATGGAGTGCTAAAAATAAACTTTAGTGTTGTTGCTCAATTTATTGAATTATGCTGCTTAACTCATTTAGTGATGCTGCTTAACTTATTAAGTTATGCTGCTTACCTCATTTGGTGGTGAAAAATTTATATAGCAGCGCAATTAAAAATTACTAGAAATTCAAACGAATTGTATTTTAAAGATAATTTGCAAAAAAATGTTTTTTTAAAGCTACGAAGAATTAAAGCGAACGAAAGTCCAAATTGACAAGTGCGTTTGTTTGCCCAGCATCTAATATGCCATTACTTGAAGGAAAGAGGAAAATAGTTGAACAAATATTAGGTCTTGGGATTACCCAAAAGCCAAGGACAGCGTTTTTGCGTTGAAAAATATTTTTTTTTCTCTGAGCTTCATATTTGTGATAAAAAATATATTTATATATATAAAAGAATGATATTTATTATATAAAAAGTTACAACTAAACAAAAAACACGAGCAACGCCGGGTAAGCTTGTATAACTGTAGTTGTAGTACAATATAACTGTGGAAGTTTATGTATAAAAGATAGAGTCAGTGAGATAGGGCATTAATGTACGTCTGTTAATTCGATACTTGAATTGTGGGAAGATAGAAAGACGAATGACTTCTACAACGAGGGAATAAATCAAAGTGATTAAAGATCATGTAAACATGGGAAAAATAGAAAGAAACCTGCGTTGCAGAGATGTAACCCGTGCTTGGAAATGAGATGGCCCCTGAGAAACATTGTCCCATGTCGAAGCCGTTCAGATTGTAAGGATTGTTCTGAGATGAACTTGATGACGATGACGACGACGAAGAGGAACTGAACGATCCTGGCCCGTAGCCGCCCAGGCAGTTCAAGGACTGTGACAGGTGACCAGAAGATTGGGACTTTAGTTTCACTGTGGAGTAAAAATGTAAGCATTTATTGGCAGCTACACAATTCATTTGTAAACCAGCAAAAAATTGTTCTTTAACAACTTTAATGTAAAAATCTGTGTGTATCTTATATAAAAATTGTGTAGGAATGTGTGGAGCTGTAATGTTTCCACGCATAAACAATTCACCATCAAACTGATTCCCATATAAAATTACCAACTGTAATTGAATGTCTTGTTAAAAAAATTAAATAATTAATTAAAAATAAATATATACAATTTATAAAATATAATTAAATTAAACATATTTTAAATATTTTATAAAATATATTATAAATAATTATATGATTATATTACAAATAATTATATATTGGTACTTTATAAGTATTAGGAAAGGGAGAAAAACGCTGGGAACATATCGCTCGCTGAAGCGTAATAAATCACATATGAAATAAATTAATGTGGTAATTATTATTATTATTATTTTTATTATATGGCACACATGATTAGTGACAGGCAGGAGAACATTCGGCACAACTCACATAACTCGCTATAATACATTCAAAAGCATCTCTACACTATTGATGTGGAGTAACATACGCCCTTTAAAAGCCCCCCAGGGCACGAACGAAAAGCCAGGTTTCTAATATTGTTTGTAAAACAATTAAAAACACTGTCACGCCTCGCTATGGCCGTGTCACAACCCAGGAGATGTGACGACATAAGACAAAGATTCACACCACCCGTGTACATGGAAATCTGTACAAGACATAACGAAGTGTAGTTCAATTCATTAAAGGAAAAAAAATTCTTTTAAAAATTTATGCGATTCCATATAAGCCATCATTAAAACTTTTTTTCTCCCTTTCAAAGTTTCTCTCCTCTCTCTCTCTCTCTCTCTCTCTCTCTCTCTCTCTAATTTTTTACTGCATCCTTCTCCCCTTGTCTCTCCATCTGTCTCCTAATCTCATACATTTTGTAACATCAACCAGAAAGTAAACAAGTTCTCTAATCAACCGTTCATATGATTTAATCTTAAATTTCACTATGAGTAATAATATTGATGATAAGAATTATTATTCTTAAATAATGATATTGATATTACTGTAATAAAGTAACTGCACGACCCGGATTTTAGGGTTTTCAAACGGTCAGGTCATGAAGTCAAGCCCGTTCGAGATTTTTGTGACAAGTACCTATATAGGGATTTTAGGCCTGTTAAAACGGACCGGGCCATAAATTTTAGGTTATGAAATATGCCTGGCCGAATTGTCGAAAAAATTGGCCAGTGTAATACTTTATTCTTTCTTAGTTAATTTTTCACATAACAAAAACAACTAAAAAAAATTTCATGATAAAAATGCTTCAAATATTAAAAGAAATATAATAAATAAAAATCTTACTGTCTGGAACAGACCCATAGGACTGCGTATTGTAGGAGGCTTGATTCTGTGGGGAGAACATTGGATGCTGTAGGCCGAATGATCCATTGCCCTGGCACCCCAGCATCTGATAGGCCTGCATGACAGGACTGTCGTGAGGATCAATGGTGAAATTTTGGTGGAAGACCAGATCAGGTGGAAAGAGTTCAGAATTTTTTTTACTTCACCTGGATAACGACGATGACGACGATGATGGTGTTTTGTTGACTGGATATATTCACAACTGATGTTCCAATATAAACGTATAGGGCCTACTTATAATATCGGTAATAATATTATTAATGAGAGCACCAAAACAACAATCAACGTCTCGTAGTTAAAAACAGGTAATGTCCTGTGTCACAACTTTCGTGATTAAACCTGCGAAAATTTAAAAAAATCATAAAAATATTCGTCATTTACAAGTTGTTGAAGTGAGAAGAAAAAAAAACTTAAATTGGAAATTGTTTTCGTAAGACGAGAATTTCATGAAAAAACCCATTAAAAATATAAAAGACTCCACAACTTCCGGTGGGATCCGATTACTTTAAAGAGCCGCTACAAGATGGCGAAGAAGAAAGTAATCGAAAAATGACTTTAAATGTTTTTTAAATGATTAAAAAAATCACTTTTACGCCTGCAAAAGTACTTTTTCACATATTCTTGCTTCAACGTTGTTTTTCTTGTTTCTCTTACATATATTAAGTAATATTATGGGTAATAAAAGAAATAATAAATAAAATAAAGTATATAAAAATGTCGATTCGTTGTGGAATGATGATGTGA